>CAWUFW010004544.1:186189-336189 GCA_963921515.1 Calotriton arnoldi | reverse complement strand
ATTTTGGGAATCGCAATTTGCCATTCCCTAACTGCAATTAAGGGAATCGCAAAAAATTGCAATTTCCTTAATTGCAAATTGCAAAAAAAAGTACATGCATCTGAAAAGGCCATTTTGCGATCGCAAACGGCTAATTTTTTTCGATTCGCACTGTTTGCGATAGCAAAATGGTTTGATGCATGTGCCCCTTAATGTGTTTTTCAAAATCATTACATTTATATTTTTGGGGGATTCATTTGCGGGCTTTATCCTGTACAGTCCTATTATGAAAAAAAGAAACCAGGGTATGATGTCTGACTTTTTTGTGTTTTTGTATCTTTGAAAGTGTTTGTGGTATGAGAAGGATGTTTAAAAGGTGTACATTCCAGCTTCCCTTTCTTTTAATTCGGAAATGTTAAATCTGCATATCCCCTTCGTGGATCATACAAGTGAGGTAGAGAAAAAAAAATTCAAGCATTTTGGTTTCAGGTCGCCATGAGCTACTTTAAGTATGTGTTAGCACTGCTGTTTCACTAAAAATGTAACATCCAGTGACTTATTATTTCCTTAACATATTGCTTGTGTGATAGTATTCATCCAGATATCCATTACCTTAATTAAGACGTTTAATAGGCATATGATGACAGCTTTAATTAAAGAAGCAAGTGGAGTCTGAAATTTAAAAATGCCTCCAATAACTAGTGTTTATCTTTTAGTTTTTGCTCTGTGAGCAGCCCAAACCCTTGTTGAGTAATGATACTTGTTTTAACTTGGCATAACAAAAACAGACTACAGTATTATACATAACTGTTGACAAAACTCAATTTCTGTAACAAAGAATGAATAAAGAAAATTACCTGGCTAATGTGGTAGAGCCTGTGTGCCCCCTCAACTAATAGATTAACATTACTTCTACCAATAACAACACCCTCACATATCAGATGTATTCATTTGATTCTCCAGTACATGACTCGCACAGCAGAATAGGGGCTGCGGAAAGATGCTCATATGTTTGCAAAAACTGCGTTCCTAAATACATTTCTTTCAGACCACTGCCCACTGCTTTATACTTTTGATATCAGACTACACAGATCCAAAATATCTCTGCAGAGGTTCAGGACAGAAGTCCTAACCAACACTCTTTTTGTTGCCCATGTGTGGGACTTCTCAGAACATTTTTATCAGAAGAATTATGACTCCACAAATAGTGGGGCTTTGGAATGGCAAGCCTATAAAGTGGCACCTAGAGGGGAATTTATGTGCAAACATTTGGGATTAGGGTACAACTGGAGAAGAAACTGGCATATGCAATGAGGCCAATGGTGGACCTGGAAAATAAAATCAGGGCAGACCCAGGGTGTGAATGTAGACCGTTAAAAGCAAAATGGGCATTAGAGGACATGTGGACTCAGCTGGACAAATAGACCAACACCTAACAAAGACATAGCCTATTTTGAGAAGGAGATAAGGCAGACCACATTCTGGCATGTCTGCTGAGACAGGAGAAACCGCAGCCTCCTATATTATCATTGTGGCAGGGAGATGGGAGGGAGGTGATAGCACAAAACCACATAAATGAGGTACGCAGAGGGCACTTGAGGGAGGTTACACAAGAATCAAAGTAGTCAAAGAACACAACACAGAGTTTGAGTCTTCCTAGCTGTAACCCAAGAGGCACAACAAGAGATGCTGGAAGCCCCGATTGAGACCCAGGAGCTGAAGGAAGCGCTAGAGGGAATAGCTAAGAAAGGTGCCAGAAACGGATGACATCCCTGCCAACGTTTACTAAGAGATGCCAATGCAGTGCCTGGGAAAAGTGTATGAGGAGGCCAGAAAGTTGGGCCACCTGCTGTACTCGCTGATAGTCGGTGAGAGGTCTAGTGCCAAAGGAGGGCAAAGATCACACAAGTGTCAGCATATAGACCGTTCTCTTTAATAAATACTGATACCAAGTTGTTGAGTAAGGCTTTGGCAAATAGATTACTTACAGCCATTTGCAGCCTCATGCATGAGGACCAAACTGGGTTTATCCCGGGAGAAGCACCAGGTTGAACATTAGATGTTTGACACACATAATACTGACTCTTGTAGAAGGAACAGAGAATGCACTGGCAGCACTGAATCTGGAAAGTGCCTTCAATACAGTTGGCTGGGATTATCTCTGGGTAGGACTGAGGTGTGTGTGGTGTGGCCCCAATTTTATTGGGTGGGTGAAATTGCTCAGTGCTGAACCCACTGCTAGAGTACGAATGGGAGGGCTGGCCTCGGAAGCATGGGGGCAAAATGGGGAGTGGCCAGGAAAGCCTGCTGTCCCCATGGCCGTTTGCTGCACAATGTCTGGAGGTGTTGGGGAAGATGGTAATACAAGTGGAAGCTCAGAATCACGTGGTGTCCTTATAGGCAGATGATAGTTTAATATATCCGAAGGATCCAACAAACTCGGTCTTGGGCCTGTTGGTGGAACTGGAGAGATTTGGATGAATATCCAAGTTGAAAACCATCCAGGGTAAATCAAGCTCTTACTTCTGGGCTGATTGGGGAAGACACTGCGTGAAACACACAAAAGAAGATGAGAGGAATGGTTGAAATGTGTCTAATCGCTTGGGGGTAGCATCCCAACCCATCGTTCTTTTGCTCATCATGCCACCTCAGTTTGGACCCAGCCATATGCAAATCAGCCTTAACCCTTTTACTCATGGGGACAGTACAGCCCGAACTGCTAGACCAGGTCCTTACTGAACGGGGACACAAGCAGCCTAGGACCAGTTCCGCCCTGATAAGGGCTTATCCTCCAGGTATAACTTCCAGTGGCACAATGAGCACGGGTCCCAAGTTTGGGCATACCCTTGCCACTTAAGGCAGTACATCAAACACACAAAAGGTTATGGGAGGAATACTTGCAGTTTGTCTAACCACTGGCAATCGCTCTGGGTAGCATCCTAACCCATCGTTCTTATGCGCAGCTTGCCATCTCAGTTTGGGCCCAGCCATTTGCAAATCAGCCTTGACTCTGCTCCTCATGAAAACAGTCCAGCCCGAACTGCCAGACCAAGTCCTCACCGAACCAGAACACAAGCAACTTAGGACCGGTATTGCCCTGATGAGGGCTCATCAGCCAGGTATAGTTTGGTTCCAGTGGCAGTGAGTACAGGACCCACATCTGGGCATACCCTTGCCCCTTATCAGGGCGAAACCAGTCCTAGGCTGCTTGTTTACCAGTTCGGTTATGACCTGGCCTGGCAGTTTGGGCTGCACTGTTCCCATGAGAAGCAAGATCAAGGCTGATTTGCATATGGCTTGGTCCAAACTGAGGTAGCATGGTGGGCAAAGGAACGATGGGTTAGGATGTTACCTCAAGCATTTGCCAGTGGTTAGACTAATTGCAAGCATTCCTCTTACAGCCTTATGTGTGTTTGATTTAACGTGTAATTGGCAAGGGTATGGGTCACATGCTCACTGTGCATCATGAACCAATCTATACGTGGCTGATTAGACCTTATCAGGGTGCAACTGGTCCTAGGTTGCTTGTGTTTTGGTTTGGTGAGGACCAGGTCTAGCAGTTCAGGCTGGACTGTTTCCATGAGGAGCAGGATCAAAGCTGATTTGCATATGGCTGGGTCCAAACTGAGGTGGCATTGGGTGCAAAAGAACGATGGGTTGGGATGCTACCCCAAGTGATTAGACAAATTGCAACCATTCCTCCCATCCTCTTTTGTATGTTTCATGAAGTGTCTTCCCCAATCAGCCCAGAAGTAAGAGCTTGATTTGCCCTGAATGGTTCAGTGATTGCCAGCGATTCAACAAATTGCAAGCATTCCTCCAATCGCCTTTTGTGTGTTTGAAGACACCATGTGCTGAGCTGCCGGACCTCTGCATATAGTGGCTGTAGAGGGTTTTCGATGTTGGGGATTTGGGTCTCTTGAGACTCAAGCAAGCAATATGCACAAAATATTGCTAGAGTGGTGGAGGGTTTGCAGAGAATGGGGGGTTTTGAAAGACCCATCCTTTTCCGATAATGGCGCATTTCCTTAACTAAAATATTGTTTCTCCTAAGGTGTCTGCATACATTGCACAACATCATGTGTCCGAAACCTCTGGCTACATTCTGCACCTTGCAAACCGGTAAATACTAACCAGGGCCAGGTTAATAATGAAGTAATGCAGACAGATTAATCTCAGTCAACAAGGAAGTCAAAATAACAAACCGAGCTTTATATAAAAATATTTATTTAATGATCGTTAAACATATCAATAATAAAAAACACAATTAAAGACAATTGATTAATGAATAAATATACTAAATTAACAGAAAACAAGATATTGCATCTGTTTAATTATTTGTGTAAACAATTCTAACTCATCCTCATATAAGTGTAAATCATTATCCTAGATCAAGAGGAGAATCGGACAAAACAAATTTATCATAAGCAACCCAAAGATGTGTCATGATATTCAGAAACTGGCGGAAAGTTGTAGAGCTACGCGCGTTTCGGCCATGCCTTCGTCAGGTTTCCGTCACATGCGGTCACTGACACATATAAGACCTGAATCTTTTTTTGACTAAAGACAAAACTTGTCTTGGATACTAGGTAGTTGCTCGATACTGCTAGAACGATGTTGCCAAAATGAGGAAAAATACCTGATAAGAATGGCAAAGTACTCGTCCCTGTAGTGTAGATGATATCTATGAGAGGCGGGGGCGTGGCCAGATATTATGGCTTTCTGTGCGCAACCTGAATTAACGGTTCTTAGATGTATTAGTTCTGTGGTCCCATGCAGTACATCCTTAATGTCACAGACATGATTACAAGACTTGTGGCCATTCGTGCCGCCTCGCTAATGTCCTGCAGAGAATGGGGGGTTTTGAAAGACTCATCCTTTTCCGATAATGGGGCATTTCCTTAACTAAAATATTGTTTCTCCTAAGGTGTCTGCATACATTGCACAACATCATGTGTCCGAAACCTCTGGCTACATTCTGCACCTTGGACAGGCCCCTTAGTGATGTGGTACTGGCAGGGAAAGGGAGCAGAGTAAGGCTGCCCACACTTAACCTAGCCTGGGGAAATGGGGGTTTAGGCTTGCAGGGTATGTTTTTATATTATGCGGCCACCCAGTTGCAGCATACCACATAATGGTTTGAGAAGGGCCCAAACTGGGAGAAGTCGCTATTGGCAGAGATATGTGGAGAATATACCCTACAAGACCTGTTTCTGAGAGGACAAGGGAGGTGCTCTACCTGGTCCGGCAGATGGGAAAGTGTAGTAAAGAGTTGTGGACAGGTATTTGAGACATCCCCATTTGCAATGGATATCCCACTGTGGGATCTGCGACCATTTCAGACTATACAAAGGGATATATCATTTAGAGTTTGGAAGGAGGGAGGATGTTATACAGTGGGAGACTTATATCGTGAATGGTAGATTTGTGACAGATGCGCATGTACCGGAATTGTTTGAAATAGGCCCAGGGCAGGTTTTGCAGTATGCCAGGATGGCACACACGGTCTGAGGCATATGGAACACTTTCCCAAAAGCTCCAATAGAGCATACAGCTATGGGGCTCATATTAGATTTTCGAGATAGTAGGAGAATGATGACACTGCTGTATTCTGGCCTGGTGGAGAATAGAGCAGTAGATACTGAGCAAGAATGCAATAGATGGGTCGATGAGTGTCAGAGGCCTTGACTGAAGATGACTGGAAAAGAGATGTGAGCAGGTCAATGGCATGTCTCCCAATGCCTGATCTAAGTTAAGTTCCATTTCCTACATGGGATGTAACCTTACTCTGCAAAGTATTGCACAGATTTGGACCTGGCCCTTTCTGTAGGGTCACCCCCAAACTTTGTGCATTCTTCCTGCCCCATTTTCTGGCCTAATTTTTGTAGGCTTTAGGACTCTGGGCGCGTTACCACTGCTAACCAGTACTAAAGTGCATATGCTCTGTACTCAAAACATGGTAACATTGGGCTACCCACAATTGGCATATTTAATTTACTTAAGTCGCTCGCAAAGTGCACTATATGTGCCCAGGGCCTATAAATTAAATACTACTAGTGGGCCTGCAGCACCAAGTATACCACCCACTTCAGCAGCCCTTTAAACATGGCTCTGGGGTGCCACTGCAGAGCCTCTGCGTACGGTTTAAACTGCCATTTTGACTTGGCAGGTGAATGAGCAGGGGAAACGAAATATTTTTGTACCCCTTGGAAATTAATGACCCCATAACATTAATGGTACTAACCGTTTGAAACGCATGAATTAATCAACAAATACACTTTTTGTTAAACAGTACACATGGGCAACCTGCTAAATGCATGCAAAAACTACTTTATTTACAAATGTGAAGCTAAATAACCTAAATTGTGATTTGAGTAGTAAATAGAGTAAAAATTGCATGATTCGTGTCGCATAGTAAATTGTACCGTGGCAAAGAATGCAGGTGGTAAGTAAAATGGCTTTAAATGTCGCTTCTGCTAGGTAATACCGAACACGGGTCTTTAGAATGGCGGGAGGTAAACAGAAAGGCTTATTTTCCATGTTTTAATTTCCGTTCTGTTTGTTCTTACATTAGTCCCGTTCGGGCCTGCTAGGCCATGCTTCCAAAATGGCCGCTTGAAAGGATGAGATGCGTACGCCGAATAAAATGGCCCCTGCGCATGGGCAGCATGAAGTTCCAGTTACGTGTATGCGGCCTGTGCCCGGAGTGAGAGATGTCAAGGCCAGTCTGACCTGCCACGAAAAGGCTTGCCAAGAGTTCAGCACATTATGCCTGGGAACGGATGGGAAAAACGAACGACAGGGTATGAACTAATATGTGACCATCGGAGTTGTTACAAATTATATTAACAAATTGAACTACTTTTGGACTTTTTGCATGTGAGACTTATTGTATGCCTTATTGTCCCCAAACCGGATCGAACAAGGAGGGCGATGAGGTGACCATCACCACCCCTCCAATGGACCAATTTGCGTGATTTCTGTCCCTAAAGATTGCAACTTTTAAGTGTAGTGAGCCAGAAAATAGGGTATAAGAGGGTCTGCTCTTACGTGGTGAAAAAACGTCTCCTTTTTATTCTATCCTGATGCTGCGAGAGACTGTCATTTTGAACTTTGGACTTTGACTGGGGAAAAGGAACGAGACCGTTGCGGGAGTTGCCCGGGAGGAGATCGCATCCGAGGAGGTTAGCGGGACAGTCAGTCAGTTTTGGGAGTCCATTCTGCAATCTGCGGTTCATCTTTTCTTTCCTGATGAACCATTCTTGTCATCGCCCAATGACCAAGGGTAATGAATATTTCCCATCTACATTTTAACCTTTTACTTAAATGTTTACTGATCAAATAAATGTATTTTGCTAATAAATTGAACTTTACCTTTGCTTAAAGAAATTTAGATAAAATTATATGCTAACTCTAAATGAGTCTGTGGTTTCTTTAAATAAAACTGTGATTTTAAATGTTAAAGGTTTTAATTATGATTGAGCTGGTCTTAATTATCATCAACTAATTCTACTAGTTGGTCCATCGACCGAATAGCGGAGTACCTTGATGTTTAGAACCGACAGGATCCGAAGTCAATGTATATAATGTATAGGTTATAATTCTGTCATTTTAATAAGGTATCCCGCTTGTCCAGCAACTCATTTTTCCTTAGCGCTTGATCCAGAGGATTGAATGGATGTTTGCATGCGGTGTTATGGGCCCCACCGACATAAGTTTCTAGTGATCAAAGCTGTGTAGGTGTTTTCCCTGGATTAGTGTCATAAGGAAAAATGTATATTAGCCGCGCTGGATCAGATTTCTTGGTAGCAGAGGTATGGTTACTATAGATTAGTTTGGTGATTATTGATTATCAATTTTTCATGACTAACATTATATGTTGAATTCGTATTATGTTATGTGTAAGTCAGAATTTTGAAGCTTCCGGGAAGTAGGAAGTGGACACGTGTGGCAGGAGAAGTCACACGGAATTGTGCATTGTCTGATTTCAAATTTGGTGATAACACAGGACTGTGTTATGTTAGGGAAATTTCACGTATGAATTGCATTTGAGTGAAATAGCAACAGGTTTTCTTGTGAAACTTTGGCCTTAATTCTCAGGAGCAGTGTAGTCTCCACATGTGTTTTATCCCCAGAGAAACGGGTTTACCTATTGCTTGAGAGAAGGGTAAGGTAGAGGGAAGTGCTACACTTATCGAACGAAACAGTATTCTTGTAAGAAAGAATAAACTATCTCTTTTGTTTAGAGAAACAGACAATGAAAGTGTGTTTTATGTTGTAACTAATCGATTTAGTCGAAAAGACAAGTTAAGAGAAGTGCCGATAATTTTTGTAAAGGAGGGGTCAGCAGAAGCAGGAGTAGAGCTGACGTCAACAAGAACCGCGCTGGTATTGGCCAGTTGTGGAAGAACGAAGAGTTTCCTGATTGGTGCGTTGGTGTGAGACGCGCTGGGATAGGTTAGTGTGAGAGTGACGTAAAAGCTTTCTGATTGGTGCGTTGGTGTGAGACGCGCTGGGATAGGTTCGAATAGCCGAACAGTAGAAAGAACTGATTGGTGAAGGATTGTCTGAATTGCTTCGGCAAAACAACAGTGAAAATGCCTTATTATAACGAATATGGTAGAGAGAAACCGTCGTGGTTGACAAAGCTTAAAAACTTTTTAAAGAAAGATAAGAAGGTTGTGACTAGGGAAGGAGAAGTACTACCTCCGCCGAAAACGCCAGCATCTCATATGATGTTGAAATATGGCTATCATACTTGCATTTGGTTAGAAAATTGGGCGAAGTACACCAAAGGCGATGGAGTATTGGCATTTCCAGAAAATGGTTAGTTTAGTACAGCGATACTTCGGAATTTGAGAGAAAAGATGATGAGACTTGAACCGAGACCTAGACCGACACAGTTTGAAGCCTTAGGTGAATGGGAAGATGAGATGTATGAAAGAGAAAGGCACAGAGGTGCAAAGAATTATAGTTTGGTTCATGGAAGAGTATGGGGAGTGAATCATGAAGACAGGATGAGACGATGGCGGTATGCTAACATGACGTATGGTATGTTTCCTGCCAGAACAGTTGAAGAAATTACAGGGAAAAAGTGTACGGAGAAAAAGAAGCATGCAGTAACAGAGATATGGGTATGGAGGTAGCGACACAGAGGATGAGTTGCTGGAGGACATTTTAAATAAAAGACCCCCTCCATATCAACAGGATTCTGTGGTGGTGACACCAAATGCACCGCCAATGAGAACTGTAATAAACCAAAGCCCTGAACGATTGTCCGAAATAAATAGTCAGTTTAATAAACTAGAACCACCACAGACTGTGAAACATGATAATGGTAATGCAGCTGAACTAGCTAGAACCACAAGAGAGTTGACTGAAAAGATAAGAGAACTAACGAAGAATATGGAAGCTGTGACTGTGCCAGTAACTATAGGGCCAGTGATCCCAGTATTTGAAAATCAAAAGATAGATGAACACTCCTTAATAATTCCATTAAATTCTAGTATGCAAAAAGTAAGAGAAGAGATAATTCCAGAAAGTAGAGAGAAAGAGGATTCTGTTGGTCCATTTAGGTTAAGTCCACCTGTAAATTTGACAATTAATGAGAGTCAGATAAATAGGACTCCTATGGGAGCTGAGTCAGCAACTGAAACCCCAGAGAGAAGTGCAAATTGGATAGAATTAAATAGGACCCTGTGGGTCCGACTGCAGAGGAATTAAATGATTGGGTGAAAAGCTTGCAGAAAAAAGATGCCGAACCACAACTTTTGGATGTGGTCAGATTAAAAATAGACATGGAAGAATTAATTTTAGGCACTATTGGTACAGATCGATTGAAGTCCTATCAAGATGACGAATTAATGTTTATGTGTAAAAGCATCACTTGGAGAGCTAGGAATTTGCATGAAAAATTGGAAGAAACAGCGAATGAATTAGGAGTAGATTTTGGGAAAATTAAAGGATTGCAGAAACCGTACAGGGTAGATTTCAGTGAGAAAGACATAGAAAATCTGAACACTTCAGGACGACTAACCCAGATAAAAGAATTAATTGTTTTACTGAGAAAATGGGGTAATCTAGACAAATGGAGAAGTAGGTGGATAAGAAGAAAAGAGGGAACAACTGATAAAGCATCATTGGCTTTTCCAGTAAAAGAGAAAGAACTAACAGTAATGGAATGTCCTATGAGAGAAACTCCAGGAGGAAGTTATGTACATGTCCCATGGTCCAGACAAGATATATTGTCATTTACAAATGATTTTCCAAGCTTGAGAGAAAAGCCTGTAGAGTGGTATAGACAGGTAGAAAGGTTTGTAAAGGTTTCAAAAGTATTGTGGGAAGATCTGGATGGATTGTTTGAGATTGTTGTTCCTGCAGACTTATGGACAGAGTGTAAAATTACAATTGATTGGCCAAAGGAAGAATATCCTAGAAATGCAAAAACAGGAGCTCTAGGTCCAGAAGTAATGAGAAAATATGAACAGGCAATCACGTTTCTGAAAAATAAAATTCCACCAATAGAAACGGATTGGGTAAAGATTGATAGAACAACTCAGGAGAGTAAGGAATCTGTACATGCTTACTACGAGAGACTGCTTTTGGTCTTTAAACAGTATAGTGGATACGAGAATTTGAGTGAAAAGGATATGAGTCATTTTGTGTACAGATTTGTGTATGGCTTAAGACCTGAGATAAGTGAAATGATTAAGCAGCATATGTTATGTTGGCAGAATAGCACAGTAGATGAGGTTCTACGGTATGCAAAATATTGCAGTGACGATATTGAGTGTAGACAGCGTAAACTCAAGGAAAAGGCAATGTGGGCACAAGTAAAGGTTGCAGAAAAGCAAGAAGCTCAGATGAATAATCAGTCTAGTGATGCAGGACAGACCAAGTCCAAACCAAATATTGGTAAGGGAAAAGGTCAGATGAGTATAGAAGAAGCTAAAAAGAAATGGCCATGTCATAATTGCGGAAAATTGGGGCACTGGAGAAACTAGTGTAAATTTCCTCCAAACGTTAATACAGAGAATCAATCATTGAATCCACAGGTGCAGAATGAGGTGAGTTACCAACAGCTGCAACAGCCGCAGGTAGTTACTCAACAGTGTCAGGTGCCGCAACCACCTCTTCCAAAGAGTGTAAATCCTCAAAGATACAGTACAGAGGCAGGATTCTACGGAGGAGAGCAAGTAACAAAATTGCTGCGCGCAGCTGCAATTTCGCAGTATTGGTTACGGCAGGATGGAGATGAATCGGATGAAAGCTTATGATGGTGCCTAGGAGAGGAAGAAGAGTGCGTGCTTGGCGCAACTCTAGAAGTAGATCAGTCAGGTCCATTTGTGGATGGAAAGGTGAATGGTGTAAATGTTACTTTCCTTGTGGACACTGGTGCTACCCGTTCTACTGTCAGGTCAGTGGAAATTCCAAACCTTCCTCTCTCAGGAGAATACATCCAAGTTGTAGGTGTTTCAAACAGGCAAATTAAAACCCCACTTACAAAACCAATAGAGGTGGAAATTGGTCCATTCAAGGACATGCACCGTTTTGTGGTGTGTGATTATAGTCCTGTAAATTTGTTAGGACGTGATATGCTTTGTAAAATGAATTGTACCATCTACTGTACTCCAGATGGTATTGCTTTCCAGACACCAGATGAAGATGTTCTGTATAAATTAACACTGACAGAACAAGAACTAGGACTGTATGATACATTTCCTGTGTTCGATGCAGAGAAAATCCATGCTGAATTGAAAGAAACAGTCAGGTCTGATGTATGGGATTTCACAGGTGAAGATATTGGACTAATGAGAGAAGTTGATCCTGTAAAGATTACCGTAAGAGAAGGAACGAATTACCCAAACACCCCGCAATACAAACTGACACCAGAAATTATTGCAGGAATAACACCTGTAATTAATAAGATGATTGAACAAGGGATTCTGAGAGAAATAATGAGCAGCCCATGTAATTCTCCTATAATGGGACTGAAAAAGCCAAATGGAACATATAGAATAGTACAAGATTTGAGAAAAATAAACAAAATTGTTATTCCTTCTTGCCCAATTGTGCCAAACCCTGCAGTAATACTGTATCAAATTCCACATGATGCCGAATGGTACACAGTTATTGATTTGTGCCATGCATTCTTTTCCATTCCATTGCACCCTGACAGCCAGCCATTATTTGCGTTCTGGTTCGGAGAGCGTATTTTGGCATGGTGCCGAATTCCTCAAGGGTATACTGAAAGTCCTTCTATATTTATTCAGATTCTGAAGAAATCATTAGAAAGTTTAAAAATGCCAGAAAAATCTGTGATGGTCCAATATATCGATGACTTTTTGGTGGCATCGAAGACCAGAGAAGCATGTGTTACGGACACCATTGCTTTACTGAATCATTTGGCAGAAGGTGTCCCTATCAAAACTGCGATTCTGCCAGCAAGAAGTTCAGTACCTAGGTCATAAGATTGAGAAAGGAATGAGAAAAGTGACAACAGAAAGAATAAGGATTATTAAAGGAATGAGAGCCCCAATGGCACAAAGAGAGGTGAGAATGTTTCTGGGAATGGTTGGTTATTGCCGACAGTGGATAAGTGGATTTTCATTAATTGCAAAACCTTTACAGCGATTGACAAAGAGGGATGTTAAAGATCCGATTGAACTGGATGAGGAGGAAATGAAGGCTTTCGAGGAACTAAGAACAAGTTTGTGTGAGGCACCAGCATTGGGAATGCCTGATTATGAGAAAGAGTTTGAGCTGTATTGTAGTGAGAGAGACGGATGTGCACTTTCAGTATTGGTACAAAGGCATGGAAGAATGAAACGACCAATAGCTTACTTTTCAGCTGTTTTGGACCCGGTAGCAAATGCGTTGCCTGGATGTCTAAAAGCAGTAGCTGCTACTTGTGAGAGTCTGGAACAGAGTGAAGGCATTGTGATGGGATATCTTTTGAAAGTATATGTCCCTCACTCAGTTGAAATCCTTCTGACCCGAACAAAAACCCAATTCATGACACATAGTCGGCTGACTAGGTATGAAAAAGTGATCTTGGGTGCAGACAATGTAACCATTGTAAGATGCACGAGTGTGAATCCTTCCACCTCACTACCAGATGCAGTAAATCCAGAGGTCAAAGATGATGTTGATCATAACTGTTTGGATGTGCTTGAGTTTTGCACAAAACCCCGCCTGATATTAGGGTTGAACCTTTGAAAGAATCAGATTATGTAATGTTTGTGGACGGGTCATGCTTGAGGACAAATGAAGGAGTTTTAAGTGCTGCGTATGCTGTATGTACGGTGGCAACCATAATGGAAGCGTCCTGTTTGAGAGGAATACGTTCAGCCCAAGTTGCTGAGCTGATTGCTCTGATTCGAGCGTGCATACTGGGAAAGAATTTCCGAATCACTGTGATCACGGATACCCAGTATGGCTTCGGAGTGGTCCATGATTTTGGACAGATCTGGTCCCAGAGGGGATTCCTGACTTCCTCGGGGTCTCCTATTAGGAATGGTGAGTTTGTGAAGAAGTTGCTTGAGGCGATACAGCTGCCTAAACAGATTGCGGTGGTAAAATGCACTGCTCACGAAAATGGAACTGATTATATTGCAGTAGGTAACAAATTTGCTGATGAAATAGCCCAATATTGTGCTAGAAACGAGACCTCAATGAATCGGAGAAGGGAGAAAGAAAATGTTTCATGTCCCTTGCTGTTTACTAGCCCAGTTGAAACATGGGATGAGGTAAAACAATTGCAGGAAGAGGCAAGTGATGAGGAAAAAGATGTTTGGATAAAATCAGGTTGCAGACAGAGATTGGAAGATGAAGTCTGGGTTTACAGGGATGAAAGACCAGTTATGCCTGATAGCATGATCTCTAACATGGCACGGATGTACCATGGACAGGCACACATAGATAGAGATGCCATGATCAGACTTTTCAAACCGACCTGGTACAACCCAAAATTTAGGGCTATTGCTGAAAGTCTTTGCCAAAGATGCCTTATATGCCAACAGATAAATCCTGGAAGGAAGACAGTAGTGAGTTTGGGAACAATAGGACGTGAAGGAGGTCCTTTTACCAGAATGCAACTAGATTTTATTGAAATGACCCCGAGTAACAGATTGAGGTATGTCCTGGTGGTCGTCTGTTTGTTTTCTCGTTGGGTGGAGGCCTATCCTGACAAGAAGGAATGATGGAGTTACTGTAGCTAAGCTCCTGCTGAGAGAATTCATTCCTAGATATGGTTTTCCAGAAACGATAGAGACAGATAGAGGAACACATTTCCAAAATGAAATTATCCAACTGATATGTGAAGCATTAGATATTCAACAAAAGCTGCATTGTGCCTACAGACCAGAGGCTTCTGGAGTGGTAGAGCAAGTAAATGGCACCATAAAGAATAGGTTGGGGAAAATGTGTCAAGCCACAGGACTCAAATGGCCCGATGCCTTGCCATTGGTGCTGATGAGCATAAGAAGCATACCTGACAGAAAGACAGGTTTGAGTCCCCACGAGATAATAATGGGACGAGCAATGAGACAAGCATACGTACCTGTGAACAAATTGCTGACTATAACTGATGATCTCGTACTGGACTATTGCAAAGGATTGGCTGATGTGGTGCATTCTGTGTTTCATCAGGTTGGACCGGATGCGACCACTCTTGAGAGAAAACCAGCTCATGATCTGAGTCCAGGAGATTGGGTCCGCATAAAAGTTCACAGAAGAAGAAATTGCTTGGTTCCACGATGGGATAAGCCACATCAAGTGATTCTGGTGACAACGACCGCAGTAAAGTGTGCAAGTGTGAAAAATTGGATTCATGCCAGCCATACCATCAGAGTTCAAGATCCTGAAGCTCGACCTGTAAGTCATCTGGAAATATCAGATACCAGTTCGGCATCTGAAGCAGACCAACCTAAATGCAGTGAAAGACAAACGAAAGAATCCAAAAACAAAGAAACTGATATTGAAACAGGAGAAACTGAACAAATAAACAGTGATGGTGAACAACCAAGTACAAGCTTTGGGGAAATTCCACCAGAAATTGTAGAGGTAACTCAAGAAAATTCAGATTCAGATAGGGAGATTGAGGTAAATGCGGAAGAACCACGAGGAAGATTAGACTCAAAAATACAAGCGGAAGAAACACGAGGAGGTTCAGATTCAGACGAAGAAGCTGAGATAGGAGGATTAGACTCAAAAATACAAGCGGAAGAAACACTAGGAGGTTCAGATTCAGACGAAGAAGCTGAGATCGTAAAATTCAAAGTTAGAGGAAGTGAAGTGAGATCCGAGACAGAATCTGAGGAAAGTGAAGACGAAAGAAGGCAAAGAGTAGGTCCAAGAAAGAGAACTTGGAGAGTGGAACGAGGAGAAAAAGAAAGTGAACTGAAAAGGCCAAGAAAAGGAGACAATTGGCCCAACGAAATTAAAAGACTGAGATATAAGATAATAAATTCGAACAAAGACAATGCAGAACAAGTAAATGAAATAACAAGCCAAGAGAGACAAAGAAGGACAAATAAAAGACAATTGCAGAGACCCAAAAGAGTATAAAGACCTAACTTGAAATACAAGTCGTCTGAATGGGTATACATTAAAGAAGTGGATAGTAGTCACGAAAACCCAGACAAAGACTGTGAACAAGTGGGTGAGAGTGAACTGCGCCAAACTTGAAAGTCAGAGAAAGCAAACTGGACTAGACACAAAACTAATAAAGACAAAGAAAGAAAAAAAGAAAAAAATTCTGAGAAACCGAAAGGTGCGCCACAAGCAGTTGACCCTAGTCAACACTAAAGTCATATTGATGTGTAGAATCACATTTTCTGTACATATAGTTAAATAATATTTCAATATGGTAGACACCGAGAATAGAAGAACTAGATGTGGGTTTTTCTGTAGATGGTGTAAGATGTGTTTCTGTTGTACAGGCTTTCTGATGCCTATTTGGTTCATTTTAACAATAGTAATCCCACTAAGATTAGTTGTAGAAAATACATCTGCAATCATAAATGACACGGATAGTGACAAGAAATCTAACATAAAGAACACTGCAACACTGATAGATAGTACTGAATTTCATAGGGATAAGTCAATAACTGATTTCTCCAAGAATGTCTTCACGAAACTCTTATATGAATATGTGGAGACAATGGATGTCAGAGATTGTTATGTATGTATGCAGTTACCTGCGTCTGTAACAGAAGGTGTGGCGTATCATCACCTTCCTTTGACGTATGGAATAACTTGTAGTGTTTTAGCTAGTCTGTTTTACAAAACAGGTAAATTAGAGTATTACTACACTGACACAGATGCTGTTTTTGCTAAGGTTCCCATAGTCCCTGAACTAAATAGGCTGAAATTTGCAAAGACTTTTGGAGAATTTTTGTTAGAAACAAAAGAATTAACATTAGAATATGCATTTAAACATAACCTTACTTGTAGGATAAGAAAAGAAGAAAAAGTATTTTTAGACATGGTAGAGGACAGAAGGGTCAAGTTTCAAAGAAAGGCAACCGAAGAAAAGATAAAAACCCCACCTTGGGCGTTTGAAGAGGGAAGTCAAGACAAAGGCGAAACGAATGCAGCTATGGTTTTAGATTGGCCCCAACAGGGGAAATTGTGTATTAGTAGAGATAACACCCTGTATGATCACTATTTCGTGGGTTCTAGTGAGTGCCGAAATACATATAACATTTTAGGGGGATGGGGATTCAAAGGAGGAAAAGATCCAGTATTTCCAGGGATCTATTATATTTGTGGAAACCGAGCATACTATAGGTTGCCGGACCATTGGTACGGATCATGCTATCTAGGCCTAGTCTTTCCAAAGATTTTTCTCGTGGAAAGAGGAACGAAAGGAATTCACGAGATAGGTACACCATTAACCTGTAGGCGAAGGGAAAGCTTCTCAGAGATAATAGGTGACATTTTTGGAGCATTGATACCAGCAGTGGGTGTATCATTGAATGCATACAAGATTCGAAAATTGTCTACAGTAGTAGATCGTTTATCAACGAATACTGCTGGAGGGTTCTTAATGATAAATACTGAAATGATTGCCATGAGGGCTATGGTAATGCAAAATCGACTTGCCCTTGACATTCTTTTGGCAAAAGAGGGTGGAGTCTGTGGAATGCTGAAAGTACTACATTGTTGCACTTACATTCCAGATAAAAGTCAGAATATACAGAAGTATATAAAGAACATTACTGATTTGCATAAAGAAATTGCCCCACTGGAGGTTGAAGGTGCTTGGGAGAAACTTGGTAAAGGTTTTTCCTCAATAAGAAAATGGTTCACCGAGATAAGTAGTTCACTAATTGGAAAAGTACTAATTCCAGTGACTTTAGTAGTAATGATAATACTATTATTGAGATTAGCATATGTGTGTGTTAAAAAAAGAAAAAGACAAAATAAAGTAAAAAGAGAAAATGAGAAAAATAAAGAAAGAACGGGAGATGGGAGAGATCAAATTGGAAGAGTTTAAAGAGAATATGTACAAAAGGTCAAAGAAACAAGATGAAAAGAATACGATTGTCTAGATTAACAAATGCAAGTGGACAAGAAACATTTATCCGATAAAATTTGGTAGGGATAGGTTTTAGTGGTGATGTTAAAAATCACCAAAGGGGGGAATTGATGGAGCAGGGGAAATGAAATATTTTTGTACCCCATGGAAATTAATGACCCCATAACATTAATGGTACTAACCGTTTGAAACGCATGAACTAATCAACAAATACACCTTTTTGTTAAACAGTACACGTGGGCAACCTACTAAATGTATGCAAAATCTAATTTATTTACAAATGTGAAGCTAAATAACCTAAATTGTGATTTGAGTAGTAAATAGAGTAAAATTGCATGATTCGTGTCGCATAGTAAATTGTACCGTGGCAAAGAATGCAGGTGGTAAGTAAAATGGCTTTAAAAGTCGCTTCTGCTAGGTAATACCTAACACGGGTCTTTAGAATGGCGGGTGGTAAACAGAAAGGCTTATTTTCCATGTTTTAATTTCCGTTGTGTTTGTTCTTACATTAGTTCCGTTCGGGCCTGCTAGGCCATGCTTCCAAAATGGCTGCTTGAAAGGATGAGATGCGTGCGCCGAATAAAATGGCCCCTCTGAATGGGCAGCATGAAGTTCCAGTCACGTGTATGTGGCCTGTGCCCGGAGTGAGAGATGTCAAGGCCAGTCTGACCTGCCACGAAAAGGCTTGCCAAGAATTCAGCACATCTGCCTGGGAACGGATGGGAAAAACGAACGACAGGGGATGAACTAATATGTGACCATCGGAGTTGTTACAAATTATATTAACAAATTGAACTACTTTTGGACTTTTTGGATATGAGACTTATTGTATGCCTTATTGTCCCCAAACCGGATCGAACAAGGAGGGCGATGAGGTGACGATCACCACCCCTCCAATGGACCAATTAGCGTGATTTCTGCCCCTAAAGATTGCAACTTTTAGTGAGCCAAAAAATAGGGTATAAGAGGGTCTGCTCTTACGTGGTGAAAAACCTTCTCCTTTTTATTCTATCCTGATGCTGCGAGAGACTCTGTCATTTTGAACTTTGGACTTTGACTGGGGAAAAGGAACGAGACCGTTGCGGGAGTTGCCCGGGAGGAGATCGCATCCGAGGAGGTTAGCGGGACAGTCAGTCAGTTTTGGGAGTCCATTCTGCAATCTGCGGTTCATCTTTTCTTTCCTGATGAACCATTCTTGTCATCGCTCAATGGCCATGGGTAATGAATATTTCCCATCTACATTTTAACCTTTTACTTAAATGTTTACTGATAAAATAAATGTATTTTGCTAATAAATTGAACTTTACCTTTGCTTAAAGAAATGTAGATAAAATTATATGCTAACTCTAAATGAGTCTGTGGTTTCTTTAAATAAAACTGTGATTTTAAATGTTAAAGGTTTTAATTATGATTGAGCTGGTCTTACTCATCATCAACTAATTCTACTAGTTGGTCCATCGACCGAATAGCGGAGTACCTTGATGTTTAAAACCGACAGGATCCGAAGTCAATGTATATAATGTATAGGTTATAATTCTGTCATTTTAATAAGGTATCCCGCTTGTCCAGCAACTTATTTTTCCATAGCGCTTGATCCAGAGGATTGAATGGATGTATGCATGCGGTGTTATGGGCCCCACCGACATAAGTTTCAAGTGATCAAAGCTGTGTAGGTGTTTTCCCTGGATTAGTGTCATAAGGAAAAATTTATATTAGCCGCGCTGGATCACAGGTTTGCACACTTGCCGGGCCCACATCTTCCCTTTTATTACATATATGTCGCCTCTAAGGTAGTCTCTAGGCAGCCCTGTGGGCAAGGTGCAGTGTATTTGAAAGGTAGGATATGTACTTTTGAGTTTTACATGTCCTGGTTGTGAAAAGCTGCTAAATTCATTTTTACTACTGCAAGGCCTATCCCATTGTCCTATTGGTCTTGTTTTACTCAGATAAATATTCTCTATTTTCCTAAAATGGTGTGGAGTCTTTTTGTGGTGTTCTCACTGTGTTACTGTAATTTAAGTGTTGAACAAATACATTACACATTGCCTCTTAAGTTAAGCCCGACTGCTCTGTGCCAAGCTACCAGGAAAACAGGTTAATCAAGGTTGTATAACTGACTTACCCTGACTAGGATTGTGGCTCTTGCTTGGGCAGGATACACCCTTACCGGAAACGTCAATTTCTAACAATGGGGATCAGCGGTGAGGATAGGACTTCTGTTTTTGCAATACCTAACAGTAATTTGGTGTACAGTACTATCTACATCTAGACCAATTTGAATCAATTGTCTCTTATCCCCATTGGCATTTTTCCCCTACTCTCTTCAATCGTTGTTTTTTTTTTTTTCCCCCTGATTGTTACCTGTAAAGAGCACCACCAGGAAGGTGGAGCTGCAAAACGAAAGGCACTGAGAGCCTGGTTAGAAGCCTGTGCTCCTTTGAATGAGACCCCAGAGGAGGGTGAGGCTGAGGAAGAGCTGGATGAGGAGGATGATTTGGACCAGGGTCTAAGAGGAGGCCTTAGGCTGCTATCTGTGGAGGAGGAGGGCAACTTACTTCCAGGAATGGGCGTTCCTTCCAGGGCAGGGAGCAGTGTGTCGTTCAAAGGCCTGTCCCCAGAGAAGCTGGAGGACAGGAGGGAGGAGAGAAACTTCAAATTGGAGCTAGCTAAGCTTACATTGGAGATGGTGAAGGTCTTAGAGGAGAATAGGCTATGGAGGAGAGCCAAAAGAGATTAGCTGTAGAGGAGAAAAAGATGATGATGGCTCAGGAGTTGTGCCTGAGAGAGCTGAACATCATTCCGGACAGGTAGAGTCCAGCAGTGATGGTTGGCAGCAATTCTTCTGTGCCCTCTGACAGGAAGGTCATGTGTCTGATTTTGTGGTGGAAGACTACATAGATGGTTTAAGGCCTATGAAATTGCACTCCAAATGCACAAGGTCCCTGAGGCAGATTGGGGGCGCTAGTCTTTGGAGACATGTTCCTAGTGAGGGGAGGGACAGTCTACTGGCCGTAGAGGGGAGTGACAGGATGAGGTATTCCCCCATGAAGGAGGCCCTAATCAGGAGGTTTAGTTTGACACTAGAAAAATATAGACAAACGTTCAGGGATAGTCAGAAGCTATCCCAACAGACCTGGGTGGATTGTGTAAATTCCTTTGCCAGGCAATGGATGGTTGAGTGAAGAGCAGTGAGGTAAAAGATTTCCAGGAGCTGTATAATTTGTTTGCAACAGAGCATATGTTCAGTCTTTGCTTTCCAGATCTGTGCCAACACCTTCTTGATAGTAAGCTCATTGACCCCGGAGAGCTTGCTAAGGAGGTGGACCTCTAGATCAGCACCAGGGTCCAAAGGAAGGTACCTGGGAGTGACCCCAAGAAGGGTGGTTCAGGTACCCCCCACCAGAGTGAGGGGGAGGTAAAGGGAGACACAGACAAGTCCCAAGGTAAGGGAGAGGAAAGGGTTACCACGTCCCTTTTGGGAAACCGGGAGGAGGTTCTGGTGGGTGATGGCACTGGGCGCCCCATTTCCAACGATGCTGCTTTGAGTGTTCCCAGATAGGACACAAGCAGGGGGCCCCTGTCTGTTCTAAGAAACCCCCCACTGGTGGTACCTCTACAGGGGTGGCCAATGTGGCCTTAGGGGTAAGTAGTACCCAGGGGCAGGTCATAGACCATGCTGTGATCTCCCTTAGTTGGGAGATGGACTCCGAGGGTGAGTTGATGATCCCCGAGGGTGGGAGTCGTCACTTCCACTGGGTGACAGTGAATGGAGTCTCAGTCCCTGCTCTGAGGGACACCGAGGCTAGCCAGACTATGGTTGTGAAAAAGCTAGTTTCCCCTGAGCAGTACACCAGCCAGGTGTGTAGGGTAACTCCAGCCCATGGGCAGGACATCTTCCCCTCTATAGCCCTGGCACCCTTAGAGTGGGGTTAGAAGGTGATCCAGAGGAGGGTCATAGGTAGTCCCCAGATGCCCATAGACTGCCTTCTAGGGAATGAGTTGCCCCCGGTGTCAGGGGAACTAGGAGAAGTGGCCACCACAGGTGCCCTAGCAGTTCAGTTTTCTGGGGGTGCCACTCCCAAGCAGAGGGTACAGGACCCCAGAGTGTTAAAGATTACAGGAATCGCTGTTAGCATGAGCTGAAAGCCATTTTGTACTTGGCAGCCATTTTAGTTAGCCATGCGCTCGCCATGTGCTTTCTCCCTCTTCCAGAGTCTTGCACATGCTCAGAAGGGCCTAGCTGGTAGAATGCACCTGCTCCTAGTATAGAACTGTCAGGCTATTCTTACTGATGTAAGCAGTTTAGTCTCCCCTCCCACTTTGTTGAGCAAGCAAATGTTGTATACCCATATTAGTCAATAAGCATGCTTGTATGTGCCAGGACCTCCCCTTGATTTTATGCCGACTATGTAACAAATGCATATATAAGGACCCTGTTCTCTGTACTCCTTAGACTGTCTCATACAGTGGCCTGAGGGTATTGTATTTGACACAGTCTCCCTCATATGAGGTTAATAAAAACGTTTTTTATATTACAGCTTCCGTGCCAATCTCTTCTTTGTTGGTTTTAAAGGACCAGGTGTATCAGTGAACCCCATAGAAGGTTTTTATTTCTACAACATGGCGCCCGAATAGGGACTCATCGGAGAAGCGGCTATCCAAGGGAGTGGTCTTGATGGGAGACCGGAATCTACTGAGGAGGACAGGAATCCACTGAGGAGGTACCCTGCGCACGGAGATTGTTTGTCTTTCCAGCCCAGTATATTTCTGGTCTTCCTGATCTGATCCTCCAAGTGTTTGCTGCTCCCGACTGAGAACTTCTTTGGCGTGAGTATTTTAAAACGACCGTTAGGTCACTCAGAACTTGGCAGTTGGAAGCTGGAGACTTTGCTTTGGTAAGGTTGCTGTAGCAACACTTTTGTTTGGAATGACTTGGCCAAGATTCTTGTTTGTTTGTTTGTTTGCTGCAGCAAATGAAGGCAGGTAATGAGGAGATTTTTCTTTAACTTTGAAAACTTGAACGGCACACATTGTGTTAAGTGTCACTTGGAGTATAATATTATATATGCTATAATATTCTTGACATGCCTGCTTCTAGCACACTTCGTAGAAAGTGTTGCTTTCTTGGAGGTACCAATATGGATTTACAAAGTACTCAGCTGACTCCCCTCAGAGGGGATACCTAAATAGGTTTAGGTATAAAATGGTATTTCTTCCTTGATGACTAGTACACCATGGAACCAACTATATATATACAAAGGATCCGGATCTGTGCACTTAGTAACATTCATAAGTGGTGATATGCAGAGCGCTTTTTGAGTGTTCTACCAGCCAAAACTGGCGAATTTGGTGTATTTTGGCTTCTTGAACATGGAACATTTTTTTGGGCTGTTTTGGTGCAGTCTTTTGGACTACTTTTGAGAGCTCTTCTTGTAAATATGACTTACAATTAGTATTTACAAATAGTTTGGTTTTGCGTACAGTCTGTAGGCTGTCTCTTGTTTTTGTCCCAAGTGTTGATTTGTGGGTTTTTTTTTTTTGTTGTATGTGGTTGTGGACTGACACGCTTGAAAGTACTTGTTTTAGTAAAGTAGACTATGTTTTTTGTGTAAGAATGGCTAGCCTTAAGCGCGCTGTGTTGTGTGTTATGAGTGTATGACCCCCTTCTGAAAATGTCTGGAATGAGCTAAATTTGGTTTTTGTTGTCATTCTGTTATGCAAATGTCATTTAAAGAACTAAATTTTAAAATTCAGGGAATGAATAATGTAACATACGCTAAATAGCTGTACGCTACCATTAGGAGTAAACCAGTAACAAAGAATAGATATGTGCAAATTGCCACACTGGTAAAGATAAATCAGAATTCACACTCAATAGGAATAAAATAGGCCTCACAGAAAGGAAGAAAAAACGAAATTGTGTGCTTTACAATAACTAGGACTAAAATACAAAATGTTACAGTAGTCTCCTTAGATACATTGTATTAGATATTAAAAGGCATTCACATCATCTGAGTGAATTGGTTGTTGCTGAAATAAACACCACATTACAGAACGATAGATTTGTGCTGGCTTGAAAGGCGTGAGATGTTGACACCTGCTGGTCAGAACACAGCTGTGTCAACAACACATGGCTATTCTTGGTCCCAAGCCACAAGGAAACTGCTTAGTCAACTAGATTTTAAGTTAGTGCAAACATGGTTTGAAAGCGTGCATTAAAAACTGCTGATTTTAAAAGTCAGAAAAGACTTTCATTATTTTGGATAACAGAGAAAAGATTAAAAGGGATTTTCTTTCTTAATGCCTTTTTAACAAGCACTTCCGTGGTTCTGATGTTAAATGATTACTGTCCTTTAAAAGTGACGCAGACTTTTCATGTTTCAGTAAGGCTTTTGTGCTTCGTATTATAAATGAATACATTTAAAGGTGATAGGAAAGGAATGAGGCTTGCTTTTCATATGTGGAACCATCAAAAGGGTTGGTGATCATTATTAAAAAAAAAAAGGGAATTTTGATTATATGGAAAAAAAAAAGTTTATTAAAAATAATTGCCCTAAAATTGTTTTTGATTTTTGTAATGTCTGATAATCATACTGTGAATAATATATAGCTCCTAGCATCAAAGTTGGATTTGAGTAGCACTTTACCATGATGTGGAGAGTGCAATGTGAAATTTCACTTTATCCAGGCATATAAAAACGTATTTTTTAAGGGTGTACCTTATACATTTCTGATTCCCCCATCCCTGGGATATCTAGAGGACACCCTGGGGGTCCCTAATATGCCAAAATATTGTAGGTTATTCATTTTTAAGTGCCCCTACCACCAAAGTCGAATTTGGGCAAAATTTTCTTTTTAAAAGCAGTTCTGCCACTCAGGGCAGGTTTCAAACTGATCTCAGGCTTCAGTAATGCACACATGCAAGTACAGACCAAACAGCTGACCTCTAACCTGCTAGAAGGCACACCATACACTGCACACAGATAGAGACAAGTATTGAAAAAAAACACAGCAGAAGTTCGATCCTACCTTTAAAATTATTAGACGGACAGGACTGCCTTTCAGCTGTGATTCTCCAGAGTTGCTTTGAATTGGAAAGACCGCATGGAAAGCCTTGCACAAAAATGGGACAGCTGGTAAGGGTCAAAGGTCGAAGTTCTGCATTTAGCAACCTAGCAGGGCTAAGGGTAAGGGTTGCTTTGGCACTTCGACCTCCGAAAAGATTTTGAAGAAGAGATGACAGCGCAGAGAGAGGAAGAGAAGCTTTGCTTACTATTTTTGGCAAAAGCAAGTTTTGCGCAGTTATATGAACAGAAGGAAAAGCAGTGACGTATGTGGGCCCTGAGTAGAGCATAGCTCTGCCATGTATATAAAAATAATGGTTTTAGCTTAAAGATTACTGTGCAAGGGCTGAGATAAGGAGGCAATGGATTTAGTTTGCATACATGCGCCCTCATGTTAAACTAGTACAATTGCTGAAGGAATTGGTAGTTGGTTATTAACGCTTTCTAAAGTTAACTCAATGTGCTTGTGTTAGGCTGAATAAGAAAATAGCCACTTTCTAAGATATCTCCTACATTTTGTTTGTGCCCAGTTGCCACAAATAGGGGTAGATAGTGTTGACAGAAGGTAAACCTGTTTTCAGGTTTTCCTACTGTCAAAATGGGGGAAGGAGGTTAGCTCCTGGGCAAATTAAGGGTAGGCAAATTTATGTTTTCTCTCTCTTTTTCTCACTCTCTCTTGAGTCTGTATAAGCTGTCTAGGAAATGGCCATGAGACATTTAATTGGCTATTCAGTTATACTGTTTTAAAATTGTTAGAATTAATAAAATGATTAACAATATATGCTATGTTACTGCCCATCCTGTCTGATGAAATTATGAAAGGATGAGTAGTCTAGGTTGCTGTTCCCTTATTTGACCTTTAAGAGGAACTATATGTTATTCTCATGTTATATACTTTTGCAAAGGCATCACTAGTCTTTTATTAGCTAGTCTGTGTAAATAAGCTGACAGCCCTTGTTAGAGCTGATGTTGCATAGTCTGGATTGTGAAAAGTAGAATGCAGGAAAGACGCCCATGTGATCCTTAGCAAACATTTTGAAGGAAAATATTGTTTTATAGGAGTTTGTTTGTCACAACATGTTCTGCTGGAGAAATTTATGTACCCCCTATGTTGAGGTTTTTTCTAGTTCTTTATGTAATAAGAATCCCTGTTAAATTAGCAGTCTTAGATTTTCCTGCTGCGCCTATAACATGAAAGCATGACCCCAAGTGTAAAATGTAGGTGCTTTTATTAAGAGAAATAATTTTAGAAGTGTCTGCAGTCCTGTACAAGTAATGCAAGGTTCATAAGTAGAAGTGTAGAAAAGTTCCTTTTTCTTGAGGTTCTTCAGATGAATAATATAGAATGCACAAATGTAAGGATTTGGAGTATGTCTGTTTTGTTTTTCTTTTTTCCTCAGAATTTAGTAAATGAACACAGACTTCCTTGGCTGCTTGGGATTGGGAGAAACAAATCAAATCGTGTAACGTATTACTCTTGTCAGTTCACCAAAAAGTTCCTTTTATACTTGCCAATAGGTCTAGGGTGTTTTTACTCTCAGATAGATGAAGTGGTTCTTGGGTGCCTTGCTAATGTATGGGGCGCCCCAAGACTAAGGAAGTATTCTGAGACTATCCTCTCTGTTGATAGATTATTTCTGTGCCTTGTCTAAAGACCTTTTGTTCTGTCCACCAATAGATATTTGCTGCCCTACAACCATTGCCAGAGGGGCCCGGACATCAGATCCAACCTGGGGAGTCAGCACCAGTCCAGCTTGGAGTCAAGATAAAGGGAACCAGCACAGGCGTTGCTGGCAACTAGGACCTCAGTGAAGGTAGAAGGCCGGAAGCACTGGGATGTGAAGTGTGTACCCCTGCCACTGTCTTGGACGAAAGACGGGGTCACAAATCAGGATGGAGAAATCTTTGTGTGGATCCAGTTTTTGATGCCCAGCTGAGAGAGTCACAGACCGACAAGGACGGCAAGGAGGCTTTTGCTTGAGGTGACCCTCTTTGAAACAAGGGTTGCTTCAGGCCTCTGAGTCCCGGTCCCAAAGTGAATGCAAGTCTGCGCCTCTGTTTGTTGATCAAGAGATGCCTGAGCATACTGGGTATAATCAGTGGCCCCGACAAAAGAGCAGTGCGCCAGCGGAGCAATACAGGAGTTAGGGAAGGACTTGAGTTTAGGGTACAGGTGCTGTGCCCTTGGTGCCTGTTAGATTAAAGTGAAGAGAACTGGTGCACTGCCTGAGACACTGGACAGGATCGTTGAAAGACTTTTTCTTCTCAAACTGGGCCGTGATTCTTGAGTTGCGAGTTGTGCAGCTCCTCCGTGGGAACAACAAGAGCCTGCCTGTGAGGCTCAAACGGACACAGGGAGAAGACTCCCCTCTGGCTGGTTGTACAGCGGCTTCAATTTCCCAAGGACTTCTTTTTGTTAGCAATGTACCCCTTTGGTCGTCCCATTTTTGAGGAGGAGCAGCCCTTTGCGGCTCCTCGTCCTAATTCCTATGGCCCTGTGTGGTCCTCCTGGTCCCCTGGAGCCAGGATTGTTTTTGTAATAATATGTCTGACTGCTTTAATATTTGTATTAGGAATAATGTTTATTCTGCACGAGAAAAGTTCATCTGAGCAGTTGACAAATGTTACTTTACTCTTTCCTTGAGTATATTAATTGATACTCTAGCCCTCATAAAAGGAACACTGGAAAAGTCTATTGAAAATGTTTTTATTAGATATGTGCTGTTGGCTATTCTGAAATCGAAATAGATGATCACTGAAATACATCAGAGCCCTGAAACTTAGAATTAGACTAGATGGTTCTGGGATTTGCTTTCTGCTTAGGGTTGGAAAAATATTGATGGTTCTGTTTGTAATAATAGTCATTACTCTCTCCTGCTACCTGTATGACCCAATGCTCTGTTCCCTTTGTACTCCTGCTTATACCTTATATATACCCGCTTAATGAAATGTTTAGAATGAAAAATGCCCACCTAGCAATAGATTAGGATAGTGATGAATTTATGAGAAGAAAATGTGCAAAATATTTTCTATGTTCCTTCTAGATCATAGGAATGTCTTTAGCTCATGCTAAAAGGACCATCTGTTAAAGATTACAGGAATCGCTGTTAGCATGAGCTGAAAGCCATTTTGTACTTGGCAGCCATTTTAGTTAGCCATGCGCTCGCCATGTGCTTTCTCCCTCTTCCCAAGTCTTGCACATGCTCAGAAGGGCCTAGCTGGAAGAATGCACCTGCTCCTAGTATAGAACTGTCAGGCTATTCTTACTGATGTAAGCAGTTTAGTCACCCCTCCCACTTTGTTGAGCAAGCAAATTTTGTATACCCATATTAGTCAATAAGCATGCTTGTATGTGCCAGGACCTCCCCTTGATTTTATGCCGACTATGTAACAAATGCATATATAAGGACCCTGTTCTCTGTACTCCTTAGACTGTCTCATACAGTGGCCTGAGGGTATTGTATTTGACACAGTCTCCCTCATATGAGGTAAATAAAAACGTTTTTTATATTACAGCTTCCGTGCCAATCTCTTCTTTGTTGGTTTTAAAGGACCAGGTGTATCAGTGAACCCCTAAGAAGGTTTTTATTTCTACAAGAGGGAGGAACAGGATGAGGGAGAGCCCACCCCTGTCTCCCGTTCAGCCTCAGTGTACAGACCTGGGGCTGGGTGACCAGTCTCAGGATACCACCCCTCAACTGGTGGGAGGTGAAGTGAAAATAGGGTGCAATGTACCTGGGGCTACCACCCCCCACTTTGAAAAACCACAGAAGTCAGAGAGCCCTGGATGGCCTGGGGCTTGGATCTTTACACTGACAGCTGTCAGTGGCCTCTGTTGGTTTTTGTCCTTGTGGTCAGAGATTTCCCTGGGTTGGGGATAGAAGTCAAACCCAAGGGATGGAATGGGTCACATCACACTGTTGGACATGGTGGTACTGTCTGCCTACTGGGATTCATCTGTGAGGAAAGTAAGGTTAGGTGCTGCACATATGGAGTCCACAGGTGAGAAGGGGGGTTCCCCATGGGTCAGTACAGTGGGACCCGAGAGAATAGACCGAGGGATCAAACTGGGTTTTCGAGAAGAGAAGAACTTGCAAGTGCCCCTGCAGTAGTAGGCCATTGCACAGGTTCTATCGCCCCAAGCAGGGAAGTCTATCAAGGTATTGATTAGTCTACCCTGGCTTTAGGCTGGAGGGGGGTTGTGTTGGAATTGGCCCTTTCTGCAGGGTCACCCTCCAGCTTTTTGCCATCCTCCTCCCCTTTTTCTGGCCTTGTTTTTGTTGGCTTTAGGACTCTGGGCACTTTGCGACTGCTGTAGTGAAAAACTGCTAAATTCGTTTTTCACTACTGCAAGGCCTAGCTCTCCTAATGGTTAAAAATGGGAGTGCCTTAAAACATTTTCTATGTGTAATTTCCAATTGGGAAGAGATAGAGATTTGGAGTTTGGTGTCTCTGGACTCACAATTTAAAATCACAACTTATGGTAAAATCAGATTTTAAGTTGTAAGTCTGAAAATGTCACTTTTATAAAGTTCAACTAGGACGCAAGTCATAGACAGATCGCGCACTACCTAAGAACTCAAGAATGAGTGTATTGGCTCAATGTTAATCAAAACCTGTGGCATCATGTAAAATTGTTAAAGACGATTAATCAAATACACAACAAATTCAACAAAATTGCGAGAACAGATGATTGAATCCAAAATGATATCTTCAATCCAGTTTATTCAAGAAGTACCGTCTTCATCGGTTACTTATATGAATTCATAAATCAAATATTGCATTCAAACGTGGATATTCAATCCCAATGCATTTTGGGTGTGCATACACCCTTCGTCAGGGAAATCTACAAAAAATGATCAGTAAATCTAATTACATGAAAATAAGTAACATAAATTAACAATATATCTTTAGCTACATCCGGGAAGGTTACTGCAAATACAGGTCTTTTAAATGTATCAGCATGAATAACAAATGCATTACATATTCGGTCAGACGATGACCACGCCATATATCAATATCGATAGGGGAACGATCTAAAAAACAGTGTGAATGTTAATAAAGCCAAACGAAATCAATGAGATTGCTTTATTTATGAATCTTGGGACAATGTTATAATGGTCGTATTGGTCACTAGCTTTTCTTTAACTTTCTAGCACTTCCATTTTTAAATACCTCACACTGAGGTATTTTGATCGCTAAGGATTTGTGGGTAAGCCTGCAATTTTTATAGGGTTCTCTGGTTTCACGTTATCAGTTTTAACGATTCAAGATGCTTCGACACGAGTCACAGTACACGTCGAGGTCCTAGCACCATAATATATTAGTAAATGTTGGGTTCGCTGCTTGGTCTTAATTCTGAGCACGTGTTCTCGCGTTTTCACTTTGCACGGGTGATTTTTTCTTAGCACACCATAGCTTTCCATTAGTAAGAGCTGGCATGTTGGATGCGGGATCTCATTGATATCGTTTGGCTTTATTAACATTCACACTGTTTTTTATATCGTTCCCCTATCGATATTGAGATATGGCGTGGTCAACGTCTGACCGAATATGTAATGCATTTGTTATTCATGCTGATACATTTAAAAGACCTGTATTTGCAGTAACCTTCCCGGATGTAGCTAAAGATATATTGTTAATTTATGTTACTTATTTTCATGTAATTAGATTTACTGATCATTTTTTGTAGATTTCCCCTGACGAAGGGTGTATGCACACCCGAAATGCATTGGGATTGAATATCCACGTTTGAATGCAATATTTGATTTATGAATTCATATAAGTAACCGATGAAGACTGTACTTCTTGAATAAACTGGATTAAAGATATCATTTTGGATTCAATCATCATCTGTTCTCGCAATTTTGTTGAATTTGTTGTGTATTTGATTAATCGTCTTTAACAATTTTACATGATGCCACAGGTTTTGATTAACATTGAGCTAATACACTCATTCTTGAGTTCTTAGGTAGTGCGCGATCTGTCTATGACTTGCGTCCTAGTTTTTTATTGCATTGTATATAGGTGGTAGGGTGGAACCACCTCAGAAAGCGCACACCAATTTTTGTAAATTGTGATTCTTATTTTATTGTATAAATTGTTGAAAAAAGAGTGCATTATTGCTGTGTACATACAATTACTTTTATAAAGTTAGCATTTCCTTACTTTAAACCATTCTGTCCGTCTGCCTGTCTCTGAATACATGTCTGGGTTGGGTGACAGCCGGGCTTTGTGCATTTCTTCTAGACAGTCACACACAAAGGGAGCTGGGGTGTGACATTTGCATCCTGATGGCCCATCACCAGTCTGATTGGGAGGGAGGAGCTGACACTTGCACCTGAATAGGGCTGTGCCTGTCCCCACACAAAGAGCTGCATTACGCCCCCCCGTAGAGAGTCTGGAAACAGGGCAGGAAAAGCAGGGACCTTGTGATCTTCAAAGGCCTCTTTGAAGTCTCCCCCACTTCAAAGGCACATTTGGGTATAAGTACTAGACCCCTGACGCCACCAAATCAGAACTTTTCTGGAACCAAGGACATTCTGCCTGGAAGTAGAGCTGCTGTGCTGTAGGAGGGATTGCCACTTTGCTATCTGCATTGCTGTGTTGGCCTGCTGATTGCTGTGCTGTAGGAGGGACTGCCACGTTGCTTTCTGCTCTGCTGTGTTGACCTGCTGCCGGCTGCTTCTTGCCTGGGAGAGAGAGGGGATTCACCTGCTCTCTACATCCTTGAAGCCAAGTTTCTCCAAGGGCTTGTTGGCTTGGCTCCTGTTCTCTGAAGTCTCAGGGTCACAAAAGACTTCTTGCAACTCTGCTGGTGCTGCTGGACTCTGCCATCTGTGAGTCCTACCCTTGCCTGAGGTGCCACCCTCTAGTCCTGGGCCTCAGGAGTGGGTTCTGAAGCAGTTTTCTGCAAAAATCAACACAGTGACCCCTTTGCGCCAATCGGAACTGACGCAGTGCCCTCTGATGCTGACACAGTACTGATTCGACAATGACGCCGGTCCGGACTGCGAGGTTCAACGATGACACTGGTCCGGACTGCGAGGTTCGACTTAGACGCAGCGCCGATCCGAAGACGCCGCTGTGAGGCTCGACTTAGATGCAGCGCCGATCATTTGACAGTGACTGCAAGGCTCGACTCTGACGCATCGACCCAACAGCGTGAATCGGAACCGATGCAGGGAGTACTCGACGCCGACACTTGCTCAGTTTAAGGTACTTTTTCAGCGGTACCTGCGTGGGTCCTGTAGCCGGCCTGCCCTCCATCGCGGTCGGCATGAAGTTTGGATTTACCCTTGTCTAGCGTGACCTCAAGTAACCTTTTAGCACTATTGATTTCTAAGCACTGTTTTTTAATTTAATCTTTAAAAATTAATTCCTCGACTTCTGCTTATTGGATTTTTGCCGTTTGGGTCTTATTTTACTCAGATAAATATTCTCTTTTTCTAAACTGGTCTGGGCTCTTTTTGTAGTGTCTTCACAGTGTTACTGTAATCTAAGTGTTGCACAAATACATTACACATTGCCTCTTAAGTTAAGCCGACTGCTCTGTGCCAAGCTACCAGAGGGTGAGCACAGCTTAATTTAGGTTGTGTATCTGACTTACCCTGACTAGGATTGTGGCTCCTACTTGGATAGGGTGTATACTCTGCCAACCAAAAACCCCACTTTCCTATACCCAGATCAATAGGCCTCCTATGGGAAATGTGGTGGGGTAGGGCAGGCTTCCTACACATGACATGGAGCTGGCCAAGGCTTGAGAACTTTTGAGAGCAGATATGCAGTAGTCTAACACTAAATGCATCATTGAAAAAATATCTGCTAGGTATACTTCCTGTTAAGAAAGGTCATAAAATGAGGTTATGAATGTTGGCTCTGGGAACAGTGTTGGCACCGAGAGAAATAGCAATTCATTGGGCTGCCCCACAACATTTAGAATACAGTAAATGGAAAAAAGATCTACAAGACGGCTCTAGCGGATGAACAATATATTAAGATGACAAACTTACAGAAGACTTGGCAGAATTGTCAGAGATGTTATCTACATTTTTAAACTTACAGAATAAACGGCAACTTTGAAGGGTGTATTTGAATGGTCACTTGTGGGGAGGGAGTTGTTGCCCGGGGTAGACTTGAAGGGTGTTGTAATTGCACTCTAAGTTACAAGAGATGTATAAGACCTGCTTTGACTGGGGTTCTGCAAAGTGCCCGCGATTGTCTGCGGAAAAGCCTACCCAGCAAAAATGTGATGTACATGTTAACGGGGGTGGGGTAAGTGTATTGCTAGCCATATTCGACCTGTTAATGTTGTTAAAAAATTCAATATAGAGAATTAAAAAAAAAAGTTTTTTCTACTTGCTCCATGTAGTGTCTTAGAATATGGAACATGTATTTTCATGAGCCATCGCATAACCAGAAAGGTGTCACATGCTGCTTTTTGCTTTCTTCTGTTTCAATGTATATTTTCATGACTTTGGATACTTTGAATGCTCGATCCGGAAACTTTTCAGTATTACCTGTGTGCACCAGTAGGTGGCGCTGTGTGGCTCTGCATGATGCTGTTCTGCTTAGGAAAAGATGTGTGGAGCCTATATTGGCTCCACTCCCACACACTGACGTCAGTTCCTTTCTTTCCGCACCACCAGATGCACATCAGCAGCTACCTCCCAAGCTCAATTAAAACTAACTTTTTCAGTGTGCAAGGGACATGTCATTTCCCAAAACGACAAGTTTTAAAGCCAGTAAGGACTATCACAAACAATTGTCTGCGACAGATCCTCACCATATTTGCTTGTGGTACCTGGGTTCGAGCCACGAATCTAAGGCCTGCAGTGACTGCATGCACAGGAACTCAAAGGCCATATAAGATCGCAAGGTGAAACTTTACATAGCCAGACACCGGAATACGCTGCAACGAGACTGATCCAAGTCAAAAGTTCGGTCCAGAAGTCACTAAAGTCAATCTAGAGGTCTGATTTTGTCTCTCCCCTGAGACCGACTCTTTGAACCCTTGCTAACTTCCTCTGGTGTGCCTGCGGACCCCACAGAGCTGAGAGGTTCTCTACCTAGACTACCACCAGCGGGTTTACCCTCGGCGCCATCTGGACCCTCCAAACCCATAAAAGGGCCAAATCCGGCTCCAGTCTTGACTCTGCCTCCGGTGCCATGGTTCATGCGGTTCCCGGTGGCGATGCAGACTCCATTGACGCTGTAAAATTAAGCCCCAATTGTTCTCTCTCATGTTGAATCAGTGCCGTTCGACCTCGACCGAAGCAGTGCCCAGACACCATAGAGGCTCCACTTCCTTCACTTGATCTGCCTCCACAATGATGAACGCACATTCTGCATTCTCTGTTTGGCATAGATTTGGGCAATGACTATGACGCAGGTGATAAGGTTAGCTAACCGTATCACGAGGAAAATTGGTTTGACTGACTACAGTAGGCTAGTGGCCTTGATACCACCCCGAGTCAGGGCTCTTCCCACAGCCTGATCCTGTCACTGAGGAGAGTGCTTCCTATGCCATGATATTGTGTAGAGTGGCCGAAGTCCTTGACCTCCAGCTCCCCACCTTGGGAGTGAAGACCAAGGTTCTTATAAAGGTTCTTCAGTCGGGACAAATATCTAGTGAGCTCCTCTTACCTTTTAACAAGGCCCTTACAGATACCTTGATGGGGGCATGGTCAAAACCTTGCTCTGGCCCCCCAGTCAACCGCCAGATTGCATGATGCCACCGTCCTGCCCCGGGCAATCCTGCATTTCTATCTCAGCACCCCATATCTGAAAGCTTGTTGGTGCAGATGTCTGCGGTAAAAACTACCCCAACACATTTCAGACTATTCCCCTAATAAGGAGCCATAGCGGGTGGAGACATTCGGAAACAGAGTATTTTCGTCCACCAGCTTGGTACTTCAGTCAGTAAAAGCCAGCTGTCTGCTAGGATGCTATTTCCAAGCCTTTTGGGATTTGGTGGCTCAAGTCCTCCCAGGCGTCCCTGAAGATCTCCGACCTGTTCTCACCCAGGCCATACAGGATGATTGTAATGCTGCTAAGTTCACAATTCGTTGTGGACTGGACACCACAGACTCCATCAGGTGGACCATTGACATCAGTGTTGCTATTTGCCGCCACGCTTGGCTCCAGTCTATCGGTTTTCCAGATGATGTCCAGTCGTCCCTCATGAACATGCTGTTTGTTAGGACTCACTTGTTTGGGGTCAAGGCAGACTCCGCTCTTAAGCACTTCCAGGAGAGCAGGGCCATAGCACAGGCTTCTTGGCCCCACCTCGCCACCTGCATCATGTCTACTTCCCCTTTTGCTGCTTTGACAGAAGTACCCCATGCCACCAGCCAGTCCAACTCCTGCAAAACACCCAGCAGTTTAGCGGTTGAGACCATGGTGCCACCACCTCTGCGGCCAAGGTCAATGGGCCACCCAGTGCATTACCCCCCTGTACTGCAGGCCCACCTGCAAAACCCCTTTAGCATGCCCTTAGTGGAGCACAGCCACCCGGTGAGTGGCAGTATCTGTCGATTCTTGCCTGGTTGGCAGGCTATAACATCAGACTGGTGGACCCTGCAAATTGTTAGGAAGGACTACGCCCTACCCTTCCTTTTCCAGCCATCTCACCTTGCATTGATACTACTCCTGCCCCGGGTTCTAAAGAAGATCTGGATCGACTCAGCCTAAGTCATTCATGTGGCTCAGGACCGAGCATGGAGAGTATGGTATCCAGAACTCAAGGCTTGAGCATCTGTCCTCCAATCAGGCTTCCGCTCTAGGAAGGTCGGTTGTCACTGTAGCAGGGCTGAGTTCTGCACCTGGGCCTTTGCAATCTCCACCTTCAAGCTTGGAGATTGAGCCGCAACTGCTGAAACACCTTCGGCAGCTAGGCGTCCCTCGACAAAAGCTGATTGCTCCTGTCATTGGGACAAATTTGTGGCTTGATGCGGTACTCAGCAGATAGACCCCCTACGGGCAAAGTAATCTGATGTTTCGTTGTTTGTTTTGTCCCTAGCCCAGCATGGCCTTTCTCTGGGCACAGTTAAGGGGTACCTTTCAACCTTTTGAGGTTGCAGCATCAGCCCTCTTCATGTCTCTAGTTGCAATGCGCTTTTTGAAAGGGTTACAGCATTTGTTTCCTTCCTCGGCCATTGTCGTGCCTCAGTGGGAACTTAACTTGGTCCTCAGATTTCTGATGTGCTATCCATTTAAGCCGCTTCATAGCTGTTCCTTACAGCTCCGCGCCTTCAAGACAGGGTTCCTCGTCGCTATAACGTTGATGTGATATGTAAGTGAGCTTCAAGCTCTTTGTGTCAACCTGCCGTACACCACCACCTTCTTTCCAGAAAAACTGGTTTGGCATACACAGGCAACTTTCTTGCCTAAAGTTGTGATGCCACTCCATGTCATTCAATACGTCACCTTGCCAGCATTCTGTGCTCCACCACACCTCTCTAAGGAGGAGGAGAAATATCGCTTTGACACCCCAAAAGAGCACTGAGCTTTTACAGAGATCCTACCACAGAACACCAGGTGGACAATCAGCTCTTTGTAGGGTTCTGTAGAGCGAAAAAAGGAAAGACTTTGCAGAAGAGAACCATCTCGCGCTGGATCGTGCTCTGCATTAAGATCTGCTACACACTGGCTAAAGAGCAGCCTCTAGAAGAACTGCTTGTTCATTCTGCCAGGGCCAAAGCTGCTACCACTACATTGGCACGTGGAGTCCCTGGCCTAGACATTTGCCAGGTGGCTACATGGATATCCCTTCATACGTTCCTGCAGCACAATTGTCTGGATAGTCAGGTTTGCAGAGAGGGGAATTTTGCACCCCAAGTCGTACAGGACTTTCTGGTTTCAGTCCATCTACAGACCCACCTTCAAATACGTACTTCTTTGATATCTCTTTAGAAGTTGTGGAATCTGTGGCTAGAAGTTTGTTTCAGAAGAACAGGTTACTTGCCTTGATTAACGCTCTTTCTGGTATGGACTCTAGTCGCAGATCCCTCACTGACCCTCCCATCCTCTGTGTTCTGTGGTTGTACTCTATCCATTAATAAGATCCCAAGTCTAGGAACCTGCATACAGGTTACTCCAATTTGCTTTTGAGCCTCTCTGTCTGAGGGCGCAGACAGTTGAAAACACCAGACCACACGGGAGTGGCATCTATATAGGCTCCATATGTCATTACCGAAGTGGAACAGTATTGGTGTGGAGCCACACGCGCCGCCTACTGCCTGCAGAGGTACTACTGAAATGTTTCCAGATCCAGTCTGACGCCTGGGGAATATTCAGAAGGTGAGCAGTCTGTTGATAGATAGTCTCTACCAGAAAGAGTGTTACCAAAGGTAAGTATCTTGTTCTCTAGTCATCAAGGTACCAGGTAGGTAGCAAGTCATAATGCATATTATTCTTGAATAAGAGGAAATAGTTGAATGCAGTTAGAAACGAAGGCTGAGGTACTTGGGTAAAGCCTTGAAAGTTATATTTGGTATCGGCAGATCTGCTAAGTTTTGCTTCTGTGAGTATGCAGGGAAAACGCAAATAAGGTTCAGTGAAGAATATGGTAAATTAGTAAAGAAGTTGCATGAGCTATTGATACAGTATTGCTAGCTCATGTGTTAAAAATTGTCAATATTTAAGGTAATGAGCCAAAGAGAGGGTCTGGCGGAAAAGGTATGTCAGTGGGTTGGTTTGATGAGCTGGCATTTAGGTTGACTCAACTTTCTATTCCAATTCCTAACTTATTCAAGGTTATCTTGGAATTGTTATTTGTCAATATGTACTAGATGAATAATTTTCCTTTGTATTGGACATAAGATGGTATTTTTGAAAATAAAAAAACTTTGTAAATACCACTGTTTTGTATTTTGATTATTTCTTCTTAAACCAGTACACATCTTGAAGTAACAGATGAGTCTAAGTTCGAATCTTTTGGGTGTCCGTTTAAATCATCAGTATCATTAATTGTGTGTTGTGTGAGGCACGTTTACTCCTGTGCATAAATGCTAGCGTAGGTAATCTGATCAGAAAAGACGGTTTGCTCTACTGCAGCTAAAAAGAGTAGTTTTATTGTATTTCTTAAGGTTTCAATCAATGTTCTTTATTTATTAATGTCATATTTTGAATTGATTAGTATTAATTAATTCATTTTAATTTATTAAACCAAAAAATGCATCAAACACAATCAGTATTTAAACACTTACATTATCAACAGTAAAGTCAACTTCTAGAAATAAATTGAGTATACTTTTTTATCCATATAAAAAGCCACAATTGTTACTTGGATATATTCCCAGACCCCATGCTGATTTTGTCTCGCTGGCTAGTCAGAATCCTAATTTCCAGATACGGGGGCCAGGTTATATTTTATCACACGTTCGAAAAGTTAAACATGTAAGTGACATATGTTCCTTATTATATTTCACCACTACATCACATGCATATTTATTATTGTTCACAAGTTCAAAAGACTAGACTTTCTGCAGCTCTTCTCCATTTCGAAACCGAGCCTGAATTTTGTCTCTTCTAAGAGAACCATGGTCTCATTCATAACAAGTTGAAGAGAACAAAGTAGGCTTCTCTTGCAGGGGATTTCCATTTATAGTCATAAGCGCTGAATAGTCCTGCCCACATGCAGGGACCCTGGAGCAGTTATTTTATATATATATATATATATATATATATATATATATATATTATCTACTGGCGGTCGCCAGTAGATAGTTATAGTTAGGACCTATTTTCCATAGGAAATCCGCAACATTCTATTTGAAATAACTCTTGCGTCGGTTGATGAATCTTCGCGAAATTTTCAAACTTTATGGCCCGCTCCGGTCTGCTCCTACCCTGAAAGTTTCGGGGTGATTCGTCAAGCGGGGGCTGAGAAAAAAGGGGGGTCCCAAAACGTGTTTTCCCCATTCATTTTCCTATAGGAAACTTTAGCCACGGCTACAGCCCGAACTGCTGAACGGAATTACACAAAATTTGGCAAAGAGGTAGTTCTTGGTTCAGAAAGAACCCTTTTTGTTAAATGGTGTAAATCCGTTCAGTAGTTGCTGAGAAAATCAAAAGTAAAAACACATATATATCTGGGCGGAGCCTAACCACACATGTCATCGTGAGATCTGATTGGCTGTCAGCACTTCATCCTGGAATTGCTGGCAGCCATCTTGGGACCAATATAAATGATAGTACCCCATTGAAATGCATTGTAGTGAATCGAAGATTTTGAGGGTTACCAAAAGGAGAACTATAAAGGGTGATAACAGACTTTAGTTACATTAGAATTCATTTGTTGATGGTATCATACTAATTTCAGGAATTGTGGTGTGTTCTAAGGTGATTTTACCCTGTGAAAAACCTTCTGCTGGGATATCATGAATCATGTTTGAGAGAAAACTATTTTCACATGCTTGTCCCATACAGTTTTGGAAGGTGCTCCAGAAGCTAAAATGAGAGCATATTTTCTGTAAATTCACATTATCTTTCTCAGTCATGTGAGAATGAAGTCTGACATTCTCAGTAAAACATGTACATTCAACAATGGCAGAGATTGTCAGTTGATTCCTTTGTGTTCTACTGCAGCTTCCCAGAGTGTTCTAAAGAACAACTAGAGTGCTAACAGCCTTACTTATGACAAAAGTATGGCACACCTGAAGCCATCTTGATTGGAATAAACTGGTAACACTTAAAACATTTAATTTAAAAAGGAACAAAATGATGGGGTTCATTTTGGCATAGAAATTATGGTTAGTGCTGTAGAAAGAAAAATTAGGACGTGTTTTAAGTGAGATCTCAAATATCTTCCTGTTATATTTCAACAGGAGCAGCCTGTCAGTTGATGCCTTTGTGTTCTACTGCAGCTTCCCAGAGTGTTCTAAAGAACAACTAGAGTGCTAACAGCCTTACTTATGACAAAAGTATGGCACACCTGAAGCCATCTTGATTGGAATAAACTGGTAACACTTAAAACATTTAATTTAAAAAGGAACAAAATGAGGGGTTCATTTTGCCATAGAAATTATGGTTAGTGCTGCAAAAAGAAAATTTAGGGCATGTTTTAAGTGAGATATCAAATCCTCTTCTATTTCATTAGAAAATTCTGACATGCAGACTGAAACAATCACTTTCAATGCCAGCAGTAGACTTCCAGTTAACTCCTTGGTGAGCAGTAGCTTTACTACAGTGATCTAATGAACAACTAGAGTGCTAACATTCTGAATTTATGGCAAATGTGTGACACATCTGACTGCCTTCTTGATGGAATCAAAGTAAAAAACTGAAAGCATTTCCTACTGAGGAGACTGTAGTAAATGAGGAAATTAGGAAACTTCATAACAAATAAGTCTCCCAAGATGGCCACCAGAGAAAAAAGAGCCCAAATGTAGCACAAATATCACCCAGAGGTAGCCCACGTATAGCCCAATGACAGAAGTGTGCAAAACACTTTTTATTTTTTGGTTTTTTGCAGTTTTATATAGTGCAGACTGGTCAGGTATTGGAGTGCTTTACATGAGCATTGGTTACATCACACAAGGACAAATTCATGTTGGTTGACCCCTACACTACCCAAACACCACTGCACTACCCTAAACCCTAAAACACTACCCCCAGCACGACCCCCTTCACTACCCAAACACAACTGCACTACCCTAAACTCAAAAACACTACCCCCAGCACGACCCCCTACACTACCCAAACACCACTGCGCTACCCTAAACCCTAAATCTACCCCCTACACTACACAAACACCACTGCACTACCCTAAACCCTAAAACGCTACCCCCAGCATGACCCCCTACACTACACAAACACCACTGCACTACCCTAAACCCTAAAACACTACCCCAGCACGACCCCTTACACTACCCAAACACCACTGCACTACCCTAAACCCTAAAACACTACCCCCAGCACGACTCCCTACACTACACAAACACCACTGGACTACCCTAAACCCTAAAACACTACCCCCAGCACGACACCCTACACTACCTAAACACCACTGCACTAAACCCTAAATCTACCCCCAGCATGACCTCCCACACTACACAAACACCACTGCACTACCCTAAACCCTAAAACACTACCCCCAGCATGACCCCCTACACTACCCAAACACCACTGCACTACCCTAAACCCTAAAACACTAACCCCAGCATGACTCCCTACACTACCCAAACACCACTGCACTACCCTATACCCTAAAACACGACCCCGTACACTACACAAACACAAATGCACTACCCTAAACCCTAAAACACTACCCACAGCATGACCCCCTACACTACACAAACACCACTGCACTACCCTAAACCACTACCCCCTACACTACACAAACACCACTACCCTACACTAAACCCTAAAACACAACCCCCAGCATGACCCCCTACACTACACAAACACCACTGCACTACCCTAAACCCCCTACACTATACAAACACCACTGCATTACTCTAAACCCTAAAACACTACCCCCAGCACGACCCCCTCACAACACAAACACCACTGCACTACCCTAAACCCTAAATCGACCCCCAGCACGACCCCCTACACTACCCAAACACCACTGCCATACCCTAAACCCTAAAACACTACCCCCAGCATGAACCCCTACACTACCCAAACACCACTGCACTACCCTAAACCTTAAAACACTACCCCCAGCACTACCCCCTACACTACACAAACACCACTGCACTACCCTAAACCCTAAAACACTACCCCAGCACTACCCCCTACACTACCCAAACACCACTGCACTAACAAACACTACCCCCAGCATAACCCCCTACACTACACAAACACCACTGCACTACCCTTAACCCTAAAACACTACCCCCAGCACGACTCCCTACACTACCCAAACACCACTGCACTACCCTAAACCCTAAATCTACCCCCAGCACGACCCCCTACACTACCCAAACACCACTGCACTACCCTACACCATAAAACACTACCCCCAGCATGACCCCCTACACTACACAAACACCACTGCACTACCCTAAACCCTAAAACACTACCACCAGCATGACCCCCTACACTACTCAAGCACCACTGCACTACCCTAAACCCTAAAACACTAACCCAGCACGACCCCTACACTACCCATACACCACTGCACTACCCTAAAGCCTAAAACACTACCCCCAGCACGACCCCCTACACTACTGTACTACCCTAAACCCTAAAACACTACCCCCAGCACGACCCCCTACACTACCCAAACACCACTGCACTACCCTAAACCCTAAAACACTACCCCCAGCACGACCCCCTACACCACCCAAACACCACTGCACTACCCTAAACCCTAGAAAAGAAACCCCCACCCCATGCCCAATCCCCCATACCTCTCACTCCTCGTGGTTCCTCTCTCCTCGTGGTTCCTGCTTCACGTTGTCTATGATGGGCGGTGGACGTTGTTGTGAGGAAACGGAACAGCCTCTGTTTCCTTACAACGACATGGATCGTCTACATGTTTTTTAGAACGCATGGTCATTTACCATACATACCTTTACAACAAAATTCGTTGTAAAGGCATGCGTGGTAAATGACCATGCGTTCTAAAAAATGCGTAGTAATGACTTCGTGATGTACAACGCATGCGTGGTAATGCATGCGTTGTAATGGTATCGCAAAGTAAAAAAGTAGTTGTAACGGCTGTTTACCGATCGAAGCTGGCCCCTGTTCTTCAGTGAGACGTTTATTTGATTAATTAGGAGGAAGGAATGTGTTTTTTTACCGAAAAGTGCATTCCCGGCTGTTGTATTGTGAAAGTGTCCGCGTGGCCTGGTTTCACTTCCGGTGAGAGAGTGGAAGAGTCTGTTTGGATCTAAAGGAGTTCTGTTGTTGGACGGGGCCGGTGCGACATGTCATCAGAAAACATAGCTAATGGAAAGCGTCCTCCCTGAAGTGTGGAGCAGTGCCATGAGAGGTCAACGAGTGTGCGTCCCACCGCAGTATGACCGTACCGCGTGACCCATGTGCCACCTCCAGGGTACGGGAGGCAGAAGCGGCATCGTAGGTCCTCTTGAAGACCGTTGTAGCACTAATTCTACATTTTGGTACTAGGGCATTTTAACTTCGTTGTTCCTGCCAGATACAAAGAGAAGATCCTGTGTTATTCAGTGCCCTCGTTACCTTTTTTGTGGGTTGTGGTGCTTGTCACTTCGCTGCCCCGCCGGTGCACACGACTGGGCACCCCACCTCGTGTGCCATCTGCAGGGCCTCTGCCCTCGGATCACTGGTTTCGGTTTCTGGAGTGGCAACATAAACAGTTGCTCCCAAAGGACTAGCCTGAACACTTAGGTGAATATCCCCTGCACCAGCATTCCACGGAAATTCTTTCCTAGCTCTCCCACGTCAACGAGGACGTCATAATAGCACGGCTCCGCTCGCGACACCGTATGACGTCATCGGAGCCATAAGAGAACCTCGTCGGCGTGCTGACGTCAGTTCCACCCATTTTTTCCGTGCCACCAAGGCAAACAGGGGACCGAGACATTTTCACATGTATACATAGTATAATAAATATATATATATTCACTGAAAAAACCATAGGTTTCAGGCACGTTATAGTTAGAAATTAGCATTTAAAAAACCTTAGAAATTCACTGAAAAAACCATAGGTTTCAGGCACGTTATAGTTAGAAATTAGCATTTAAAAAACCTTAGAAATTCACTGAAAAAACCATAGGTTTCAGGGGCGTTATAGTTAGTTGGACATTTCACTCGTACAAAACCATAGAAATTCCCCGTTATAGTTAGTTCAGCTAACTATAACTCGTGCGCCCGTAATGCACTGCTGATGACGTCACATATTACATCACTCATGACATGGTCAGTGACATCACTCATGACATCACTGATGACATCTCAAATGACATCACTGATGACATCACTGATGACATCATCCAGTGAATGTGTGTTTTTCTGAAAATTAAATATGTTTTATATATGTATATCTCAAGGTCGATGGAAGAATAAATGGGTATATAAGTGTCTAAATGGATGATTTTGTTTTGTAAAATTGATTGTATAACTGACTAAGTGTATCTTAGTGAATACATGGGTTAGTGAGTAATGTTTAAATATGAAAATATCTGTATCAGTCTCTCACTTTGTGTATAAGTGGCTGCATGGGTTGGTGAGTAGCTACATGAGTGTCTATATGGGTTATTAGTTGGTTTTTCGAGTATCAGTATGAGTGTCTGAGTGTCTGTATGGTTCGGTGGGGGTATTACTTAGTGCATAGATGCATGAATGAGTGACTCACTGTTTGTATGTGTTGAAGACAGCATGTGTGCAGGACTGTATAGGTGGATGAGTATGTGTATGGGTGTGTTAGTGAGTGAATGACTGTCTCAATAGTGTCTTTATGAGTAACTACATATGTTTTAAACTAGTATATGTGAGTATTGGTGTATATAAGTGAGTATATGTGAGAGTGAGAGATTGGAAGAGTTCCTGTACAAATAAGTAGGTGTTTCTATAAGTGATTGTTTAAGAGAGTAAGTATGTGTAAGTTTCTGTAGAAGTAAGTGTGGTAGTGTGTGTATAACTGTATATGCAAGTAAATGGATGTTTGATACTTTGTTTGCATGTGTGACTATGTGTGTGAGTAACTCTATGGATGAGTGGCGGTGTGTAACAGGATGTATAGGTGTATGAGTACATATGATGAGTGAGTACATGTATGAGCGACTGTATAGGGACTGTTGGTGAATGAGTGGATGTGTGTGTAGATCTTGGAATTACTGAATAGGTGTGTTGTAACTGGTATTGGTATGTCCATTGTTTTGAAAATGTTAGTTTGTATTTTTGAGTGTGTGTATCAAAGGTTATATTAGGGTGAGAGGAGGTCTGCCACTCTATCACAAGGATGATGTCATCAGTGATGTCATTTGAGATGTCATCAGTGATGTCATGAGTGATGTCACTGACCATGTCATGAGTGATGTAATATGTGACGTCATCAGCAGTGCATTGCGGGCGCGCGAGTTATAGTTAGCTGAACTAACTATAACGGGGGAATTTCTATGGTTTTGTAAGAGTGAAATGTCCAACTAACTATAACGCCCCTGAAACCTATGGTTTTTTCAGTGAATATATATATATATATATATATAGGCCTTGACTTCCTTAGTGCTCTGGTCACTGCTTTTTAAAGCTACATAAACATGCAAGTAAATTGTGCATCCCCGGACACACTGACAGGTGGTCCCCCAGAGGTGGCTGGCACCGGGCAGCTGGCTCAGACCTACTGGCTCCGGTGCCAGGCCATGAATTGCTGCCCTGCCCCTTGATGTAATTGAGAATTTCCCTTCTCTTAGAGAACACAAGAAAGTGAAGCGCCGTGTCTGAGAGACTTCTTTCTGGAGGAACTGAAATGGCATGCGAGGAAGAGGCGCACTGTTTGCATTGCAGCCCTTGAGCCAATGGGCGTCTCAGAGGAAGATCTTTGAGATACAGGGCATGCTCGCCTCCGAGCCCTGGCATAAGCATTCACCTGCCTGGACTAGCGGTCACTCGAATCTGGGGCTCAGTTTATACTCGACTCAAAAGCCTTCCAGTGCGCTCACCTGGCAGGATTGAAGCCTGCGACTTGGCAACGGATAGCTGCAGCCGACGCCTGAACCCACTGAGCTACCTCCTGCCGTCAGAGAACGTACAAGTGGGGATGCACGCATGTTCTGAGCTCTGGAAACAGGTCGGGTACCTTTCTGGCGTGGACTTAGAGGAACTCTGCAATGACTTCGCCCTGTGAGCCAGCGGTGCTGGGTGACCCCTAACGCCACTGTAGGAGAGTAGGATCTGCCTCTTATGTTGCCCCCACTTTTTTTCTGATGTTTACACTGGTTTCTGGCTATAGTCTGGCTGGGACCCTGCCAATCAGGGCCCCAGCCTCTCTGTTCTCTCTAAACGACTTGGAGTGCACTCTAGGTGCAATAGTGATTGGATACTGTGGTACCTTATGAATCCCTAGTATATGGTACCTTAGGTACCAAGGGCATAGGTACTTCACAGGCCTACCAGGGGCTGAAGCATGTATTATGCCACGCCTGGGAAGCAGATTAAATCTGACACCACAGGCCTGCTACTGCAGCCTGGGTGAGGAAGTGCTAGCACTCCTCACTGAGATATAGGTTCCCTGTATCTCTCCTGCACACACATTTAAACTTATCAGTCACCCCTAAGGCAGGCCCTATCAATCCTGAGGGCAGGGTACTTAGTTCCTATGTGAGAGGGTGCCTCTGCCTGAGCAGGGCCCCTCTGCAGCTCACAGAGTCTATCCTCTGGGGCTGTTTGTGAATGCAGTCAAACCATATACTCTTAAGTGCATTATATCCTCGCGGTAAATGCTAACTTTGGAATGGCTGCATCAAAACATGTCGTGTTTGGTGTCAAACACTTTGGAATCATACCCCCACACCAGTAACTGGTGTGGGAGTATGATCCCACCCTTCTAGAGGGATAGACATGTAGCTACTGTGGAAACGCGGTAGAATCCTGAAGAGCCCTGGCATCACAAAATGGATGCCACCAGTCACAGACACTGGGCTGCCCTCCTGCTGATGACCGACACTCGCAGTGGAGGAGGCCCAACAATAGGTATCCTGTCCCAAGGGAGTGTGACCACCTCCCAGACAGGGTTTAGTGTATTGGGGCTGGGTGGGTGCACTCCTAGAGTGCTTTGAAGTCCTGCACTGGGGGAGCAGAAGGCTCCTCTGTGCATACACCAGTTCAAACCGGCTCAGGGGCTACCTGCCCCTGCTCTGGCGTGAAACTGGACAAAGGGAAGTGGGTGTAGCCACCCACTCCCCTGACCCTCCCATAGGTGGGGTCATAGAGCTAGTCCCTCCCTTCTTTTTAGTATAAGAGGGGGAACCTGTGCATTGCAACCTAGATACCCCTGGATGACGCTCTAAAGAAGAATCCCGGACCTTCGACGTTCCACTACCTCTGGAAGACTGAAGAATCTCCCTTGGGGTCAAGGAGTGACTCCCCTGCTTGGCAGGCACCAAAAACTGCAACAACGGTCACAAACTATGCCACTCCCGCCGGAGCCTGAAGTCCCTGCAGCCCAGGAAGAGGATTTCCTGACTTCTCCAAGGCCATCGTGAGTCCCCAGCGAAGCTGAGGCAAGTGAACCCCACGAGTGATGAGGAACCGCAGACCCTGGGTACCGTGCACTATTTTCGAGTGCAACCCCTTCACGACGTTCTACAAACTTGTGCTTTGGACCACGTGTGGTCTTTGCCTCTAGCAGAGATTCCTCCTGAGATCAGAGGCCTACCCCGTCCCGAGTGACCGTGGGCCCCTGTTGAGTGAATCCTCCTGAGGCATCTTTGCAATCCCTTGCCAGCCGGCTTGTGGGTCCCCTGAAGACTTTTCTACAAAACCAAATGGCTCCCCTGGTTGCTCCAGGCCTGCCCTGACCTACCCTTGCTGGGTAAGTCCCTCAGACCTTGCTGGTCTGCACCATTGACTTTTTATCTTCTCCACGAGACTTGCTGCTACCAAGGCTTGTTGGCTCCAATCGGGTCGCCGATACCGCAGTCAGCTGAAGACTTCGTGGGACACGCTGAATCCAGCTCTTGGCCATCCTTGACACCTCCTGGACCTCGTGGTTGAAGAGTCAAGACACCCATGAATGACCTGAATCTGTCGACGACGGTGGGCATTCATCTTCCTTGCCCCGGGTCACTGCCAAGTGACTTTGAACACTGTCCCCTCTGCTTTCAGGTCTTCCTTCTTCCGAATCCAGGCTTGGATTCCACCGGACACTTCTCCTGTCGCCGCAAGCAGCAAGTCTTCACTGGCTCCCATTGAAAACGACGCCGCGACCCGACACCAAAGGACACCTATGCACCCGGCTTCCCTGGGTGAGGTAACTTCAGCACTACAGTGCTCCTGTGGGTGTTGGCCCTAGATCTACTTACCCTGTAAGTGACTTGCTTGTAGCTACTCCAGAAGTGCCCTAAAACTCCTATTTTCCAAGTGCGACTATCGCATTTGACTCGTACAGGACTCGCGGCGGTGTTAGATACACCGCGTCCTTCACCCTTGCAACTCTACCCGTAACCGCGTCCTTCGACTCGTACTGGGTTCGTGGCGGTGCTCTCGCCTCGAACACGCAAGGGACCTTTAACATTGAAATCTCAATCGCGTCCTTTCGCATAGACTCGTACAGGACTCGCACCGGTGTCTGAACACCGCGTCCGTCCCCTGTGGGTCTCCTACAACTACCTGGGGTGGTTCTTGGGGGTCCCTCGATTCTATATGCTCTAGGCCCAGGTCTAGTCAAGCTAAGGTTATGATACTTGATTGTGCTTAACTTATTGTAAAACATTGATTTGTACATATGTTCCTGACTTCTAATCTCATAAAGAGATTAGTAGAGAGTTGTTTAGTAATAAATACATATATATTTGATATATATACCTGTGTGGTGTCTTTTCATTTGGTGATTCAAGAGATTGTGTGGTAAAACAAGCTGCTTTACATTCCTCCAAGACTTAGCCTGAAGGCTGCTCTCCACAGCTACCACTAGGATAGCTTTCTTTAAAGGTTGTCTTAAACCTACCTACCATAAGAGTCGAATTGTACTGGTGCAAGGTGTCCACTTTAATTAGTGGCCAGCATATACCAGGCCAACTTCTCACATTGATGGCAGCGTGTGGGATTCCAGCTTGCTATTGTTTTACCAGAAAATCTCTATTTGAATTACTAACTGAAAACCACTATAGGTACTCAAGGTACATATAAAGTCAAGCTTAGTATCAATAAGTTCTACTGAACTTAGAGCTGTGTGCCAAGGGATAGCACACCCTTTCTACAGCTCAAGCTAGTATCAGTAGGCCACAAACTAGTGTAGGTAGTACAACACTGCACAACACTAGAATGTCCTTAAGGGATGGACCCAGTGGATCCACTCAGCTTCAGTATAAGGACATGACTTTCTTTGACTTGAAAGCCATGTGTGCTGAGAGGCACCTGAAGATAGGACAGAGTCCCTCCATACTACACCTGATAGATCTGCTGACAGCAGATGATCTTAGATTAGCTCTAGGAGCTAATGGGTATGAATCAGTGAGTGGGTCAATTACAGTGTCTGGGTCAGATGTTGAACATCTAGTTGACCAAGACTCTGTGATTGTAGGGCCAGACCCCAAGGGGTCTGAAAAGGACAGAGGAATTCTCCCTAAGAGAACTGACACAGTGGAGGAGAGGCATAGATCCCTTTCCAGGGAATCTGACCGCTCCTATCACTCTGGCAGAGAATTTGTCCACCAGAGGAACTCCTACTTCCCAAGAAGAGAGACTTCCTCTGACAGACTGTACAAACTGCTGCAGTATGAGGAAGCAAGATATGCCCTCAAAACCAAGCAGTTGGCATTAGATAAAGAAGCCTTTGAGCTCCAGAGAGCTTCTAGAAGAGAGAGGTTAGAACCCCCAGGTGGCAGCAACAGTGTCCCTAGAGGCAGGGAAAATATTCTAGACCATAGGAACCTGAGCAAGGTTGTTCCTCCCTACCAGAGTGGGGATGATATCCATAAGTGGATAACTACTATGGAAAGGGCCTGTAGAGTACAACAGGTCCCCCAAAAGCAGTGGGCAGCAATCTTGTGGCTCTCCTTTTCAGATAAAGGTAGAGACAAGCTCCTCACTGTTAGAGAAGAGGATGCTGATGACTATGAAGTCCTGAAGAGTGCACTGATAGATGGGTTTGGCTTAACCACTGAACAGTACAGGTTGAAGTTCAGAGACACCCAGAAGGCACAGACTCAGGACTGGACTGACTTTGTAGATTGTGCAACCAAGGCTCTGGAGGGTTGGCTGGTTGGCAGTAGGGTTACTGATTTCAAGGGATTGTATAATCTAATGATGAGAGAACAGATCCTTAATAATTGCCAGAACCAGTTGTTGCATCAATACCTGGTGGACTCAGATCTGACCTCTCCCCAAGAATTGGGAAAGAAGGCAGACAAGTGGGTCAGAACCAGGGTGAGGCAGAAAACCCAGAACCAAGGGGTGACCCAAAGAAGCAGGATCCTAAGGGCTCTGAGAAAAGTGGGGATAAGTCAAAAGACCAGAAGTCTTCACAAGGGCCCCAAAAATCTGCATCTGGTGGGGAGTCACAATCCAACAAGGGAAAAGGCCAAAAGAAGCCCTGGTGCAAATTCTGTAAACAGAAAGGGCACTGGACTTCTGATTGTAACAAGTCCAAAGACCAAACCACCACCACTCCTGCCCCTAAGGCAACTGTTCCCCCTAGTTCAGCTACTGGTGGAGGTGGTACTCAGAAAAAAGGGTGTAGTAGGGCTGACCCTGGGTTCTGAAGTGGACTCTGGCCTAGCCAGAGTACTCACTCAGGCAATGCTGATTTGTGATGGAGACATTGACATGTCCTTCCTAGTGAGCCCCAGTAATCTGGGCAAATACAAGCAGCAGCCTGTAATAAATGGCAAACAGGCTTTGGCATTTAGGGACACAGGTGCTAGTGTCACCATGGTGGCAGAGGATCTTGTGGACCCTGGACAGATCATCCTGGGTGAAATGTACCAGGTGACCAATGCAAGCAATGCCAGGACCAACCATAGTCTGGCAGTTGTGAATTTCTCCTGGGGAGGGGTAACTGGCCTCAAGAAGGTTGTAGTCAGTGCAGACCTCCCTGTCGAATGTCTATTGGGCAATGATCTAGAGACTTCAGCCTGGTCTGAAGTAGAGTTATGGACTCATGCTGAGATGTTGGGCATCCCTGCAGAGGTATTTGCTGTGACCAGGTCACAAGCAAGAATGCATGACACTGAACCAGCTCTGGATCCTGGAACAATGGACCAGATGCTTCCCAAGAAGAGGAGCAGTAGGGTTAAGGCAGTGCCTTCCCCTCTGTCTCAGATCACAGATTCCCCTCTTGAGGGAGGAGAAGCAGATCCTGAAGAAGGAACTGCCCCAGAGGGACTTGAGCCTGACCAGGTTGAGTTCTTGGGGGCAAGGGGCCCTTCTAGGGAAGATCTGAGTAAGGAGCAACAGTGCTGCCCCTCTCTTGAACCCCTCAGACAGCAGGCTGCTGCTGAGGCTGCTGGGAGTGCTAGTGGGTCCCATAAAGTTTATTGGGATGAGGGACTCCTATATTCTGAAGGTAGAGATCCAGCCCCTGGAGCCACCAGGAGGTTGGTAATACCTCAGAAGTTTAGGGGGTTCCTCTTGACCCTAGCACATGATACCCCTTTGGCAGGTCACTTGGGCCAAAACAAGACCTGGGACAGGCTTGTTCCACATTTTCATTGGCCACATATGTCAGAAGACACCAAGGAGTTTTGTCGCTCCTGTGTCACATGCCAAGCCAGTGGCAAGGCAGGTGGCACAACAAAGGCCCCCCTGATACCCCTACCTGTGGTGGGGGTACCCTTTGAAAGGGTAGGGATTGACATTGTTGGTCCCCTTGACCCTCAAACTGCATCTGGGCACAGATTTATCCTGGTGGTAGTGGATCATGCCACCAGGTACCCAGAGGCAATTCCCCTGAGGACCACCACAGCCCCTGTGGTAGCAAGAGCCCTCATTGGAGTTTTCTCCAGAGTGGGTTTCGCGAAGGAGGTCATCTCTGACAGAGGTACCAACTTCATGTCAGGATACTTGAAAGCAATGTGGAAGGAGTGTGGTGTAACTTATAAGTTCACCACCCCCTATCACCCACAATGCAATGGGTTGGTTGAACGCTTCAACAAAACCCTGAAGGGAATGATTAAAGGACTCCCAGAGAAGCTTAGGCGGAAATGGGACCTTCTTCTTCCCTGCCTGTTGTTTGCATACAGAAAAGTTCCACAGAAGGGGGTTGGTTACAGCCCATTTGAGCTTCTGTTTGGGCATCCTGTAAGAGGTCCATTATGTTTGGTAAAAGAGGGCTGGGAGTTACCTCTCAAACCCCCCAAACAAGATGTGATGGACTATGTACTTGGTCTCCGCTCCAGGATGGCTGAATACATGAAAAAGGCAACCAAAAACCTGGAGGCCAGCCAAGAATTACAAAAAGCTTGGCATGACCAAAGGCTGTGCTGACTGTATACCAGCCAGGACAGAAAGTGTGGGTGTTGGAGCCTGTGGCCCCAGCAGCCCTCCAAGACAAATGGAGTGGACCCCATACAATAGTTGAGCAAAAGGGAGAAGTCACCTATCTGGTGAATCTTGGAACTCCCAGGAGCCCCCTGAGGGTGCTCCATGTCAACAGATTGAAACCATATGTTGACAGGGCTGACATGGGCTTGCTCATGGCAACTGATGAGGAACAGGAGGAGGAGAGTGACCCTCTCCCTGACCTGCTCTCTCAGAACCCTGATGATGAGTCAGTAGATGGTGTTGCTTTGGCAAGCAGCCTCACTGACCATCAGCAAACTGAGTGCAGACAAGTTCTGCAGCAGTACAGACATATGTTTAGCCTGACCCCTAGTCAGACTACCTGGTGCACCCATGAGGTGGACACTGGAGACAGTCTGCCTGTCAAGAGTAAAATCTACAGGCAACCTGACCATGTCAGGGACTGTATCAGGACTGAAGTCCAGAAGATGTTGGAGTTAGGTGTGATTGAGCCCTCAGATAGCCCATGGGCTAGCCCAGTAGTCCTAGTACCCAAGCCTCATACCCAGGGTGGTAAGAAAGAAATGAGGTTTTGTGTAGACTACAGAGGCCTCAATGCAGTCACCAGGACTGATGCCTATCCCATACCAAGGGCAGATGAGCTGATTGATACTTTGGCCTCAGCCAAGTATCTGAGTACATTTGACCTAACAGCTGGCTACTGGCAGATCAGGTTAGCTGATGATGCAAAAGCCAAAACAGCATTTTCAACCCCTGGTGGGTACTACCACTTTGTGGTGATGCCCTTTGGATTGAAAAATGCACCTGCCACTTTTCAGAGGTTGGTGAATAAAGTTCTGGCAGGGATGGAAACTTATTGCTCAGCTTATCTAGATGATATTGCTGTCTTTAGTTCCTCCTGGCAGGATCACCTGGTCCACCTCAGAAATGTTTTGGAGGCTCTGCAGAAGGCAGGCCTCACTATCAAGGCCACTAAATGCCAGATAGGGCAGAGTCAGGTTGTGTACCTGGGCCACCTTGTGGGTGGAGGCCAAGTTCAGCCTTTACAGAGCAAAATCCAAACCATAATGGAATGGGTTGCTCCAACCACCCAGACACCGTGAGAGCCTTCTTAGGCCTGACTGGGTACTATAGGAGGTTTGTGAAGGGATATGGATCTATAGTGACCCCCTTGAATGATCTAACCTCAAAGAAAATGCCAAAAAAGGTTCAGTGGACAGCTAGCTGTCAGAAGGCATTTGAAGACCTAAAGCAGGCCATGTGCACTGCCCCCATCTTACAGAGTCCAGACTACACCAAAAAGTTCATTGTCCAAACAGATGCTTCTGAGCTGGGTGTGGGAGCTGTACTGTCTCAACTGAATGATGAAGGTCAAGACCAGCCAGTAGCTTTCATTAGCAGAAGGCTGACCCCTAGAGAAAACGTTGGTCAGCTATAGAGAGGGAGGCCTTTGCTGTGGTATGGGCCCTGAAGAAGCTGAGGCCATACTTGTTTGGCACTCACTTCATAGTTCAGACTGACCACAAGCCCCTCCTATGGCTTAAACAGATGAAAGGAGAAAACCCAAAACTTTTGAGGTGGTCCATTTCCCTACAGGGGATGGACTATACAGTGGAACATAGACCTGGGACCCAACATGCCAATGCAGATGGACTCTCAAGGTATTTCCACTTAGAACACGAAGACTCAACTGGTCAAGGTTAGTTTAGTGTCCCTGCGTTTGGGGGGTTGTGTAGGAGAGTAGGATCTGCCTCTTATGTTGCCCCCACTTTTTTTCTGATGTTTACACTGGTTTCTGGCTATAGTCTGGCTGGGACCCTGCCAATCGGGGCCCCAGCCTCTCTGTTCTCTCTAAACGACTTGGAGTGCACTCTAGGTGCACTAGTGATTGGATACTGTGGTACCTTATGAGTCCCTAGTATATGGTACCTTAGGTACCAAGGGCATAGGTACTTCACAGGCCTACCAGGGGCTGAAGCATATATTATGCCACCCCTGGGAAGCAGACTAAATCTGACACCACAGGCCTGCTACTGCAGCCTGGATGAGGAAGTGCTAGCACTCCTCACTGAGATATAGGTTCCCTGTATCTCTCCTGCACACACATTTAAACTTATCAGTCACCCCTAAGGCAGGCCCTATCAATCCTGAGGGCAGGGTGCTTGGCTTCTATGTGAGAGGGTACCTCTGCCTGAGCAGGGCCCCTCTGCAGCTCTCAGAGTCTATCCTCTGGGGCTGTTTGTGAATGCAGTCAAACCATATACTCTGGCATCACAAAATGGATGCCACCAGTCACAGACACTGGGCTGCCCTCCTGCTGATGACCGACACTCGCAGTGGAGGAGGCCCAACAATAGGTATCCTGTCCCGAGTCATAAGATGGCTGCCAACACTTCCTGGTTTGGAGTGTTGGCAGCCAATCAGAGTGAAGCTCGTGCTCGGGAGGGTTCGCGAACCCTCCTCGGCCACAGATATCGAAACTTTTTCTTTTTCTAATTTCTCAGCAACTACTGAACGGATTTACACCATTTAACAAAAAGGGCTCTTTCTGAACCAAGGGCTACATTTTTGCCAAATTTGATGTAATTCCGTTCAGCAGTTTGGGCTGTACCTTTGTCTAAAGTTTCCTATGGAAATTACCATGGGGAAAATGTGTTTTGGGAACCCTTTTTTCTTCGCCCCTGCTTGACGAATCACCCCGAAACGTTCAAGACAGGAGCTGACCGGAGCGCCCCACTAGTTTTGAAAATTTTGCAAAGATTTGTCAAACGGAACCAAAGTTATTGTCAAATCAAAAAACGCTTTTCCTATGGAAACTAGGTCCTAACTATAACTACCTACTGGCGACTGCCAGTAGGTAATTCATGTGTGTATATATATATATATATTCACTGAAAAAACCATAGGTTTCAGACATGTTATAGTTAGAAATTAGCATTTAAAAAACCTTTGAAATTCACTGAAAAAAACATAGGTTTTAGGGACAGTTATAGTTAGTTGGACATTGAACTCGTACAAAACCCGTGAAATTCCCCCGTTATAGTTAGTTCAGCTAACTATAACTCGCGCCCCATAATGCACTGCTGATGACGTCACATATTACATCACTCATGACATGGTCAGTGACATCACTGATGACATCACTGATGACATCTCAAATGACATCACTGATGACATCATCCAGTGACTGTGTGTTTCTGTAAAGTTTAATTTTGTTTTATATATATGCCAAGCTGTATTGAGGAATGAGTGGGTGTATAAGTGTCTGTATGGAGGATTTAGTAGGTACGTGACTGACTGTATAAGTGAGTGATTAAACGTATCTTACTGAATGCATGGGTTAGTGACTAAACTGGGTGAATGTCTGAATCCGTCTGTCTGTTGCTGTGTAAGTGGCTGCATGGGTTTGTGAATAGCTACATGAGTGTCTATATGAGTTATTGATTGGTTGTCTGAGTATCTGTATGGGTGCCTGAGTGTTTGTGTGGGTGGGGTGTGTGCGACTCTGTGCATAGATGTGTGAGTGGGTGATTCACTGGGTTGATGGTTTCAAGAGTGCATCTGTGATAGACTGTATGGGTGGGTAAGTGTGTGTAAGAGTGTGTTAGTGAGTGAATGTATGTCCCAGTGGTACATGTGTGAGTAACTACATATGTGAAAGGCAGTATGTATGTGTGTTGGAGTATATAAATAGCTATAAGTGAGAGTGTGTGATTGTGAGAGTGGCTGTATGGATGAGTGTGTGCTTGTATCAGTGATTGTATAAGAGCGTAAAAATGTGCTAGTATTTGTATGAGTAAGTGAGCTGGTGTGTGTATGACTGTATAGGTGAGTAAATGGCAGTGTGAATAATTATTTGCATGACTGACTAGGTGTGTGAGTACCTCTATGGATGAGTGGCGGTGTGTGAGTGTCTATATAGGAGTATGAGTGCATATGATAGTCCTGTACTGAGTGACCGTAAGTATGAGTGACTGTACGGGTGAGTTAGTGGATGTGTGTGTAGACCTAAGAATCAGTGAGTGGGTATGTAGTTATTGGTGTTGGAGTGTCTATGGTTTTGCGAATGGCAGTCTGTTATTTAGAGTGGGTGTATCAAAGGTTATATTAGGGTGAGAGGAGGTACATCAGATTATCACGTGGATGATGTCATCAGTGATGTCATTTGAGATGTCATCAGTGATATCATCAGTGATGTCACTGACCATGTCATGAGTGATGTAATATGTGACGTCATCAGCAGTGCATTGCGGGGCGCGAGTTATAGTTAGCTGAACTAACTATAACGGGGAATTTCACGGGTTTTGTACGAGTGCAATGTCCAACTAACTATAACTGTCCCTAAAACCTATGGTTTTTTCAGTGAATTTCAAAGGTTTTTTAAATGCTAATTTCTAACTATAACGTGTCTGAAACCTATGGTTTTTTCAGTGAATTTCAAAGGTTTTTTAAATGCTAATTTCTAACTATAACTGTCCCTAAAACCTATGGTTTTTTCAGTGAATTTCAAAGGTTTTTAAATGCTAATTCCTAACTATAACATGTCTGAAACCTATGTTTTTTTCAGTGAATTTCAAAGGTTTTGTAAATGACAATTTTTAAATGTATTAATTGTTATATTTATTTTTTGGATACTGATTTACTACATTTTTTTAAACTATTTATTTTTACATATTTTATTTTTTAAATTACATTGTAATTACATTATACATTACATTACAAAATATACTTTCTCTGAATGAATTACTTTAGTTTAAATACTTTGCAAATAGGCAATAGACTTTTAAGTACAGTAGTTACAGTTGTTGCAATGGGCAACACAATTTCAAACACAATGCAACATTGAGCTCAATGTGAATTTCTAGTTAAATGCAATTAGTTACTTTATGGATTACTTTTCTAACCACAGGACTGGATCCTAGATTCAGTCCTGGGACATCTCCTGTAAACAGTTGAGTAAAAGCGTTTTGGTTACAGTAGTGATTTTTAAGGAATATTATTGTATTTTAAAAGTTGACACTTAGAAACTTTTTCACATAGAATCACCAATGTTATCCTATGGGAGGAAATTCACTTAGCAGGTAAGTAGTGTTATCGTTACTTTTTCTTACTCAGTATTGGATCCTGGATCCAGCACTGGTGCATCTCCTGTAAACAGTTGAAAGAATGCGTTTAAGTCATACAGGCGATTTTTAAGGAATATGTTTAGTTTGTGAAAATCGACACTTTGAAACTTTTCTGCTGAAAACCAGACAATGGATTCCTATGGAAGGAAATATAAGTTACTGGTAAGTACGGTTAGAATTACTTTTCAGGGTCAGTGCTGGGCTAAAAGATGCAGCACTGGGTTCTCTCCTGATAACAGGTGAGTAAATCGGAATTCGTAGTTCGGTTGATTTTAGAGGAATATTATAAAGTTCCAAAACTCCACACTTTGAAGAATTTCCAAGTGAAACCAGTCAATGTTAGCCCATGGAAGGAAATTCAAGTTGCTGGTAAGTACGGTTAAAATTACTTTTCAGGATCAGTACTGGGCTGAAAGATGCAGCACTGAGGTCTCTCCTGATAACAGGTGAGTAAATCGGAATTCGCATTTCGGCTGATTTTAGAGGAATATTTGTATGTTTCAAAAATCGACACTTAGAAACTTTTTCAGCAAAAAGCAGGCAATGATATCCTATGGAAGGAAATTCAAGTTACTGGTAAGTACGGTTAAAATTACTTTTCAGGATCAGTACTGTGCTGAAAGATGCAGCACTGAGGTCTCTCCTGATAACAGGTGAGTAAATCGGAATTCGTAGTTCGGCTGATTTTAGAGGAATATTTGCACAATGGTGAAGGAAGGGGGTGGGGCCTGAGGTGACATGTCTGCAAACACACCCAGTGGCGCGTTTTAAGTTGGAGAATTAATTCCTTCTCAATCCCGAGGGTCCCTAGGGGCCAACTAGCCCACCAGATACCACTAGTATGCCCCAGACAGCTGCCTTGCAGAGAGGTGTTCAGAGGCCACGCCCCTTTTTACAACACTCTGCAACGCAGCTCCGTGGCGCTTACTGGAGGTACCTGGTGGGCTAGTTAGCCCCAGAGACCCTCAGGATTGAAGGGATTTAATTCCCCATCTTAAAACGCGCCACGGGGCCTGTTTGCACACATGTCACCTGAAGCCCCGCCCTCCCTTCACCACTGTGCAAACGCGCCCGTGGCGCGTTTTAAGTTGGGGGATTAAGTCCCCTTGAATCCTGAGGGTCCCTGGGGGCCAACTAGCTCACCATGTACCTCCAAAAAGCGTCACAGAGCTGAAAATTACACTTTCACTCACTTTACGGGCCACCACTTAGTTTTAGAAGTGCATCCCTGTCTTCAGGTGTATGCCCGCCCTCTATCAAACGGAGTTTTTAGAGGGCGAGGACGGCCTATGATGAAGCATGACACCAGGTGGTGTGTGAGGCCAGTCTTTCACCTTTTTTGAGATGCCCCTTGTGGATATACATCTCTAGAGATTCTGTAGGTACTTGTAGGAAACCTCATTAGGGACAGCCTTATTTGTGTTTTAATACTTGATAGGAGGCTGGCTCGTCCCTAAGCCCTGTGCCTCTAGTTCCCTCCCCTAGTTGTATACTGGGGCTAGTGTGTGTGTCAGAATATTGGTAAACACAAATAATAACAATGGTAAAATAATCATTTTCACCAAGGCCACTCGCCCAATAATTGTCATTGAAACATTCTGCCATCTGTCTAACAGCCTATGAATCTTGCCAGGGTAGATATATAATTTATCCTAAACAAGTCCCCTCTATTAGCATTGACATGTATTCCTAAATATCTTATAGGTCTGTCAGGAGAATAATGCAATTGCATAGTAGAAGGTAAAACATCTACCATGCAGTTAAAAAGGAGAACTTCAGATTTTGCATGGTTTATCTTATACCCTCCCAATTTAGAGAATTATCCTATTTTTATCATTGCATTTGTGAGATTAGATTTATCAGCCTTTAAATAGAGCACCATACAGTCCACAAATAGCTTTAATTTCAAAGTATTGGGTAACGTGGCCCTAATATTGGGGTCCTGACGTATGGCACATGTGAGAGGTTCAATGAACAACGCAAAGAGGATTGGCGAAACGGCACAACCCTGGCGTGTCCTGCACCTTATAGCAATATTTCCTGCTGTTTTTCCATTAATAATTATACGAGCCTTAGCTCCTACGTATACATTTTTCACAATTGAGATAAATGAAGCTGGGAAAGCAAATCCTTACAGGATTGTGAAAAGGGCATTCCACTGGACGCGGTTGAATGTTTTCCCCACATCCAGCATTATCACTGCCGCTTTGGTGTCCTGTGTAGAATAATAATCTATTGCCTTTGTTAGATAGTTTGTATTATCTGCCATCTTTCTGTCCAAGGTAAAGCCATTTTGGTCCCCATAAATAATTGTCGGTGCAACAAAAGCCAAACGATTTGCCAATATCTTTGTAAATAATTTGTAATCGTGGTTTAAAAGGCTAATTGGGCGATATGAGTTTACATCTTGTTCCGGTTTACCCTTTTTAATAAAACTAACAATAACTGCTTCAGTGAAAGAGGTTGGAATCGCTGCTCCCCTCATAATACTATTAAACAGTCTCACTAAAAATGTGTTCAGTTGGGGAGCAAATCATTTATACACTTCAGCAGGGATCCCATCGTTGCCACAGGCTTTCGCATTTTGAGCAAAGTTAACTGCCAGCGTAATCTCTTCTAGGGTAATTGGAGTGAGAAGTGCTTCTGCCTGCTTTTGTGATAAGGTTGGTATGTTAAACTCTTCTAGCCAGCTAGTCGCTACTTGCGGAGATGTATCATATGAGTCTGAATATATGTTTCCATAGTGCTGGAGAAACACCTCTGCTATCCCTTGTGTATCAGTTATTATACTGTCCTGGTTGAGATCATTTCTCTTTTTAATACAATTTTAATTTGACCTCTGCTTAACCTTCCATGCCAAGTATTTCCCAATGTGTTCATTTTCCTCGTACCTTTGTTGTAAAATTGTATTATTATTTAGGATCTCTCTAGACCAAAAATAATCCTTTAATTGATTTCGTGCCTATACTACTAGAGATTTAGTTTGCCTAGAGGGGGCAGTTATGAAGTCAGCTGTGGCCTGATTAAAACTAGTTTGTATTTGCTGAATCCTTTCCTTTTCTACCCTTTTTAGCCCTTTCGTAAATGTTGTCACTTCAGCCCTAAAGTAAGCTTTTAAAGCCCCCCATACTGAAAAATCTGTCGCAGTTTCCAGATTCCATTCTAGAAATTGACTCAATATTGGACGCATTTGGTCCACCCATATTGTGTTTGCTAAAAACGATTTATCAAACACCCATCTTCATTTTTCTAAGCCCGGATCTGCTATTAAAAAACTTAGTGTAACTAATGAGTGATCCGAGAAAGGATTGGAAATAATTTCTGATTATATGTTGCGAAGTGAATGAGACGCTAAAAAAAAATCTATACGAGATGAAGAGTTAATTTTGAGTGACATGTATAGGGCCTATCCTTATGGTGGGTGTTGTCCACGGAATAATCAGAGCAAAATCCTTCATTATGTGATTTAGGAACTTAAACGTTCTTGGCTTATTCTGAGTTCTATTGGGACGGGATGTATTGAGTTTGATATCAGGGACCACGTTAAAGTCACCACCTATTATCCAATCGCCCTTCTCCCCTTTCGCCAAATCAGACAGTGTGTTTAACCTCCCCAGAGAGTCTTCTATAGGACATATTAATAACTCACTAAGTTGATCAGATGATTGTCCACCCAAATCTGCACCCAGGCCCATTGTGCGCCTGGGTCCCTATACATTTTCATTACCTCGCAGGGTAGTTCTCTAGTAATTAAAATTGCAACTCCCTTTATAGCAGCATTTGCAGAAGCATATACAATATGTTGAAAATGTCCCGAGTAAATTGATAGAACAGCTTCATTTTTTAGATGCGTTTCTTGAAAAAAGATATTTGCCTGAGGTGATTTAAACAAGGCTAGCATTGCGCTCGCCTTAACCTTGTTGTTTAAGCCATTGGCATTACAAGATGTAATTCTTAAATGTGTATCTGCCATGTTTTCCTATAGCCCTCATTGAGTCTCGCTTTTGTTATTGTTGTTAATTTGACTCTGTATACCCATTATTCCAGCTGCATCTTATTTTTTGGGGGGAACGCAGTAGTTCCAGCCACCTAAATGTATTTTTTACCCCCAGTGTTTTCCCCCTTACCCTCCTCATATTCACGCAGAGCTGCTAGCTCCCCTTCGCCCTTCCTCCCCACCTATAGCCTTGCCCGCCTCAGATTCTCTCCCCTGCTTGTCCCCCACCCTTGGTCCTTCCCCTGCCCCCTCTTCCTACCTGAGTACCTTGGTATGGTACTCTCAAAGCCCTTCCCAGAAAGTAGCTACAAGATGGTGAACTTTTACCCTACAAAAATGCTCTGTACGTATAGTTCTACTATTTCATCCTCCCCCATCCTCCTGCCATTCAGATGGCCTGTTATTATACATTAAAGGCCTCGTCTTCTCCCTCCTCCCTTCTCTCTTTCCCCTCGTCTTTATCTAACACCATTACTGTCTCTTGGACCACCTTCTTTTCCTAGTAGAGCCAAAAAGTATTTTGCCCGATCCACTAATTTAAATATGTGAGTCTGACCCTTACTAAAAACTTTGAGTTTGGAAAGTTGGATAATACCCGCCCGCCGGGGCTCCAAGGCGTTTGTAATCATCCATCAGCACCACAAATTCCCTTTGTCATCTCGCCGCATAGACATGTCTGAGAACATTCGAAAAAAGAAATTCTCTGCTGTATCGAAAGCCTTTTTCTTAATAGCCTGGGATAAGATCTGCTCTTTAATTTTTGCATTTCCAAAGTTTACCAGGATCGTGCAAGGGTATCTGGCATTTGTGGGTCGCAAAGCAGGAACCCTATGGGCCTGAGCAACGGTTAAGTCTTCCCCTTCTGGCAGCTTATCTAGCAGCACGTTTTTAGAGATCAAGTCTGAGACCCATTTTGTTATGGACTGTCCTGTCTCGCGATCCTCTGGTACACCTACGAGTCTTAGATTGGTGTGTCGGGCTCTGTTTTCAGCATCATCTCTTTTAAACTGAAGATCTTCTAATTCTGCTTGTATTTTCAAAAGGGCCTCGTCTTGTTTAATGTTAGTGCCCTCCAGCTCCGAGACCTTCAATTCTACCTGTGACATCTGAGAGGAGACTTGTTGGATGTTTTCATTTATTTGCCCCAGCTGCTCGTTAGTGGTTCTGTGGGCATCTTCCTGAGAAATCTTTATCTCTCGCAGTTCCTGTAGTATCTGATTCAACGTCGTCTCAATCGAAATTGGAGTTAATACTGATTGACCAGAGCTTTGGTGCGAGAATCTAAGACTCTAGGGTGGGTTAACATGCAGACTCTGTATTGGTTCTTTTTCTGTTGCTTCCACTTACCCCCATATTGCTCTGCTGTGCCGTTCTCATTTGGGCCGGAGTCGTTGTTGTCGCCCCAATGTCTTTCTTTCCTTATTTGACCCTTCCCAGCGTAAAAAAGGGATATGACAGTTTGTCCATTGTCCACCGATCTTCTGACGTGCTTAATCCTGTAGCCGTAACAGAGACAACGTGGGGGGAGACGTCAGGGCTGGAGGCCGAGTCCGTTGTATCCCCTGTTTTATGGTATGAACTGTCGGGGATATGTCCTGTTGAGCTACCTTCCTTCGGGTTTTACTGCATTGATAGCTTGATTGCTGTTTTTTCCCCTTATCTCCTTTAAGGTTCTTGATGTGTACATGAGTTTTCATCGAAGGGTCCCTGGATAAACATTTCATTTATAGGTCAGACAGCAGTGTACTATATTATACTGAAATTAACACTGTCTGGAAGAGAGTCAGCTCCTGTATTCTGGGGGAGGGGGTTAAGTGCCCCAAAGGTGGGAGTTTATGAAGGAAAAAGCCAAAGTAGGTCATAGATGTGTTGCAAGCCGCATCAGCACTGCACTGACCACTTCTGCAACACATCCCCTACCCCTCTACCTGGACAGTACCTAAAGTTCCACCTCAGGTTGCTTTAACTCCCAGCTGCCTTGATACTGCGGGCCCCCGCATATCTCAGACTGGCCCTTGACATTCGCTGATGGCCTCCTCCTTTTTCCCCTTTTTCCTTTGCTTCCTTTGTTTCTTTTACTCCTCACAACTCTCCTTTCTGTCCTTTCTCCTCCCCCTCTTCTCTCTTATTGCTCCCAGCTCTCTTTCTCCTCTCCTCTTCCTTTCCTCCCCTCTGAGGGGGCCCACTGCCTGTGGCGTTTCGTTATTGACATCTACTCACCACTTTAACCATGAGGAGGTGGGGAGTCGGTGGGCTGCCTCCCTCCTCGAATGGCCAGCAAGGCTCGGAGCACTTCCTTCTCTGACTCTAGCGCTGATCAGATGCTCCAATTACTCTGAATGCATCAGGTGCAAAAAACTGCATCAAACCGCTCCATGCCCTATCCTGTCTTCCTGGGGCTGCATCCCTATCGTCTCTCCTCTCCCCACTCTTGTCTCTTTCCCCTCCTTGAGAGAGCAGCCGCAGGAGGGCAGGATGTCGGCTTGTCGGGCAAAACCACTGGCCGCCTCCACTCGATTCAATCGTCGAGTGCGAAATGTGAGTGTGGGTGAACAAAAGCGGGAGAAGCGGCCTTGCGTTTCCTCGACTCTCGATCTTCCAGATCGCAGCATATTGTACAATAATCTCGTAGTTTCCACTAATCGCCGCCGCCCATCTTGCAGACTCTCCCTGGAACTGGCTCAGTCACAGAGCATGACGGGTGCTCATGTGACTCGAGTACTCCTTGGATATGTATATATATATGTATTAATTGGTGGTGGGGGGAAATGAACTATGCTTCCCCTTTAAATGGACACGTTGTTAGCACACTTTGGACCCAGTAGAAGGCGCAAGCCGAAAAGCGTAGGTCATCGTTTTGTATGCACCCCTGCACTTAGCTTGTGAAGGCTTCGTATGAAGAGGCTCGTTGTTATATTTTAATAAAGCCCTTTTGAAGTCAGTTCCTGTAAGTGCTGTGCTTCATTTTGCCCTGGTAAACGTGTGGAAAGCTGAGCCCGAGTGGAGGGCAACCATTTGGAGCAAATGTGCATATGTATATATATATATATATATATATTCCAATCGAACTTGCTCCCAAGAGAAGATACCACACACAACGTAAAGTTCCGCCTTATTTATTCCAGCCGGCAGCAGCAAAACTCGAAACAAGCCATGACAGTGAAGAGTTGCACCAATACAGCCATACGCGTTTCGGGGACCATTCCCCTTGTTCACCGGCTTGGCACTGGGGAAAAGAGAAAGCATTGCACTGGGCTTTTTCAGGTGTTGCTCATTCTTAAGACCGCCCACCTGGGCGTGTCATTTTCTTGCTCAGCATTGTGGTTATCGTAGTTCTTGTTGATAGTAACTAGCGCTGCTGTGCCTTTTCCTCCGCATTACAATTCCCATCGGGTCACTGCCCTGCACTTGGCCAGTCTGCCGCTCTGTTTGCGCCGCTGAAACAGGCACGTTGTTCCTCTGTGTGTTTCTCAGATGCAGAAACACACGGACCCGCTAGATAAGCATTGGGGTATCTTCGTGACCAGAGCGGGCCACTAATATTCCAATCGAACTTGCTCCCAAGAGAAGATACCACACACAACGTAAAGTTCCGCCTTATTTATTCCAGCCGGCAGCAGCAAAACTCGAAACAAGCCATGACAGTGAAGAGTTGCACCAATACAGCCATACGCGTTTCGGGGACCATTCCCCTTGTTCACCGGCTTGGCACTGGGGAAAAGAGAAAGCATTGCACTGGGCTTTTTCAGGTGTTGCTCATTCTTAAGACCGCCCACCTGGGCGTGTCATTTTCTTGCTCAGCATTGTGGTTATCGTAGTTCTTGTTGATAGTAACTAGCGCTGCTGTGCCTTTTCCTCCGCATTACAATTCCCATCGGGTCACTGCCCTGCACTTGGCCAGTCTGCCGCTCTGTTTGCGCCGCTGAAACAGGCACGTTGTTCCTCTGTGTGTTTCTCAGATGCAGAAACACACGGACCCGCTAGATAAGCAGTGGGGTATCTTCGTGACCAGAGCGGGCCACTAATATTCCAATCGAACTTGCTCCCAAGAGAAGATACCACACACAACGTAAAGTTCCGCCTTATTTATTCCAGCCGGCAGCAGCAAGACTCGAAACAAGCCATGACAGTGAAGAGTTGCACCAATACAGCCATACGCGTTTCGGGGACCATTCCCCTTGTTCACCGGCTTGGCACTGGGGAAGAGAAAGCATTGCACTGGGCTTTTCAGGTGTTGCTCATTCTTAAGACCGCCCACCTGGGCGTGTCATTTTCTTGCTCAGCATTGTGGTTATCGTAGTTCTTGTTGATAGTAACTAGCGCTGCTGTGCCTTTTCCTCCGCATTACAATTCCCATCGGGTCACTGCGGAGGAAAAGGCACAGCAGCGCTAGTTACTATCAACAAGAACTACGATAACCACAATGCTGAGCAAGAAAATGACACGCCCAGGTGGGCGGTCTTAGAATGAGCAACACCTGAAAAGCCCAGTGCAATGCTCTCTTTCCCCAGTGCCAAGCCGGTGAACAAGGGAATGGTCCCAGCGTATGTCTATATTGGTGCTGTATTAGTGCAACTCTTCACTGTCATGGCTTGTTTCGAGTTTTGCTGCCGCCGGCTGGAATAAATAAGGCGGAACTTTACGTTGTGTGTGGTATCTTCTCTTGGGAGCAAATTCGATTGGAATATATATATATATATATATATATATTCACTGAAAAAACCATAAGGTTTTAGGGACAGTTATAGTTAGTTGGACAATGCACTCGTACAAAACCCGTGAAATTCCCCCGTTATAGTTAGTTCAGGTAACTATAACTCGCGCCTCGCAATGCACTGCTGATGACGTCACATATTACATCACTCATGACATGGTCAGTGACATCACTGATGACATCACTGATGACATCTCAAATGACATCACTGATGACATCATCCAGTGACTGTGTGTTTCTGTAAAGTTTAAATATGTTTAATATATATAGGGAAAGGCGTATTGAAGAATGAGTTGGTGTAGAAGCGCCTGAAAGGATGATTTAGTAGGTGCGTGACTGAGTCTATAAGTGAGTGATTAAACGTATCTTACTGGATGCATGGGTGAGTGACTAAACTGTGTGAATGTCTGTATCCGTCTGTCTGTTGTTGTGTAAGCAGCTGCATGGGTTTCTGACTAGCTAATTGAGTGTCTATATGGGTTATGGATTGGTTCTCTGAGTATCTGTATGGGTGCCTCAGTGTTTGTGTGGGTGGGGTGTGTGTGACTCTGTGCATAGATGTGTGAGTGGGTGATTCACTGGGTGGATGGTTTCAAGAGTGCATCTGTGATAGACTGTATGGGTGGGTAAGTGTGTGTAAGAGTGTGTTAGTGAGTGAATGTATGTCCCAGTGGTACATGTGTGAGTAACTACATATGTGAAAGGCAGTATATATGTGTGTTGGAGTATATAAATAGCTATAAGCGAGAGTGTGTGATTGTGAGAGTGACTGTATGGATGAGTGTGTGCTTGTATCAGTGATTGTATAAGAGCGTAAGAATGTGCTAGTATTTGTATGAGTAAGTGAGCTGGTGTGTGTATAACTGTATAGGTGAGTAAATGGCAGTGTGTTTAATTATTTGCATGACTGACTAGGTGTGTGAGTACCTCTATGGATGAGTGGCGGTGTTTGAGTGTCTATATAGGAGTATGAGTGCATATGATAGTCCTGTACTGAGTGACCATAAGTATGAGTGACTGTACGGGTGAGTGAGTGGATGTGTGTGTGTGTGTAGACCTAAGAATCAGTGAGTGGGTATGTAGTTATTGGTGTTGGAGTGTCTATGGTTTTGAGAATGGCAGTCTGTAATTTAGAGTGGGTGTATCAAAGGTTATATTAGGGTGTGAGGAGGTGCATTAAATTCTCACATGGATGATGTCATCAGTGATGTCATTTGAGATGTCATCAGTGATGTCATCAGTGATGTCACTGACCATGTCATGAGTGATGTAATATGTGACGTCATCAGCAGTGCATTGCGGGGCGCGAGTTATAGTTACCTGAACTAACTATAACGGGGAATTTCACGGGTTTTGTACAAGTGCAATGTCCAACTAACTATAACTGTCCCTAAAACCTTGTGGTTTTTTCAGTGAATTTCTAAGGTTTTTTAAATGCTAATTTCTATCTATAACGTGCCTGAAACCTATGGTTTTTTCAGTGAATTTCAAAGGTTTTTTAAATGCTAATTCCTAACTATAACGTGTCTGAAACCTATGGTTTTTTCAGTGAATTTCAAAGGTTTTTGAAATGCTAATTCCTAACTATAACGTGTCTGAAACCTATGGTTTTTTCAGTGAATTTCAAAGGTTTTGTAAATGACAATTTTTAAATGTATTAATTGTTAAATTTATTTTTTTGATACTGATTTACAACATTTTTTTAAACTATTTATTTTTAGATATTTTATTTTTTAAATTACATTGTAATTACATTATACATTACATTACAAAATATACTTTCTCAGAATGAATTACTTTAGTTTAAATACTTTGCAAATAGGCAATAGACTTTTAAGTACAGTAGTTACAGTTGTTGCAATGGGCAACACAATTTCAAAAACAAAGCAACATTGAGCTCAATGTGAATTTCTAGTTAAATGCAATTAGTTACTTTATGGATTACTTTTCTAACCACAGGACTGGATCCTAGATTCAGTCCTGGGACATCTCCTGTAAACAGTTGAGTAAAAGCGTTTTGGTTACAGTAGTGATTTTTAAGGAATATTATTGTATTTTAAAAGTTGACACTTGGAAACTTTTTCATATAGAATCACCAATGTTATCCTATGGGAGGAAATTCACTTAGCAGGTAAGTAGTGTTATTGTTACTTTTTCTTACTCAGTGGTGGATCCTGGAACCAGCACTGGTGCATCTCCTGTAAACAGTTGAAAGAATGCGTTTAAGTCACACATGCGATTTTTAAGGAATATTTGTAGTTTGTGAAAATCGACACTTTGAAACTTTTCTGCTGAAAACCAGACAATGGATTCCTATGGAAGGAAATTCAAGTTACTGGTAAGTACGGTTAGAATTACTTTTCAGTGTCAGTGCTGGGCTAAAAGATGCAGCACTGGGTTCTCTCCTGATAACAGGTGAGTAAATCGGAATTCGTATTTCGGCTGATTTTAGAGGAATATTTGCACAATGGTGAAGGAAGGGGGTGGGGCCTAAGGTGACATGTCTGCAAACACGCCCTGTGGCGCGTTTTAAGTTGGACAATTAATTCCTCCTCAATCCCGAGGGTCCCTAGGGGCCAACTAGCCCACCAGGTACCTCCAGTATGCGCCAGGGGGCTGCGTTGCAGAGAGGTGTTCAGAGGCCACGCCCCTTTTTACAACACTCTGCAACGCAGCTCCGTGGCGCTTACTGGAGGTACCTGGTGGGCTAGTTGGCCCCTAGGGACCCTCAGGATTGAAAAGGAATTTATTCCCCATCTTAAAACGCGCCACGGGGCCTGTTTGCACACATGTCACCTGAAGCCCCGCCCCCTCCCTTCACCACTGTGCAAACGCGCCCCGTGGCGCGTTTTAAGTTGGGGGATTAAGTCCCCTTGAATCCTGAGGGTCCCTGGAGTCCAACTAGCCCACCATATACCTCCAAAAGCGCCACAGAGCTGCGTTGCAGAGAAGTGTAAAAGGGGCGTGGCCTCTGTACACGTCTCTGCAACGCAGCCCCTGGCGCATACTGGAGGTTCCTGGTGGGCTAGTTGGCCCCCAGGGACCCCCAGTATTCAAGGGGTCGTTCCCCCTCTGCAAACGCGCCAGGGCGCGTTAGCAGAGTACTGCAGGGAGGGGCGGGGCCTCCGGCACGATGACGGTCGTTTTTTTTTCTTCTAGTTTTTCTTAATGGGAGGGGGCTGCGTGGCCCCCTTCCCTGCCCACTTTTGGCCCCGGGGACCCCATCCCCCGGGGCCTGAGCATTCTATTTTTTTTTTATTAAAAAAAAAAAAAAAACGGGAAGGGGCCGCGTGGCCCCCTTCCCTTGGCCTGTATTGGCCCCAGGGACCCCATCCCCCGGGGCATGGCCTCGATTTTTTAATTTTTTTATTTGTAGGGGGGCCATTTAAGGCCCCGGGGACCCCATCCCCCGGGGCCGGCCTTGCACTTTTTTTTTTTTAAAATTTTTAGGGGAGGGGGCTGCGTGGCCCCCTCCCTGGCCACTTATGGCCCCGGGGACCCCATCCCCCGGGGCCTGGCCTCTGGTTGGGGACTGTGGGGGGTCCCCAATCCCCCCACAGTCCCGCCGGCTCCCCGCGTCCCTTGGGAGCCGGCATTGCTTTTCCACATGGGGAGCAGCTAACATGCTGCTCCCCATGTGGAAAAGCAATCAGCTTTGGATATTGGAAGCGAGAGCAGGTTTCCTGCTCTCTCTTCCAATATCCAAAGCAAGTTTGCAATGACAGGACGGGAGCCGCGAGGTTCCCGTCCTGTCATTGCAAACAGCAGTGTCCCGGGGGTAGGTACCCCGGGAAACTGCAGGAGCCGGCCCTGGGGGGTGGCGGTCCCCAGGGCCATCACTGGCTCCAGGAGGGGGCCGTGCGGCCCCCTCCCCACATTTTCAAAGCCCCGGGGAGGTGGTGGTCCCCGGGGCTTCGAGGGTCCAAAACGGACCCCCATTTTTAATTTTTAGTGCCCCGGGGAGGTGGCGGTCCCGGGGCGTGTGGGGGGCTGGAGCCCCCCACACAGGTTAAAAAAAAAAAACAGAAGCCCCGGGGAGGTGGCGGTCCCGGGGCAGCGGGAGGGCAAAGAGCCCTCCCGCACCATTTTGTTAAAGCCCCGGGAGTGGCGGTCCCCGGGGCATGAGAGGCCCTTAGAGGCCCCCATACATAAATTTAACCCCCCACCATGTCCCCGGGACTTGGCCCACCCGGGGGCAAATTAACATCGAAGCGCGGGAGAACGCGCTTCGATTTTTTTTTTTTTCCGGCAGGATCCGCGCACCCTGAGCGCATCCTGCTGATTTTTTTTTTTTTTTTTTAAATGCTTTTTTTTGCCCAGGGGGTCCTTGTGGGACCCCCTGAGCAGGCCTAGGGGGTTAGGGTGTTTCTACCCTGCCCCCTTTGTGCGCTTTGCGCACTTGTTTCTGTCCCTCGGTTCTACCGAGGGACAAAATGGCTGCCAACACTTCCTGAATCGGAATGTTGACAGCCAGCTGACAGCCAATTAGCATGCAGCTCGTGATCGGGAGGGTACGCGGACCCTACTCGGCCATAGATATATATGTGACTTTACTTGTGAATTTCTCAGGAACTACTGAACGGATTTACACCATTTAAGCAAAAGGCACCAGTCTGAACCAAGGGCTACCTCTTTGCCAAATTTGGTGTAATTCTGTTCAGCAGTTCGGGCTGTAGCTGCGACTAAAGGTTCCTATGGAAAAATGAATGGGGAAAACGCGTTTTGGGACCCCCCTTTTTTCTCGGCCCCCACTTGACGAATCAACCCGAGACTTTCAGGGTAGGAGCAAAGCGGAGCGCCCCAACAAGTTGGAAACTTTCGCGAAGATTCGTCAACCGGCGCCAACGTTATTTCAAATAGAATGTCGCGGATTTCCTATGGTTAATAGGTCCTAACTATAACTATCTACTGGCGACCGCCAGTAGATAATATATATATATATATATATATATATATATATATATATACATATACATATATCTATACATATATATATACATATATCTATACATATATCGAAAACATAAAATATTTAAAAAACAAAACATTTTAAATAAAATAAAAAAGTAAACATACATTTCTTACAATTTTATTAAAATATTTTACAACATTAAGAACATTAATAATGATAATTATTATAAATATTATAATTGTAAACAAGCAAAAACATAATAATATAAATTGTAACAATATAAAATAGATAATATATGATTTTACATTTAATACATATACTATTCCCACTACAGTTTATACAGAAGTAAACAAATTGTTCTACTAAAGATGTATAAAATGTACTACTCCCCACTTCACTCAACGCAGCAGTAGGAAAACTGTTATATCGCACAGGAGTAAAAATTTACTATACCTACTCCAGTCAATACAGCAGTAGAGAAAATGTTAGATTGCGTAGGGGTCAAATTTACTATTCCCACTCGAAGTCAGTACAACACTAGGGAAAATGTTGGATTGTGGAGGAATAAAATGTACTATTCCCACTCCAGTCAATGCAACAGTAGGGAAAGTGATGGATTGCGGAGGGTTCAAATTTAATATTCCCACTCCAGTCATTGCAACAGTAGGGAAAGTGTTGGATAGCGGAGAGGTACAATTTGTTATTCCCACTACAATGAGTGCAATAGTAGGGAAAGTGTTGGATTGCTGTGGGGTAAAATTTATTATTCCCTCTCCAGTCAGTGCAACATTAGAAACAAACAAATTCTCTTTAACACAATAAAATAATTGCAAAAACATAGCAAACAAATAAAAATAGAAATATATTTTATATTAAAAAAATAAATTAAATAAATATACATGACAATGTTAAAAACATTTTATAAATAGCTACAAATATTATTATAATTAAAATAAGAATATTTAAATAAATAATTTTATTTAAAAATTATTTATTATCTCAAAAATATTTATTTACTTCCCACCTTATACTCCTAAAATACTCACAACCCGCACCTAAAACTTGACTTTAAAAAACAAATTATTTACGCTATTGATGAAATATTTATCAATAACTAATTATTATTAATTAAACATTGATTATGACTTAATTATAATTAACTTAGGGGCATATGTAGATAAAAATATATTTGCGATTCTGAAATTGCGATTTTCCGCGAATCGCATTTAGAGAATCGCAAATTCCGATGTAGGTAAAAAATCGCAAAAAAATAGCGATTACCAAAAATTCGCAGAATTAAATAGCGATTACTGAAATTGCGATTCCTTAATTGCGAGAACGCAATTAAGGAATCGCAATTCCGAGAATCTGCAATTCAGGTGCAGAATGATGACATCACAACCAGGAAGTGTGACTGCCCATGCTGCACCTGATTGCCAGAAGCTGAGTGAGAGGCTGTGAGGAGAGTTGGAGATTTGTGCTCAGCAACTGAAAGCAGGAGAAATGGAGTCCCAGGGGACAGAGAAGCAGCAGGAAGTGAATACCAGAAAGAGGAAACAAAAATTTACAGAAAGGGAGCTGGAGGTCCTCACCCAGGAGATAGTCAGCAGCCATGACCTCCTATTTGGTAAACAGTCACTACGTGTGCCAGAGGCACGAAAACGAAAATTATGGACTGACATACAGGAGAAAGTGAATGCAATTGGCGTGACACACCGCTCAGTCGAAGACCTAAGAAAAAGGTGGTACGACATGCGGCAAAGGTCAAAGGAGAGGGTGGCTACAAGATTGGCTGAGGCCAAAAGACCGGTGGTGGGACGTCCACAGCAACAGACTCAACGCCCCTGGAGGAGCTGGTGGAGGGCACCCTTCAACCTGAGAGTGTGAGTGGCGTGGCTGACCTGGACAGCTCCGAACACCCAGACACCAGACAAGGTAAGATGCATGCCAAAACCCCCTGATACATACCCAACCCACTCACACCCCCAGACACACAACCTGAGCGCAACTCCAGTACATGTCCACAAGCACACCCAGAAATGCATTATGGGAGATGTAGTCACATGCACTGATACCTGGAGCAGTGAGACACAGCAAGGTGGAATAGGGATGAGACATTCAGGAAATGATGACAACAGACAGATAGTACTCATATGATTTGAAAATTGTAAACTGTAATGCATTACAAATGCGAGACAAAACACAGAATTAATGTGTGCATTTAAATTCACAGCACCACCAACAACACAAGAACCCATGGCAGAAGGGGAGGACACAACAGAAAATGAGGACGAGGCAGGGCAGGATGAGCAGGGCGAAGTGAGACCATCAAACCCTGCGCCATGCAGACGGCGCAACATAGTGCCACCACTACCACAGCTGGAGGCAGAGGCAACAGACACAGCAGGAGAGGCACAGCCAGTCCGGAGGCAGCGTGCAGGACAGCAGACAACACAGTCCCCTGTACAATCCAGTGAAGGGAGTGGGCCGAGACGCAGGGCACGGCCGTCCACCAGCACTGCTCCTCCCGACGAAGACACTGTGTTCTCGGGCCTTGAAGGCAGCATGCTGGAAGCACAGCGCCTGCAAGTCAAAGGGATAAGGTCAATACAGCGCCAATTGTCTGCACACAATCATAACATGACAGAGATGCGGGTTGGTGTAATGGCCATGACAGGTGCACTGGAAGGACTGTGCAGGGAGATGAGGAGAGACAGGGCAGCCAGGCGCAGGGAGAGACAGCGTCTTCACACCCGGCTGGACACATACACAAGAGCTGTCAACCGCCTGTCAACCGCCACATCCCTGCTGGCCCGAAGATGTGTCAGTATGCAGCATGAGATGGCTCACTGCTGCCAGGACGTGGGCAGGGGCCTGGTGCAGGTCACACATGCCGTGGACCAGATGCGCGCAGCTGCGACAGGTGGCATAGGCCCACTTAGCACATTGGATACGGACGAACAGTCCAGCAGGAGCAGCATCACCCCACCAATTCCAACGGACAGACGCCGGAGTGTGCGCCAGGGGAGAGTAGATGATGACTCCAGGGAGGGCAGTGGGCACCCTGAGCGAGGGGCAAGAGGGCGTGCACGTAGGAGGTGAAGTAACATCAGGGACTAATGGCTATGTGTGAGGCAACACATACCATATGGACTTATTGGCTGATGGAAATACTTGCACTGTGGCACAAACATGTGCAAGCAATGTCAATGTAGTCACACTGTGTGACAGATGTATTCCTGCACCAAAGGAAATAAACATCACAGTTAAGCACCATTCTGTGGCATTGTGTCCTCATTACTCACTTAGAAGTAGTTATGTGTGATCTCATCTCGTCTCAGGCGCCCGGCAGCCGCCCCGGCCCCACCTGCTGGTCTGCGACGTGGAGCTGGTCCCTCCTCATCTGATGTGTCTGTATCTGTCAGATCCACTGGGGTGCCTTTCTTGGTAGCGATGTTGTGTAGTATTGCACAGGCAACCACGATTTTGCAACATGTCTCCAGGGCTGTACTGCAGCGCACCTCCACTCTTATGGAGGCAGCGGAAACGGCTCTTAAGGATTCCGAAGGTCCTCTCAATGGCACAGCGTGTGGCTCTGTGGGCACTGTTGTACCTCCGCTCACCTGCAGTGGCTGGATTCAGGTACGGTGTAAGGATGTAGTCACGTACAGCGTACGCACTGTCACCTGCTGGGTATAAGTAGAGTTATGTTCAATACTGTCCTGCCAGTTCAAGCCTTTACTGGTTGTGTGTTTGTAAGCCATACAATTACCTAGCAGGTAGCCCTCTCCAAAATCGCCATTTGTGAGTCTGCGATTTAATCCACAGTGGCGAAACATGAATGAGTCGTGTGTGCTTCCTGGGTATTTTGCCACAATATCAGTGATTATGTGTTTGGCGTTGCACACTACCTGGATGTTCAGGGAATGATATGACTTTCTGTTCCTAAACACATACTCATTCTGTGATGGGGGTGTGAGTGCGACATGGGTCCCATCTACGCAGCCAATGACGTGGGGGAATTGGGCTATTTGGTAGAATTCCTGCTTGGTCTGATCTAGTGCCTGTTGTGTGCTGGGAAATTGTATGTGGTGATGCAGCCTCTGAACCATTGCACCAAGGAAGGCGTGGAAGAAGCGCGAAAGTGCACTCTGTGAGACCCCTCCTGCTGTGGCTATCACCCCCTGAAAACTCCCTGATGCCAGGAGGTGCAGTGAGCACAGAACCTGGACATGGGTGGGAATGGTGTGTGCCCTGCGTGTGGGGTGTTCCAGTATGGGCCTCAGCTCCTCTATTAACTCCAGGATGCTGTCTGGGTGCAGCCTGTAGTTCACATGGATCTCCTCCTCGGTCAGCTGGAAGAGGGTGATGCGTGCTCTGTAGATCCTTTCCTGGCGTCTCCTTCTCTGTGTAGCATCTCTGATTCGCAGCCTCCTGGCTATCACATACAGCCCAGCCATGGTTGTAAATCCCAGTGGCATTGTGGGCCTGTTTAAATAGGTAGCACCTGGTTACCACCTGCTCAGAGTTGGTGGTAATTGAGAAGTGCAAATTTGCGAATTTCATGAAATCGCTAATTGCGACTTTTACCTACATCTCAATTTGCGAATTCGCATTTAGCGAGAACGGTAGTAGCGAATATCGCAAATGATGTGACGCTGATTGCGAATTCGCATTTAGCGAGAACGGTAGTAGCGAATATCGCAAATGATGTGACGCTGATTGCGAATTCGCTAAATAATTCGCAGAATCATTGGTACGCAAAAAAGGTAATCGCTAATTTAGCGATTCCCATTTTTGCACAGCGGAAACCTTTCCTACATTGGAACGGTCTGTTTTGCGATCGCATACACCCTAATTTTTGCGATTCGCAGTGTTTGCGATCGCAAAACAGCTTCCTACATATGCCCCTTACTTCCCACAATCTACCCCCACAAAATACACAATGCACGCCTAAAATTTAATTAAAAAAAATGTAATTGCACAATTAACATAATTAATCCTCAATCAAATAATTATCATTAATTAAAAACTAAATATTAATTGCTTATAATTAATTTCCACGCAAACAAATGATGGACGGAATGCTGAATAAATCATACATTCACCCCCAGTCAAGAGATCTGGGTTAAATCTATCATTCTTTTGCTCACCATGCCACCCCAGCCATATGCAAATCAGTCTTGACCCTGTGCCTCATGGGAACAGTCCAGACCGAACTGCCAAGCCAGGTCCTCCCTGGACCGGAAACAAGCATCCTGGGACCGGTTTCTGGGTATTACCCTTCATCAGCTAGGCTAGCTTGAATACAGTGGCACAGTGAGCAAGGGACCCACGTCTGGGCATACCCATCCCACTTAGGGTGAAAAGTGCTACGCAAACAAATGATGGACGGAATGCTGAATAAATCATACATTCACCCCCAGTCAAGAGATCTGGGTTAAATCCATCGTTCTTTTCCTCATCATGCCACCCCAGTTTAGACCCAGCCATATGCAAATCAGTCTTGACCCTGTGGCTCATGGGAACAGTCCAGACCGAACTGCCAAGCCAGGTGCTCCCTGGACCGGAACAAGCATCCTGGGACCGGTATCTGGGTATTACCCTTCATCAGCCAGGCTAGCTTGAATCCAGCGGCACAGTGAGCAAGGGACCCACATCTGGGCATACCCAACCCACTTATGGTGAAAAGTGCTACACAAACAAATGTTGGACGGAATGCTGAATACATCATACATTCACCCCCAGTCAAGAAATCTGGGTTAAATCCATCGTCCTTTTGCTCACCATGCCACCCCAGTTTAGACCCAGCCATATGCAAATCAGTCTTGACCCTGTGCCTCATGGGAACAGTCCAAACCGAACTGCCAAGCCAGGTCCTCCCTGGACCGGAAACAAGCATCCTGGGACCGGTTTCTGGCTATTACCCTTCATCAGCCAGGCTAGCTTGAATCCAGTGGCACAGTGAGCAAGGGACCCACGTCTGGACATACCCATCCTAATTTCCTTCGCACCCTGTACCCCTATCAACCCCACAACGTGCACCTGAAATTAAAAATAAAATACAAATAATTACACAATTGACATTATTAATTATCAATTAAATAATTAATAATAATTAATAACTAATTATTAATTATTTTGAATTCATTTACTTCTCACCCTGTACCCCAATAAACCCTGCAACTTGAACCTAAAATAAAAAACATTTTCACAATTAACATAATTATCAATTAAATAAATAATATTAATTAACAGCTAAATAACAATTAGATTTAAATTGCTTCCCGCCCTGTACCCCTATAAACCCCACAACCCTCATCTAAAATTAAAAAAATAAAAATTGCACAATCAACATAATTACCAATTAACTGAATAATATTAATTAAAAAGAAATAATTATTTATAATGAATAAATAACTTCCCACCCTGTACCCCTTTAAACCCACAACCCGCTACGGTACTAAAAATCACAAAAAATAATTAAATTAAATTTCATAACTACTAAAAAATTTAACTATACTAAAAAACAAACAATTATACAAAAAAATTCATATGAAATACAATTAAAATATATACTAAATTACATAACAATAATTATTAAATGATATTATAAACAATTATATTTATGACTTCAATATTTTAAAAATCGATATTACTTACCTTATCAGTATTCTTGACAACGATATTCTTGCAGATGATATTTCCATATCACAATATTCTGGAGATGATACTTTGGTATGACAATATTTTAACTTCGATATTTTGTCTGAATACCATGTAAGTGACTGTATGGGTGAGTGAGTGGGTGTCTGAATGGCTGTATGAGTGAGTGACTGGCTGTGTAAGTGGCTGTATGGGAGAGTGAGTGACTATTTTGTTAAGTTAGTTGGTGTGTGAGTGTCTGTATTGTAAAGTAAGTGTCTGTGTGAATGGATGTATGGGTGAGTGGGTGGATGTGTGAGTACTTGTAAGGGTCTGTGAATGGGTATGTTAGTGGTTGTGTGGGTGTATGAGTGAGTGGGTGGATGGATGAAAGGTTATAGAGGGGTGTGAGTGGGTGTGTGAATGCTTCTGTGGACGGTCATCAGTGATGTAATTTGAGTGTGTGAGTGCTTGTATGAGTGAATGAGTGGCTGTATTGAGAGAATGTATGGGTGAGTGAATGGGTATGTGATTGAATATATAGGTGAATAAGTGGGTGTGTGAGTAGCTGTTTAGGTGAGTGTGCGACTGTGAGTGGCTGTATGGGTAAGTGACTGGTTGTAGATGAGTGAGTGGTTGTGCTAGAGTCTGTATGAGTCACTGAGTGAGTGGGTATCTGAGTGGCTCTATGGATGAGTGAATGGTTGTGTGAGTACTTATAAGAGACTGTGATAGGGTGTATGAGTGAATGGCTGCTTGAGTACATGAGTCTCTGAATCAGTCTGTGAGTGGGTGCATGAGAGTCTGAGTGGTACTGTCAGTGAGAGCATCAGTGTCTTAGTGGGTCTGTGAGTGGGTGCATGAGTGCCTGAATGAGACTGTGAGTGGGTGCATGAGAGTATGAGTACATCTGTAAGTGTGTGCATGAGTCTGAGTGCATCTATGAGTAAGTACATGAGTCTGTGAGTGAGTGCGTAGATCTCTGAGTGGGTCTGTGAGTGGGTACAAGGATCTCTAAGTGGGGCTGTGAGTGGGCACATGAGTGTCTGAGTTAGTCTGTGAGTGAGTGCATGCATCTCTCAGTGGATCTGTGAGCAGGTGTGTGGGTCTCCGAGTAGGTCTCTGAATGGGTGCATAGGTCTCAGAGTGGGTCTGTGAGTAGATGTGTGAGTGTTTGAGTGCGTGCATGGGTCTCTCAGTGGGTCTGTGAGCGGGTGCATGACTGAGTACATCAGTGAATGGCTGCAGAAGTGTCTGAGTGGGTCTGTAATGGGTGCATGAGTCTCTGAGTGGGTCTGTGAGTGGTTGCATGAGTCTCAGAATCAGTCTGTGAGTGGGTGCATGAGGTCAGGTCACATCCAATCTGACCTCTCATGCCACTATCTCCCATTTTATTTCAGCCCCGGGGACTGTTCTGATTAACTAAAATGGTGGTCGCAACTGTCTTCTCAGGTTGTGGCCAGCCAACCACAGCATTCCTGTTGGCGAGCACATTCACGATTTATTACGAAATCATTCCGAATTAGCCGCTTTTGCAGGTAAACAAATTTGGATTTCCTTACATTTCTCAGCAACTACTGAATGGATATACACCAAATATCTGAAAGCGTAATCTGCAGACCAAAAGCTAGCTTTCTGCCAAGTTTGGTGTGATTCCATTCAGCGGTTTGGGATGCAGCCGTGTCTAAAGAGTCTATGGGAATTAACATTCGCAACACACTTTTTTTGACTCCCCCCTTTTTCTCAGCCCCCGCTTGATGGATCACACCGAAACTTTTCATGCGCAGCAAGACTCACTAAACACTATTTTTGGGAAACTTTCGTGAAGATTTGTTAAACGACTCCAAAGATATAGGCAAGTCTTAAAACGCTTTTTCTTTAGAAACATGGTCCTCACTATAACTACCTACAGGTGTGCCAATAGGTAATATATATTACCTACTGGCAGTGCCAGCAGGTAGTTATAGTTAGGAGCAAAGTTTCCATAGGAAAAGCATTTTTTGATTTGCAAAAAACTTTGATGCCGCTTGACAAATCTTTAAGCCTGGGCGGAACTCCGCGAAGTGCAAAACAAACTCCACCGCGCTACGCGAAGCTCTGCAAGCAGTGGAGTGCGTTAGATAAATGCAGTTCACGGTGATTTTCAGTGCCAGGTGCTTGTCCGCACTGTGCAATCATCGCGAACGGCACCATGCACAGCGCAAGCGGGTGCTGCTTCCTTTCTGCCGTTCAAGTAGATTTTTACTCGAGAGGCAGCTTTCTCAACGCGAACGGACAGTTTCTCAATGCGAGCAGTCGCAAGCATATGTGACCACTCACAATGAGAAATCTGACCACCCGCGTTGAGGAATCTCACCGGGAGGTTGATTTTCCACGCTCGCGCTCACCAACTTGAAGTTGACCAACGCAAGTGCGTTTTTCGGAACTCCGCGAGCTTCGCCTAAAGTGGAGTGCGGTAAACTCCGCAAACACCGCGAGCGGAGCAGTGTTCACTGCCCAGACTTACAAATCTTCCTGAAATTTTCTCAAAACATCCCCCCTTCCGTTCAGCTGCTGTGTTGAAAGTTTTGGGGTGATCCGTCAAGCGGGTCCAAGAAAAAAGGGGGGTCCCAAAGCACGTTTTCCCCATGTTAGGTTTATGGGGATTGTTCATTTTTTTAACATGACTACAGCCTGAACCGCTTAATGGAATGGCACCACATTTGGCAGAAAGCTAAATGTTGGTCCAGAAAGCGTTCTTTTTGTGATTTGGTGGAAATCCGTTTGGTAATTTCAGAGATATTTAAGATAAAAAATATAAATATCTGGGAGCCTACTGAAGCCCTACTGAAATTTGATTGGCTGCCAACACTTCAACCAGGTTGTGTTGGCAGCCATCTTGGGACTCGGTTGAACTGAGTCCCACAAAAAATGTTTAAAAAAAAGAAAAAGAGGCACGGTAGAAATACCCTGACCCCCTAGACCTCTTAGAGAGCATTTTTTTTTTTTACGTTTCAGCGGGATTCGCAGATCGAGCCAATTTTTTTTTTTAAATGAAGCGCTTTGTTCATTATCCGACCCGGGTGGGCCAGGCCTCTGGAGCATTGTTTTAATAATGAAGGGGGCGCATGGGCCCCCCATACTGGGGCTCATTATGCCCTGAGGACCACCACCTCCCCGGGGCTTCTTAAAATAATAATGCAGGGAAGGCCTGTACGGCCTCCACCACTGCCTCAGGGACCGCCACCTCCGTGGGGCTTATTTCATTTTAAATGGGTGGGGCCTCTCGGACCCTCCCCCCAGCCCTGGTGACCACCACCTCCTCTGGGCTTTATTGTATATTATTCGGGGGGACCACATGGACCCACTGCAGCCCCAGGGTCCACCATCTCTGCGGGGATTTAATTTAATAAAATGCGGGGGCACGCGGGACCCCCTCGCAGCCCCGTGGCTCACCACCACCCTGGGGCAAATATAACCAATGGAGGGGGATCGTGCGGCCCCCCTCCTAGAGCCCTAGATGTCCCTGGGGACCGCCACCCTCCAGGTGCCCAACCCCGGGACATTGCAGTTTGCTATGGCTTGCTCCTGCCAAGCCATAGCAAACTCTGCTACGCTTCGAGTAAGCGAGAGCAGAAAATGCTCTCGCTTGCTCGAAGCGGAGCAGAATCACTTTTGAATGGAGGGAGCTGCATGTTCAGCAGCTCCCTCTGTTCAAAAGCAATGGAGGCGGGAGGTGGGGAGGCAACAGGGACCATAGGGGCCTTCAGGCTCCCCCTGCAGTCCCCAGCATGAAAAAACTGAATGCCCTGGGTGGGACCAGGGCACCCAGTAATGTGGCCAGGCCCCGGGGGATGGGGTCCCTGGGGCAAAATCAGCCTGGGAGGGGGACCCGCAGCCCCCTTCCCTTGTTTATTAAAAAGAAGAAAAAAAAAGGACAGGCCCTGGGGTGGGGTCCCCGAAGCCAAAATCAGCCCAGAGAAGGGGGGGGGGGGGAGGTCCCACAGCCATCCTTCCTATGATAAAAAAAAGATGTAAAAAAAAGGAAAGCTGTGCCCCGGGGCCGTAATTAGCCCAGGGCGGGGGGCGTGCTGCCCGCTCCCCACCCCATTCTAAAAATGCTTGGCCCTGGGAGATGGGGTCCCCAGTGACAAATACAGCCCAGGGAAGGGGGGCCACACTGCTCCCCTTCCTTTCGAATAAAAAAGGAAAATGCTACCAGCACGACGCCAGAGGCCCCGCCCCTTTTCTGTACCACTCTGCAATCACGAATCCTAGTGCGCTGCTAGTTGGGGGATGAAGTACCTTGGCTGCTGAGGGTCCTTAAGGGCCAACAAGACCTCCTGTTACCTCCAGTAAGTCCCGCACAGCTAGATTACTGAGAGGTGGTCGGAGATGTCATGAGTGATGTCATGAGTGATGTCACTGACCATGTCATGAGTGATGTAATATGTCATCAGCAGTGCATCGCGGGGGAGTGAATTATTGTTAGCTTAGCTAACTATAACTGCTGAATTTCACTGGTTCTGTATTAGTGGAACCTAAGCCTAACTATAACATCCCTGTAACCTTTGGTTTTTTCAAAAGAATATATATATACATATATATATATATATGAACACTTTATATTTACCTAATACTTACATTTAAAACGCATATGCCTTTACCATTCATGCCTTTACAACGAAATTTGTTATAATGGCATGCATGGAAAAGGCATATTTGTTCTAAAATCCTGCTTGGTAAAGGTAATGCGTGGTAACAGCACTCGCGTTGTAATGGCCGCCTTGTAAAAGTAATTCGTGGTAACAGCCTCATTGTTATTGCTGTTTCCTGCACATGTATACCACGCACACAGCACTACACACTAAACCTGATGTAGGCCAAGGGTTAGTTGAGCATACAGAAGTGGAAGTTTACATTAGTGAGTGTGTAGTCCCCACTCCAGTGATACAGGTAAAAAGTATCTGTTCACTCCTTCTGATAACTACACGCTATGCTTCCACCACTGCGCTTGTGCTGCTCAACTTCTGGTAAAGGCAGAGACCTTTCACCACTCTGAGGATAGCTCTTTGCCCTGCCCTCCCCGTCCAACAAGACTGCAATCCGTGAGACAGTACTGTCATGGCACATTAGCATGATTAATGTTTGCCTATGACAACGAAAAATCAGCATTAGGGATCCAGACATCAGTTCACTTCAGGCACTCAGGGCAATGGTGCACGAGCATCACCATGTGGAGGACGTTTCCATCCCAACAACTTTCATGGGTGCAGAACGTAGCCATCCTTCACCATGGAGAAATACGGACAAGCAAGTTGAAGAAGCTCAGTTAACATGCAGAAAAAAGTATATAAACCAATGAAAGAACATTGCCAACTACATCTCTTTTCTAAGGAGTGCCATGTGAAAAATACATCCTGATGAATTGCGCTGTCATTAGGACAATACAAATCAGCAAATCAACATGCTATGGCATCTATTTGCAGTAACTCTCATCTCATCTTCTTTGCATTTAAAGCCTTTTTTTATCCTTTTTATTTTACAGGTTACTACGATGCCTTTTTTTCACTTTCTATGGAAACACCGCTGCAGCTGATTGGAGCAAAGACCTGCAACTGCTTGTACAGTCTCTCTGAATCGCTAAACCAGACTGAAGAGATTAAAGAAGGGATGCTGTGTGGTCTAAGGCCGAACCTTGAAAATAGCAGTTGCGTTGTAAGTGCAGTTCAATATGCTCCTAAAAATTGAAATGTGAACAGACTGGATCGGTACTCACAATTCCATCCTTAAGTGCCCAATGTATCGTTGTATTTTGCGACAGCAAATTCACAAAATAACTGTTATTGTAACCACAAAATGCAAGTATGCAATTTATCAAAAACAGTTTCCGAGTTGGGAAAGACTTTCCTATTAGCAAAATGCCTCTTTCAACTCATTGCAAATTACAATGGGGACAGTTTCCCCATAGTGTATCATTTTGGACCACCTTTGGGGGAGTAGGCAGTGGTTGCGGAGAACACTGCCTACTCCTGATGATGTCTTCCCAAAGGGGAAAAAAACAGCACCTGTCTCTCTGAGAGACACAGGTTGCTTAAAAAAAAAATAAGGACCCCATTAGGAATTGTTAAGGCATAAACGTAGGTCTGCTGTCCTTTGTAAGCCACAATTCCTGCATTCAGATCAGATCGCAGGAGTCATAAATAGCAATTTGTTTGATTAATAACAAGTTGGCAGGTACTTTTTTTATGAGAATGGACAATGTGCAATGCTACCTGTTTGTAGATAGTTGGCATCGCAAATTGAATCAAATTGAATCAATTTTCACAAACCAGTCGGTGTACAATTTGCACATCCTGCCTCATGAACAGGAATTATTACACTGGGCCTCAAGAGATGTGCTAAAGAAAGTGATGGGTCTGACGTATAAAAAATATATAAATCCACAGGTACTGAATACACTTGTTTACTTACCTCTAAGTTCACTGCTTTCTGCAACACCCTACGGGGTATATGTATGAACAAATCGCGCACCGCAGTAAACCACCTTGCTGAGCTGCATGATAGGGAAAGGGCAGGAATGCTCTATACTTAACACTGTATGGCTCATTCCTGCCTTTTTCCTGCACTGGCACACAATGTGCTGCCTAGTGCCAATGCAGGCACCCTTTGACCGTGGTGCAAGGGTGCCTGCGTTGTAAGCAGGATTTTATTTTGTGTAAGAAGGGACACCTTCCTGCACAAAACCAATCATGAGTCATAAAGATTTATTTCCTCCTTGAACCTCTGGTGGGGGGCGTACAATTCTGAGGCATTCCCAGGTCTACCACTCTTGGTAAATCTGGGAATTTGTTTGAAAACAAGGGTGGATGTGTGGGAACACCCACGCTCCACCCATGTAACACCCTCATCACATAGTGTAATGCAAGGCAGCGACTTGCACTGTCTTGCGTTACACCAGATTTACCAAGCCACACAGGGTGGCCTTGCGTGGCTTGATAAATCTCATTGTAGGTTTTGCGCCGCCTGCATTGCCTTGCGTGAGGTAGGGCGATATAAGAAATATGCCGGTAGATATTTAGCTTGTAAACTGTGCCTTTGCTCTCACATCATGCTTAACTCAACCTTATCTACATGCCCTTCTGAATTCTGTTAGTGGTTTCATACTCATGACACTTGCATGTAGCAAATGCATTCTTGTAGCTTCAGAATTCCTTTCCTATTTGAACTCCTCGGCAGCTTCCCCAGCAAGCCGTCTTGCTGTATTAATTGTTCAAGAGGAGTTGATTTAATACTTTTTAATGCTGTGCCTTTTAAGTACAAAATATTGTCCCGTCCTTCACTGCCTCTGATGCTGCAGAACGTCCTAAAATTGTTAACTGTGAAAGAAACACTGGCATTGTAGAACAATTGATGTTATGGGGGTTTAGAGCTAAACTCAGATATATGAACAAACTTGATACTCAGTGCTACATGAATACCACTTTCTATTCTGGCAGCCATATTAACCCCTTTGCTCCTAGCCCCCCCTGGAGGGGACCCAGAAATTAGCCAAAATAGAGCTACATTTTGTTTTTGGGGGGAAAAATTGGGAAAACGTGCTGCAGAAGAAAGCGTCTGTGTTTTTTCCGTGCAAATGGTAATGTTAGACTTGGCTTTTCCAGCGGGTTTATCCCCCAGACTTTTTGTTTTTTGGGCTCCTGTTTATGACCTGTTCTTGTTGGTTTTATGACTCTGGGCACTTTACCAGTGCTGATCAGTGCTAAAGTGCATATGCTCTCCCTGTAAATTGCATTTATGGATTGGTGATTCCATGATTGGCATATTTGATTAACTGGTAAGTCCCTAGTACAGTGCACTGTGTGTGCCCAGGGCCTGTAAATCAAATGCTGCTAGTGGGCCTGCAGCACTGATTGTGCCACCCACATGAGCAGTCTGTAAATGTAACTCAGACCTGCCACTGCAGTGTCTGTGTGCAGTTTGGTACTGCCATGTCGACCTGGCAAGTGCACCCACTTGCCAGGCCCTAACCTTCCCTTTTCTTACATGGAAGACACCCCTAAGGTAGGCCCAAGGTACCCCTGTGGGCAGGGTGCAGTGTATGTGAAAGGTAGGACATGCCCTGATGTGTGTGGCATGTCCTGATAGTGAAAAACTGCCAATTTTGTTTTTCACTATTGAAAGGCTATCTGTCCCATAGGATAGAATGGGGAGATTACTTATAACATTTTATAAGTATAACTACCCATGGGAACAAGATAGGAAAATAGAGTTTAGTATGCCTGAACTCAGAATATAAAAATGCATCTTTTAGTAAAGATGATTTTTATATTGTGTGTTTGAAAACACCACTTTTAGAAAGTGGTATTTTCTTGCTTAGCCATCCTCTGTGCCTCTGCTGGTTTGTGGATTGACTGTCTGGCTGTGAATGACAGGGGCTGGGGATGTGCATTCTCTCAGACGGCCACCGGGAGGGGGGGGTTTATGTGTGTCCTGCCTTTCCTGGATGAGTCAGGGCTGGGCTGAATAGACCTGGGCTGCATTTAGAGTAGGGGGAGGAGATTTCCTTTCACCTGAATAGGCCTGATCTGCCTTACACAATGCTGTCTCCACCTCCTGCCGGGAAGCTGCACCAGAGAGGACAGAACCGGTTTTGACTGAGCACAGGGCTTCTCTGCCACCAGAGAACATAGAGATTTGCTGTATAAATATTGGGGCCCAGACCCCTGAACTTTAGATCACTTCTGGGAATCAAGAGGAACCTTTGCCAAGGAGAAGAGCTGGAGAAACTGAGGAGGAATACTGCCCCTTTGCTGTTTGCTGTCTGCGGTTGGCCTGCAGTGGCTGTTTCTGCCAAGGAAAGGACAAGGACTTTGCTGTGTGCTGTGTCCCCTGCTTGAGACAGATCTCCAAGGGCTTGAAATAGAGCTTCCCTCCTGTTCTGAAGTCTCAGGGACACAAAGACTTCACCCCCAGTCCCCCCTGAACTCCTTTGCTGGGAGTTCTGACCTGCTGAGAGGTGCCTGTCAGTGTTCTGGACCTCTGGAGGTTGTTTTGGGACTGGAAACTGCAAGAACTGTGAAAATCGACGCACCGCCTGTTTCCGACGTATCGCAGCTGTGTGAGAAAACTTTTCTGATGCATCGCCGGCGCTGAAGAATCGATGCAGCGCCTGCTTGCGGCTGAAGTGTCTGCCGTGCGACGAATCCTGTGCACCGATCTCCGACGTCCGAGATCACCGCACCGATTCTGATGCAGGCCCTGTTGGAGAAGAACAGACGCATCGAAGGGACGCGGCTGAAGTCATCACAGCACATCCTGGGTCTTCACGCATCGCATTGTACCGGATCGTCACGCATCGCATCGAGGCGACAAGCCTTGTCGCATCATTGGGGGACACGGTAAGAAACCGACGCATCACCTCCCCACGCAGTAAGAAACCGACGCATCACCTCCTCTCCGGTAAGGAACCGACGCATCACCCCCCCTGCGCAGCAGTAAGGAACCGACGTATCACCTCCCCCGGAGCAAGGAACCGACACATCACCTTCCCTGAGTGTAACGAACTGACGCATCACCTTCCCTCTGACCCATTTTGCTTGCCTTTTTCGACGCATCCAAGGTACTTTGTGTAAAAGTGTCGCTTCTCACATTTTCTTGGAACAGAACTATTTTTACCTTTTAAAAGTCATATCTTGATTACTGTATTGTGGATTTTTGTCGTGTTGGTCTTGTTTGGTTTAGATAAAGATTACTTATTTTTCTAAACTGGTGTGGTATCCATTTGTAGTGTTTTCACTGTAATACTGTATGTGTTCACAAATGCTTTACACACTGCCTCTGAGATAAACCTATCTGCTCATTCCAAGCTACCAAGGGGGTGAGCAGGGGGTTATTATATAAGTGTATCCTCCTTACCCTGACTAGGAAGAAGGGTCCCTACTTGGACAAAGGTGCAAACCTCTGCCAACTAGAGACCCTTATTTCTAACACTGGTGGTCAGCGGTGAGGATCCAGACTTGCATTTGTGCCTCACATACAGTAATTGGTGTACACTACTAGTAGTGCAGACCATTACGCAACCACATACTATTTTTTCCTGTTTCCCTTCGGAATTTGGTTGTTGGAACTCTGGTTAGTTGTTGAACCTGTGGGGCCTTGTCAAAATGGAAGTCAACTTTTGGCACCTGCACATCTACAAGATGAGGGAACTAAAAGTCTTTTGCAAGGAGAGGGGGGCTACCTGTGACGAGGAGGTCCACAAGGCAGGATCTTGAGGCAGCCCTGCATATGAGTGCTACACTGGGAAGCAACACGATCAGATGACTCTGAGGAGGAATCTGAAGGGGAGGATCCCCAGCCAGAATACCAAGAGGGCAGTGGCCCTGAGGACAAAACATTTTGGGAAAGATTGACTCGTGAGGAGAGGAATCGGATTCGTGCTCGTGACCGGAGGCTGAGGCAGCTAGACCGGGAGTGCGAGCAGATAGAGCGAGCCTTAGCTGAAAAGGAAATATCTGAAGCTCATGAAGTGAGCTTGGCTGGGCTGGAGGTGTAGTCCAGCTCAGATGGTGGCAGCAAAAAGGTGTTATCTAGTGCTGAGGGAGAGGTACACACACCCAGAGATGTGGCGCCTGACTTGAAGGAGGGGGTTCTAAACAGCAACAATCTTTCCAGGTAGGAAGGAGCACAGTGTCACCTGCCTAATAATAATTGCGAGCGCACAGCGTCTCTATATAGTCTGAGATGGGTCTCTCAGCTGGGGAACACAAAATAAAACGACCTGTAACATGATCAATAAAACATTATAGTGCATACAGGCAAGAGTGGAAACACAGTGGGCAAAAAAACAATACTTTATTAAAGCCAAGAAATCTTTTTTATATACATAGGGTCCGATACCAAAAGAATAGGGTTCTGTTTTCTTTAGAATATGAAGTACATATGAACAGTACCTAGACAGATTTGTACATATTCAGACTAAAGCAATAGTCATACAAAAAAATATAATAACAATGAACAAACACACCTTCCCCCGTCGGAAAAGATAAACCACAGGAACTTTAAAACAACTTTCATCCAAGCACAATCTAAACCATCAGGCACACCATAAGTTCATTCATGCTACTGACTCTCTATCACAATCATACAATTAAAAAAGTCGCAGAACAAAAGCGACAGAAAACAGAATTTAGAGGAAATTGAGAGGGGCACACCGGGGGGGCGGGGGGGGGTGTCACAATTGTTTGGCTGGAACCCAGGTCTGGGATTAAGTAACTCAGTATAGCATTGGGGAGAGTTGAAGGATAAATAGTAAACCAAAATCTCTATATAACTGCACAAATCATATACATAAAGTGGTAGGTTTCAAGTTAGGGAGCCAAATTTTAAAGTGGTGTTTCATTAATAGCACTATGCAGTTTCCATCAAGCTTGAGGCCGACACGCGTTTCGGTGAAAGGCTAGAACACTAGCCGTCACCTTCTTCAGGGCAGAGGACGGATGCAATCCAACAAGGAATATTTGACACAACGGGGGACAAGGAACACCAGAGCTGCGTTGGCTCTGAAACTCGATAAGGTCCAGGGGTCCACTCTAAAAGGCAAAAAGATAACAGAAAATATACAGACACTGTATGCTACAAAAAGATAATAAAAAATCTATAGTTTTCCCCAGAGGAAAACCCAACCAAAGTGGATGGAGAGGATTAAAAAGATGATGGACGTCTCTAGGGAGTGAGCGCCTAAGCATAAGGTGCAAAGATAATAGATCACCAGTGTACGTGAATTAGAACAAAAGGGCAGTTCTAAGTAGAGAAGAAAAGTGAGCAGAGCACAGTCTGCTATAAAAAGATGGTCAATAATACCCAAATACCTGTGCACGATCGGTAGAAAGAGAGTGTGTAGTGCAATAGGAAAAGGAGAGTACAGACCCGCGACCAGATAGCAAGAGCTGACTAGAAGAAACTTACGTATGACAACTGTCAGATGGAGGTAGATCGGTCAGTTGTGATGTACAGAATAAGGTAGCTGAAAATACGTCCAAATCAGGCAGGGCTGATAAAAAGAAATAAAAACAAATCATGTTTATACCAAACTATAGTGCAGGCGTCCAGGGCAGGTGACCCACACTAATGCTCTGACTCCAGACCTGGAGGTCAGCGTTAAAGATGTAAGGATCAGGGGGTATGTCCAGGATATTACCTCAAAGGGGGCGAGAGAAGTCTCAGCCAGCGACCCACTTATGGATAAATAGCTGGGCTGCTAAGAGCAGGGTCGCGAAGTGTAGAATACCGTGAGGAAGAAAACGAAGGATTCCTAGTGGTCTTTCAAACAGGACCTTGGAAAAATAAGAGAAAAAGTGGACATAAGTATCATTGACGTAAGGTCCGAACTAGGATATGAGGCGAAACCGTGGGAGGGGTGAGGAAAGCCGGCGGATCGGGCTTCCTTAAAATCAGAGTCTTCCCTTAGTCGAGGTGCTCAAAACAAATAACAGGTCTGACATGGAACATAAAGCCCCTTCCGCATAAGAGAGGATAGCAGGAAAGTATGTAACACTGAAATGAAAAGAGAGGTGAAAACACAAAGGGAAACAAACTGTATGGCTCCCAAAAAAAGGTACATCCAAAGCTCCGAAATAAAAAAACACATGGGTCCATAGAGCAAGACATATTATAAACAAATACAAAGTCTCGGGTGGAAATGAGTAACACAAAGTCAGGACGCTAACTCCACAACAGAACGAGGAAACAAAGAAGATAAAAAAAGGCTAGGAATAGCGTGGCCCTAGTAGCAGACATGTACGAGGATAACGGCGTTCTCACCTCTCCGGGAGAATGACTGGAACAAAAGGAGGGGGTTAACATACACCAGGGGATTCAGGTTTATGAGGTAGCTCCAGTGGTGCGCAGTGTCTCTGAAGTGGATTGGGGAATTAGCATAAGGGATCATATTCCTAGTGATGGGAGGGACACTCTACTGACTCTAGATAAGAGGTGCAGGGATTGGGGTTCCCCCATTGTAGAAGTCCTGGAATGTGAGTGTGGAGACTGCCCAGAAGAATGTGGGTTGAGTGACAGAGACAGTCAGGCACTGTCTTGCTAATCTCAGGAGAGTGATTTGGGGTACTTATGCGAGGCCCTGGATGGTGAGGCAAAGGGTAGCTTGGTTAACACCTGTGTGTGGCAGTGTGATTCAGTTGTTGGAGAGCATATTTTAAGTCCCTGTTTTCCAAAGCTATGCCAACACCTGGTGAAGTGTGAGTTCTCTGACCCCAGGGAGCTCACACTGGAGGCAGACCTTTTGGTGGATACCAGAGGGTCTGAAGAAGCATCTGGGGGTGATCCTGAAGGAGGTGACTCAGGTTTTCCCCAACCAAGTGAGGTAGGGGAAGGTTGTGGTAACCCAGATAGGTCCCAGAGTAGTGGGAGGGGTGTAGGGTCCCATGTCCTGTCTCAGAGGAGAAGGAATGGGAGTGGGCTTTGTCCCGAGGTGCCCGAAACCCAGTCTCAAGGCCTGGTTGGTTCCATGAGGGAACCCCAGGAGGGGGGCCTGGTCTGTACCGGGCAACCAACCCCTGAGGGGGATCCCAAGGTGTCAGTTGAGCTGGGGGAGACTGCTGTAACCAGCATTCCACTAGCTCTGGTGTCTGGCAGCACCTCTCCAGTTGGGAGAGGGCATGAGTCCAGAGAGAGGGAAGAGAGGGGGACGCAGTCCCCAGTGGAAGGACCAGTGGGTCAGGGGTTGCCAGCTCTGAGGTCAGATGCAAAAGAAACAATTGATGGACGGAATGCTGGACAATGCAAACATTCACCCCCAGTCACAAGGATCTGGGTTAAATCCATCATTCTTTTGCTCACCACACCACCCCAGTTTGGACCCAGCCATATGCTAATCAGTCTTGTCCCTGTTCCTTGTGGGAACAGTCCAGCCCGAACTGCCAAGCCAGGTCCTCCCTGGACCGGAAACAAGCATCCTGGGACCGGTTTCAGGGCATCACCCTTCTTCAGCCAGGCTAGCTTGAATCCAGTAGTGTAGTGAGCACGGGACCCACGTCTGGGCATACCCTTCCCACTTAGTGCGACAAATGCAAAAGAAACAATTGATGGACGGAATGCTGGACAATGCAAACATTCACCCCCAGTCACAAGGATCTGGGTTAAATCAATCATTCTTTTGCTCACCACACCACCCCAGTTTGGACCCAGCCATATGCAAATCAGTCTTGACCCTGTTCCTTGTGGGAACAGTCCAGCCCGAACTGCCAAGCCAGATCCTCCCTGGACCGGAAACAAGCATCCTGGGACCGGTTTCAGGGCATCACCCTTCTTCAGCCAGGCTAGCTTGAATCCAGTGGTGTAGTGAGCACGGGACCCACGTCTGGGCATACCCTTCCCACTTAGGGCGACAAATGCAAAAGAAACAATTGATCGACGGAATGCTGGACAATGCAAACATTCACCCCCAGTCACAAGGATCTGGGTTAAATCCATCATTCTTTTGCTCACCACACCACCCCAGTTTGGACCCAGCCATATGCTAATCAGTGTTGTCCCTGTTCCTTGTAGAAACAGTCCAGCCCGAACTGCCAAGCCAGGTCCTCCCTGGACCGGAAACAAGCATCCTGGGACCGGTTTCAGGGCATCACCCTTCTTCAGCCAGGCTAGCTTGAATCCAGTAGTGTAGTGAGCACGGGACCCACGTCTGGGCATACCCTTCCCACTTAGTGTTACAAATGCAAAAGAAACAATTGATGGACGGAATGCTGGACAATGCAAACATTCACCCCCAGTCACAATATCTGGGTTAAATCAATCATTCTTTTGCTCACCACACCACCCCAGTTTGGACCCAGCCATATGCAAATCAGTCTTGACCCTGTTCCTTGTGGGAACAGTCCAGCCCGAACTGCCAAGCCAGGTCCTCCCTGGACCGGAAACAAGCATCCTGGGACCGGTTTCAGGGCATCACCCTTCTTCAGCCAGGCTAGCTTGAATCCAGTGGTGTAGTGAGCACGGGACCCACGTCTGGGCATACCCTTCCCACTTAGGGCGACAAATGCAAAAGAAACAATTGATGGACGGAATGCTGGACAATGCAAACATTCACCCCCAGTCACAAGGATCTGGGTTAAATCCATCATTCTTTTGCTCACCACACCACCCCAGTTTGGACCCAGCCATATGCTAATCAGTGTTGTCCCTGTTCCTTGTAGAAACAGTCCAGCCCGAACTGCCAAGCCAGGTCCTCCCTGGACCGGAAACAAGCATCCTGGGACCGGTTTCAGGGCATCACCCTTCTTCAGCCAGGCTAGCTTGAATCCAGTAGTGTAGTGAGCACGGGACCCACGTCTGGGCATACCCTTCCCACTTAGGGCGATCAAATGCAAAAGAAACAATTGATGGACGGAATGCTGGACAATGCAAACATTCACCCCCAGTCACAAGGATCTGGGTTAAATCCATCATTCTTTTGCTCACCACACCACCCCAGTTTGGACCCAGCCATATGCAAATCAGTCTTGACCCTGTTCCTTGTGGGAACAGTCCAGCCCGAACTGCCAAGCCAGGTCCTCCCTGGACCGGAAACAAGCATCCTGGGACCGGTTTCAGGGCATCACCCTTCTTCAGCCAGGCTAGCTTGAATCCAGTGGTGTAGTGAGCACGGGACCCACGTCTGGGCATACCCTTCCCACTTAGGGCGACAAATGCAAAAGAAACAATTGATGGACGGAATGCTGGACAATGCAAACATTCACCCCCAGTCACAAGGATCTGGGTTAAATCCATCATTCTTTTGCTCACCACACCACCCCAGTTTGGACCCAGCCATATGCAAATCAGTCTTGACCCTGTTCCTTGTGGGAACAGTCCAGCCCGAACTGCCAAGCCAGGTCCTCCATGGACCGGAAACAAGCATCCTGGGACCGGTTTCAGGGCATCACCCTTTTTCAGCCAGGCTAGCTTGAATCCAGTGGTGTAGTGAGCACGGGACCCACGTCTGAGCATACCCTTCCCACTTAGGGCGACAAATGCAAAAGAAACAATTGATGGACGGAATGCTGGACAATGCAAGCATTCACCCCCAGTCACAAGGATCTGGGTTAAATCCATCATTCTTTTGCTCACCACACCCCCACCCACCCCCTGAGGTCAGAGCACCCCAGGACTGACCCTGGTGAGGCCACTGCTGACCTGGGGGGTCTTCTTGCTCTGTCAGGTGGACAGGAGGATGGAGACCTGAACCAGGAAGACTCTTTCAAAACTCCAGAGGAGTGTTTTTCCCTTGGGGGGGTTGGTGTTCTCCCAGAAGTCCTGGGTTGCCAGGTACAGGTCCAGCCTAAGGGTACAGACCCTGGGTTGAAGGGCCAGGTTCAGGGTGTCCCCCCTGACCTGGAGGAAGGGGCGACTGCTAACAGTGGCCCTACTGGTTTGTCTTCTGGGGGTGCTGCTCCAGGTGGGAGGGTGCAGAGCCCCAGGGAGGAGGAAAGGGTGTGGGAGAGTCCACCCCAGTCCCTTTATTGGCCTCAGGGTACAGACCCTGGGCAGGTGTACCAGTTGCAGGATAGCACCCCTGAACTGGTGGGAGAATTGTGCAGAACCGCTGTCACAGGTGCCCTGACAATTCTGGAATCGAGGGGTACTACTTCCGGTGGGAGGGTGCAGAGCCCCCGGGAGGGGAACAGGGTGTGGGAGAACCCACCACAGTCTCCTGCCCAGCTGCAGTGTACAGACCCTGGGCTGGTGGGCCAGTTTCAGGATACCATACCTGATCTGGCAGGAGGGATAGTGGACAAAGGGTGCCAGGCACCTGGGGCTACCGCCCCCCACTCTCTGACGCCACAGTGGTTAGAGAACCATGAAAGGCCTGGCTCTCAGCACTGACAGCTGTCAGTGACCACTGTGGCTTGCTGTCCTGGTAGACAGAGTGGCCCCTGGGGGAGACCAAGAGTCACACCCCGGGGGTGGACTGGGCCACACCACTGTGTTGGCCATATGGGTACTGTATCAGGCCTGGGCGTAGTTCGCGGAGTTTTGCTACGCGGAACTACGCGAAGTTACAAAAAAAACTCTGCAAAGTTCCACGAGTGGCGGAGTGCAGTGCGAACTGCAGTTTGTGCTGGTATTCCTGCCACTCGGGTAGAAATTCTATCCGAGCGGCAGCTCGCGCTCGCGAACTTACCGTTCGCGATGGCGAACTTACCGTTTGTGATCGCGAGCGGGGAAAAAACTCCGCTGCACATCGCGAAGCGTGGTTTTCTGCACTCCGCGAGCTCCACGGAATGCGGAGTGCAGAAAACTCTGCAAACTCCACGAACGGAGCGAAGTTCACCGCCCAGGCCTACTGTCTATCTGCTGGGACACACCTGTGAGCAAGCTAAGGTTAGGTGCTGCACAGATGGGGTCCCCAGGTGAGAAGGAGGGTTCCCCATGGGTTAGCTTAGTGGGCCCTGAGAGTTTGGACAGAGGGATCCAACTGGGTTCAGCAAGGTGTAGAACCAGAACATGCCCCCGCTGTTGTGGGCCAGGTCTAGGTTCTATCGCCTCAACCGGGGAAGTCCATCAAGGGATTGTTTTGTCTACCCTGGCTTTAGGGTGGAAGGGGGTTGTGTTAGACCTGGCTTTTCCAGCGTGTTTATCCCCAGACTTTTTGCTTTTTGGCCTCCTGTTTCTGTCCTGTTTTTGTTAGCTTTATGACTCTGGGCACTTTACCACTGCTGATCAGTGCTAAAGTGCATATGCTCTCCCTGTAAATTGTATTTATGGATTGGTGATTCCATGATTGGCATATTTGATTTACTGGTAAGTCCCTAGTACAGTTCCCAGGGCCTGTAAATCAAATGCTGCTAGTGGCCCTGCAGCACTGATTGTGCCACCCACATGAGCAGCCTGTAAATGTAACTCAGACCTGCCACTGCAGTGTCTGTGCGCAGTTTGGTACTGCCATGTAGACCTGGCAAGTGCACCTTCCCTTTTCTTACATGGAAGACACCCCTAAGGTAGGCCCATGGTACCCCTGTGGGCAGGGTGCAGTGTATGTGAAAGGTAGGACATGCCCTGATGTGTGTGGCATGTCCTGATAGTGAAATACTGCCAATTTAGTTTTTCACCATTGAAAGGCTATCTGTCCCGTAGGATAGAATGGGGAGTTTACTTATAACATTTTATAAGTATAACTGCCCATGGGAACAAGATAGGAAAATAGAGTTTAGTATGCCTGAACTCAGAAAACAAAAATGCATCTCTTAGTAAAGATGATTTTTATATTGTGTTTGAAAACACCACTTTTAGAAAGTGGTATTTTCTTGCTTAGCCATCCTCTGTGCCTCTGCTGGTTTGTGGATTGACTGTCTGGCTTTGAATGACAGGGGCTGGGGATGTGCATTCTCTCAGACGGCCACCGGGGGGCGGTTGATGTGTGTCCTGCCTTTCCTGGATGAGTCAGGGCTGGACTGAATAGACCTGGGCTGCATTTAGAGTAGGGGGAGGAGATTTCCTTTCACCTGAATAGGCCTGGTCTGGCTTACACAATGCTATCTCCACCTCCTGCTGGGAAGCTGCACCAGAGAGGACAGAACTGGTTTTGACTGAGCACAGGGCTTCTCTGCCACCAGAGAACAAAGAGATTTGCTGTATAAATATTGGGGCCCAGACCCCTGAACTTTAGATCACTTCTGGGAATCAAGAGGAACCTTTGCCAAGGAGAAGAGCTGGAGAAAGTGAGGAGGAATACTGCCCCTTTGCTGTTTGCTGTCTGGGGTTGGCCTGCAGTGGCTGTTTCTGCCAAGGAAAGGACAAGGACTTTGCTGTGTGCTGTGTCCCCTGCTTTAGGAAGATCTCCAAGGGCTTTAAATAGACCTTCCCTCCTGTTCTGAAGTCTCAGGGACACAAAGACTCCCCCCCTCCAGTCCCCCTGAACCCCTTTGCAGGGAGTTCTGACCTGCTGAGAGGGGCCTGCCAGTGTTCTGGACCTCTGGAGGTTGTTTTGGGATTGGAAACTGCAAGAACCGTAAAAATCGACGCATCGCCTGTTTCCGATGCATCGCAGCGGTGCGAGAAGAATGTTCTGATGCATCGCCGCCGCCGATGAATCGACGCAGACCCTGCTCGCGGCTGAAGTGTATGCTGTGCGAGGAATACTATGTGCACCGATCACCGATGTCCAAGATCACCGCACCGATTCTGACGCAGGCCCTGTTGGAGGAGAACCGACGCATCGAAGGGACGCGGCTGAAGTCATTGCAGCGCATCCCGGGTCTTCACGCATCGCATCATACCGTATCGTCACGCATCGAGGCATCAAGTCTGTCGCATCGTTGGGGGACGCAGTAAGAAACCGACGAATCACCTCCTCTCTGGTAAGGAACCGACGCATCACCCTCCCTGCGCAGCAGTATGGAACCGACGCATCACCTCCACCGGAGCAAGGAACCGACACATCACCTTCCCTGAGTTTAAGGAACCGACGCATCACCTTCCCTGCCACCCTTTTTGCTTGCCTTTTTCGACGCATCCAAGGTACTTCGTGTAAAAGTGTTGCATCTCGCATTTTCTTGGAACAGAACTATTTTTACATTTTAAAAGTCATATCTTGATTACTGTATTGTGAATTTTTGTCGTTTTGGTCTTGTTTGGTTTAGATAAAGATTACTTATTTTTCTAAACTGGTGTTGTGTCCATTTGTAGTGTTTTCACTGTATTACTGTATGTGTTCACAAATGCTTTATACACTGCCTCTGAGATAAGCCTGTCTGCTTGTGCCAAGCTACCAAGGGGGTGAGCAGGGGTTATTTTAGAAGTGTATCCCCTTACCCTGACTAGGAAGAAGGGTCCCTACTTGAACAAAGGTGCAAACCTCTGCCAACCAGAGACCCCCATTTCTAACAGGTATCAACAAAGGGTTTGTGATGATAAAATCACCATCTTCCCAGCTTTCAGGAACAGGCAGACTTTTGTCAGAGAACCAAACATTTATACACAGTTTTGGCATTTTACTAAACATAGCCTATTTTTCCTATTTTTTTCCTTTCAGCCTCCTTCCAGTTAGCGGTAGAAATGGGTGTGAAAGCAATGATGGATCCCAGAAAGCCATATTTCTGATAACTAGTCAAAATTCTGAATTCAGCAAGGGGTCATTGTGTAGATCCTTCAACAGTTGAAATAAAAAAATATTGAAATTAAGTTGAAAAAAACAGCCAATTGCCCCAAGGTTTTTCACCTGTAACTTCTTCTAAGTATGGCAGATGTTTAAAACAATATACCTTTAGGTCCGCTGGAACCTTCTGGTTGTGATGATATATAGGACTTGTAGGTTCACCAAGAACCTGGGGCACCCAGAGCCAATAACTGAGCTGCGCCTTGCAATGGGTATATAGCAATTCATTTGGGAAAATATAAAGAGTAAAAAATAGGTAACAAGAACACCCATGTATTTTCGAAATGGCAACAAAATATTAAGTTTAGAAGCAGTAGTTATTTGTACATCTCTGAAAGTGTGGGTACCCATATTAGCATGTGAATTTAAGGATATTTTTCAAAATGACTTATTTTTTACACATTATCTTACCATTGGAAGGCAGAAATGCATAGAAAGCCAATTGGCAATAACAATTGTTCTACAATTTTGTATAAGTCTCCGAATAAAAATGGTACTTCACTTGTGTGAGTAGGCATTGTGCCTGCAACAGGAAACGGCCCAAAACGCAACGTGGACACCACATTTTTTCAGTGAAAACTGACCCTTTTTTCGCATTATGCCTAGCTGCGGATTTTGGACCCTAGCTGAGTTGGCACCCAAGGAAACCTGACAAACCTGTACATTTTTTAAAACTAGACACCCAGGGGAATCCAGGATGGGGTGACTTGTGTGGCTGTCACCAGGTTCTGTTACCCAGAATCCCTTGCAATCCTCAAACTGGGTCGAACAAAACACATTTCCTCACATTTCTGTGATGGAAAGTTCTGGAATCTGCAGGGAATCACAATCTTCCACCCATCCAGCATTTCCACAAGTCTCCCAATAAAAATGGTACCTCACTTGTGTGGGTGGGCCAAGGGCCCGCGACTGGGAAGGGCCAAAAACAAAGGGATTGAGGGGATAGCACAGCGAGCTCTAAGCAATATTTTTTTTTATAAATGCGTTTTTAGGCTAACTCTGCATTTGACACCCACATAAATAAGGTATCATTATTATTGGGGGACCAAGGGGAATGCTGGGTGGTAGGACATTTGTGCTGGCGCGGTGATCCCACACAGAAACTTAAGGAAAATGTGTTTTTTTAACTAAATTTGAGGTTTGCAGGGGATTCTGGGTAGGAAACCGTTGGGGGATCCACGTAAGCCATACCTCTCTGCACTTTCCTGGGTGTCTAGTTTGCAGAAGTGTCTGGGTTAGGTAGGTTTCCCTAGATGGCAGCCGAGTCTGGGACCAAAAACGCAGGTGCCCCCCTTGCAAAACCAGGTCGTTTTGTGATAAGTAATTTTGATGTCTCCACAATAAGTTTTGGGCCCTTTCCTGCAGTGGGTACGTAGCCCACCCACAAAAGTGAGGTACCATTTTTATCGGGAGACCTGGGGAAATGCTGGGTGGTAGGAAATTTGTGTCAGCCCGGTGATCCCACAACTTTTCCACACAGAAATGTGCGAAAAATGTGATTTCTTTCAGCTAAATTTGAGGTTTGCAGGGGATTCTGGGTAAGAAAATGTTGGGGGATCCTCGCAAGCCATACCTCCCTGGACTCCCCCGGGTATCTAGTTTTCAGAAATGTCTGGGTTAGATAGGTTTCCCTAGATGGCCACCGAGCCCGGGACCAAAAACCCAGGTGCCCCCTCCTGCAAACCCAGGTCGTTTTGTGATAGGTAATTTAGATGTCTACACAATACGTTTTGGCCCTTTCCTGCCACGGATACTTGGCCCACCCACACAAGTGAGGTACCATTTTTATCGGGAGACCAGGGGGAATGCTGGGTGGTAGGAAATTTGTGTCAGCCCGGTGATCCTACAACTTTCCCACATAGAAATGTAAGAACAATTTGATTTTTTCACCTAAATTTGAGGTTTTCAGGGGATTCCAGGTAGGAAAACTTTGGGGGGTCCATGCAGGCCATACCTCCCTGGACTCCCCAGGGTCTCTAGTTTTCAGAAAAGTCTGGTTTAGGTAGGTTTCCCTAGATGACTGCTGAGCCCGGGACCAAAAACGCAGGTGACCCCCCCGCAAAACCAGGTTGTTTTGTGATAGATAATTTTGATGTCTTCACAATACATTTTGGGCCCTTCCCTGCCGCGGGTACTTAGCCCACTGTGGTTCTTGGATTGGAATCTCGAGGTGCGTTCTGGGACGGATCACACAGCAGGATTCCAGCCAGGACGGTTGGCCCGGGCACCTTTCAGACAGAGACAGATCCATATAGTTTGTCTCCCAAATAAAAGATATATATACTTTAATATACTTGGTATGGTTCTGAAATGTTACAGTGGCGACAAGGACGTCAGCGGTGAGGAGCCTGGGGCCGAATTAGCGTGAAGCGGGTCGTCTGTGTCCTGCTGCAGAATCAATTTGCTGGTGTGGCATGGTCGGCGTTGGTGGAGGTCACCCACCGACTGTTCCGGAGTGCAGCAGCGGTGTAAGACAGGAAATTGGTAATGGCCCATTTCCGAGTGACGTGTGCACCAATCGTGAAGCGTGGTGCACATCGATCGCAGTAGTGAGGTACTGCTGGCAGCCATTTTGAGTGTACACTCAAAGGTATTGATGTTTTTGGCCGCCATCTTGAGTCGTGTGGCAAAGCGATTTGGAGATTCCATTGGATGTGTATGGTACTGACGTTTCCGGCCGCCATCTTGAGTGTGGCGGCAAAGCGAATTGGATATTTCACTGGGTATTTATTCTACTATTGGATGCCATGGTGTGAGGTGGAGCTGCTCACATGCTGAATGGCAATTGGAGGTTCTTGGTTGTCATATTTTGCGATGATTCGCACACCAGTGCGAAAGTTTATCGGTGATTTGCACACCATTTTCTGTGCGAAAACTTATCGGTGATGCACACCTTAATTATCATTTATTAGAGAAAATGACACAGTCACTTTAAAGGTCCACATTGTAACAATTACATGAGAATACTTTGTGGATGAGTAAAAAAAATCCTGTAAAGTAATTCGCACAACCTGTAGGTGTGGTAATATGTTATACTTAGTGTATATCTACTACATTTGCAGAATATGGATTGTCCTTTGCACAGTGTATTGAAATCCTATACAGAACAGAGTTACATAGAGCAGTAACATGGATGGTATATCTGCTCTTCCAGCATTTTTAGTGGAATGTGGTGAACCTAATTTGGAATGGTGTCAATGGAAAGATGGTTTTGAATCTTATTTGTAGGCTATTGGAGGGGACGTATACACGGACAAATGCAAATTGGCGGTGTTAAAACATTGCCTAGGTTCGGAAGGGAGGTGCATTTTAAACAATCTACCATCATTAGACTTAGATGAGGGTGAGGATGATCTGGATGTTTATGATATTGCTATAAGACAGTTAGATTTACACTACAAAAAAAAGAGTAAATGAGGTAGTAGAGTGACACAATTTTTTGGGCAGGGGTCAACTACTCAGATGCTTTGTGAATGATTTAAGAGTTTTAGCTAATAAGTGTAATTATGATTCATTTCGGGATCAAATGATTCGTGATCAAATGGTACACAAGACATCAGACCCTAAACTACAAGAGAAGTTAGTGTTGGTAGAGGATTTAACAGTAGAAAAAGCCATTGATATTGCACATCAATATGAAGATATGAATCGTGGCATGAAGCAATTAGCTATGAAATCTGTTGATACTATTCAAATGGTAAAAAACTAAGAATATGCAAAACACAGGAGAGGTTCAAGTGAGTACACAAGAGGTGCGAAACGTAATAGTATGGAATCAGAAAAAAGGAAGTACATTTGCTTTAGATGTAGTTTCAATGGTCACCTGGCAAATGATAGACCTTGCCCGGCACTAAGTCAAATATGCAGATTCTGTAAAGGTAAAGGTCATTTTGCAAGAATGTATAAAAGTAAAAATGTTAATAGAAACAGGGTGACAACAGAAAACACCATGGTAGAACACCGACAAAACAGAACAGGCGTAAGGGAAAAGAACGATGTTGGTATGGTCAGTAATGAGTATGACAGCGAGTTTGAAGAAGAGTTTATTCTAGGTGTGGATGAGACTGGCAAGGAGAAGGATGCTCCATTTTGTGATGTAATGATTGGAAATGGTAATATAAAAGGTATGGATGATTCTGGAGCCAGACACATGCTAATTGGGGACAATTTATTATCAAAGTTTTCCAAATGCAAAATTGTTGCCTTCTAATATGAAACTTGTTGGATATGGCAATAAACCCACTGAAGTTTTGGGTTATTTTATATCGACATTGAGTTTTAGAGGTAAATCTATTAATGCCAAGATATATGTGGCCAAGGAGGGTTTGTGTCTTCTAGGATGGCCGCAGCAAAGAGATTTAATGATTATGTTAGATCCTAATGATCCAGCTCAGGTATTAGGTTATGATGATTTGGTGTTACAGGTCACTGATAAAAGTGCAATGGATTGGGCTCTGTTGGTTCCCAAAGTTTTCAGCCCAGAATTGGGGTTGTTAAAAAAATGTGTGCATAAGATTGTTATGAAAGAAAATATAATTCCAAAGTTTCATAAAGTTCGTAATGTACCTTTTACAATGTCGGCCCCCACTAAAAGAAGAATTAAATAGGCTGTGTAGACTAGACATAATCGAAGAAATTGAATCGTCAGATTGGTTATCTCCAGTGATAGTTGTACATAATCCCCAATGGGAGTATAAGACTTTGTGTAAATTTGAGAGATTTAAATGATTGTATATGGGTTGATCGCCATCCACTTCTGAATACTGAGAAAATGTTTGCAATGACAGATGGTGCCACGGAATTTTCCACATTTGATTTGTCCAGTGCGTACCCTCAAATTGCACTGCATAATGACAGCAAAACATTACACTTCGTTACTCCTGAGGGTGCATATTGTTATAAAAGGAAGCCTTTTGGTTTAATTTCAGCATCGGCCGTATTCCAAAGAGTGATGCACAAACTATTTAAAGATGAGCAGAATGTCCTGTATTTATAGAAGATATTCTGGTATTTGGGAAAACAAAGGATCAGCACAAGGAAACATTGCACAACGTTTTGGCTAATTTGGAAAGGAATGGTTTAACATTAAGTATGGACAAATGCAAATTTGAATTGAACTCAAAGATTATTTAGGTCACAACATCGGGGAACATGGAATTTCACCAAAGCAAAGTTTAATTAAGGCTATTGAAAGTGCATCGCAACCGCGTGACAAAGATCAGCTAAGGTAAATTTTGGGCCTTGCTGAATACTATGCAAAGTTTATCCCTTTATTTTCTGATAGAACCAAATGCATGAGAGAATTAATGAAAAAAATCAAAAGTTTATTTGGGAGGACAAATGTACATTATAATTTGAGGAGTTCAAAAACGCCATTGTCAAGGCTCCGGCTTTGGAGGCCTTTGACACCAAATATAAGTCAGTTATCATGACAGATGCAAGTAAAGTGAGCATTGGTGCGGTTCTATTGCAAGATCACAATGGCAGTTTGAAGAGTGTGGCTTTTGCATCAAGACCTTTGAGATGTGCAGAGTTGAAGTACTGTACATTAGAAAAAGAAATGTTAGCATGCTGGTGGGGAATAGAATACTTCAGGAAGTATGTGTATGGAACTAATTTCATTGTCTTGACAGACCATCAACCTTTTGTGGAGTTGTTTACGACTAGTGGTTGTAGGAGGGCCACACCTAGAGTGGCCAGTTGGCAATATAGGCTTCAAGAATTTCATTTCCATATGGAATACGTACCAGGGGCGAGAATGTCTAAGCAGACTGTTTGTCACGACTACCGGTGGTTGAATCTGAGAAGGGTGGAGTTCAAGATGAGGAAATAGAAAAGGTCATTTCTATTTGTGAGGTGTCATGTGGGTGCATTTCTGAGTCTCAATGGAGGAATGCGTGCTCCCACGACCCGGACATGCAGTTGGTGTTAGGGTATATTAAAACCAGATGGCCTAGCAAGAGGTATTTGGGAAAATATATTTTATCCTATTTTCACATTGCTGATGAACTTTCTGAAGTAAATGGTGTGATGTTTTGTGGGGAACAAATGGTGGTTCCTGAATCTCCAAGCTATCCAGGTATGAGTTGTATGAAACGAAAGATCAGAAGTGATTTTTGGTGGCCTGGTGTTGATAGATCAGTTAAAGGCAAGGTACATTCTTGTATAGAGTGTGTGAGGAGTGATAAGTCTCAAAAGAAAATTGGTTATGTTAAGGGTCCTGTGTCGAGACCAAGTAGAGTGTGGGAAAGGATTTCATTGGACAGCGCAGGACTCATTTGTTTGTCTAAAAGCCAAGTACGTTGTTTAGTGTTAATTGATCAGTTATCCCAGTGGCCAAAGGTTAAGGTGGTCAGCCAGGTGACATCCAAATGTGTGATTGATTTAATGAAAGAAGTTTTCGAAAGAGAGGGCTTTTCTTGTAGTCTAGTAAAGGCGTTCAGCTTACATCAAAGGAGATGGCTTTATTTTTGGAAGGACATGTCATAGAAAATTTTAGGACTCAGTTTAGTATCCCCAAAGTAATGGAATTGTGGAAAGGTGGATAAAAGTACTAAGGGAAGGTCTACAATTGGCTATTATGAATGGGAGAGTTGTTGGTCCGCAATCAATGAGCTATTGTAGAGTTATCGAACCACGCCTAGATTGCCTGGTGAAAAATCGCCATTTGAGAAAATGAGGGGTAGGCCTCCCCTATATAATATGAAACCGCGGGATTCCAGCCTGGACGGTTGGCCCAGGCTCCCTCCGATGGAGACAGATCCAAATAGTTTGTCTCACAATTAAAAGATATATATACTTTATTATACTTGGTATGGTTTTGAATTGTTTCACCCACCCACACAAGTGAAGTACCATTTTTATTGGGAGACTTGGGGAAATGCTGGGCGGTAGGAAATTTGTGGTGTCTTTCTGTATCTGGAAAATTATGGCACAGTAATGCAAGGAAAATATGTGACAGTCACATTTTGAGGTTTGCAGGACATTGTGGGTAAGATAACTTGTTGGGATCCACGAGAGAGACACCACTTTGTAATCCCCTGGGTGTTTAGTTTACGAAAATATCTAGAGTTGGTAGATTTTCCCTAGAGGGAATGTACACCTTGGCAGAGAAAGACAGAAAAGACAATTATTACTGCACAACCATCTATTCCTCAAGCACACACACATACTGGTTGGATTTGGCACGAGGGTGAGTGATGGTTCAATATATAAAATGTTATTAGCAAGAGATTTCACAAAAATGAAATGCACTGTTAATAATTGAAAGGACAACAAACTGAACCAGTGACTCACTGCTCGTGAGCTGTAAAGCTGCGTCAAGGTCCCAACCGCTTTACAGGCCATTCACACACCTTCCGTACGTGATACACACAAGACCATTCACACCGCCAGTCGCGGAACCAACACAATACAACATTCACAAAAAGAGACAATGTACACCCTGCCAGAGAAAGACAGAAAAGACAAATATTGCTGCACAACCATCTATTCCACAAGTATACACACATACTGGTTGGATTTGGCATGAGGGTGAGTGATGGTTCAATATATAAAATGTTATTAACAAGATGTAGGAGAGTAGGATCTGCCTCTTATGTTGCCCCCACTTTTGTTCTGATGTTTACACTGGTTTCTGGCAATAGTCTGGCTGGGACCCTGCCAATCAGGGCCCCAGCCTCTCTGTTCTCTCTAAACGACTTGGAGTGCACTCTAGGTGCACTAGTGATTGGATACTGTGGTACCTTATGAGTCCCTAGTATATGGTACCTTAGGTACCAAGGGCATAGATACTTCACAGGCCTACCAGGGGCTGAAGAATGTATTATGCCACCCCTGGGAAGCAGACTAAAATCGGACACCACAGGCCTGCTACTGCAGCCTGGGTGAGGAAGTGCTAGCACTCCTCACAGAGATATAGGTTCCCTATATCTCTCCTGCACACACATTGAGACTTATCAGTCACCCCTAAAGCAGGCCCTATCAATCCTGAGGGCAGGGTGCTTAGTTTCCCTGTGAGGGGGGGCCTCTGCCTGAGCAGGGCCCCTCTGCAGCCCTCAGAGTCCATTCTCTGGGGCTGTTTGTGAATGCAGTCAAACCATATACTCTTAAGTGCATTATATCCTCGCGGTAAATGCTAACTATGGAATGGCTGCATCAAAACATGTCGTGTTTGGTGTCCAACACTTTGGAATCATACCCCCACACCAGTAACTGGTGTGGGAGTATGATCCCACCCTTCTAGAGGGATAGACATGTAGCTACAGTGGAAACGTGGTAGAATCCTGAGGAGCCCTGGCATCACAAAATGGATGCCACCAGTCACAGACACTGGGCTGCCCTCCTGCTGATGACTGACACTCGCAGTGGAGGAAGCCCAACAATAGGTATCCTGTCCCAAGGGGGTGTGACCACCTCCCAGACAGGGTTTAGTGTATTGGGGCTGGGTGGGTGCACTCCTAGAGTGCTTTGAAGTCCTGCACTGGGGGAGCAGAAGTGTGCATATGCCAGTTCAAACCAGCTCAGGGGCTACCTGCCCCTGCTTTGGCGGGAAGCTGGACAAAGGGAAGTGGGTGTAGCCACCCACTCCCCTGACCCTCCCATAGGTGGGGTCATAGAGCTAGTCCCTCCCTTTCTTTTAGTATAAGAGGGGGAACCTGTGCATTGCAAACTAGATACCCCTGGACGACGCTCTACAGAAGAATCCTGGACCTTTGACGTTCCACTACCTTTGGAAGACTGAAGAATCTCCCTTGGAGTCAAGGAGTGACTCCCCTGCTTGGCAGGCACCAAAAACTACAAGGACGGTCGCAAACTACGCCGCTCCCGCCGGAGCCCGAAGTCCCTGCAGCCCAGGAAGAGGATTTCCTGACTTCTCCAAGGCCATCGTGAGTCCCCAGCGAAGCTGAGGCAAGTGGACCCCACAAGTGACGAGGAACGGTAGACCCTGGGTACCGTGCACTATTGTCGAGTGCAACCCCTTCACGATGTTCTACGAACTTGTGCTTTGGACCACGTGTGGTCCCAGCCTCTAGCAGAGATCCCTCCCAAACTCAGAGGCCTACACCGTCCCGAGTGACCGTGGGCCCCTGTTGAAGGAATCCTCCCGAGGCGTCTTCGCGATCCCTTGCTAGCCGGCTTGTGGGTCCCCAGAAGACTTTGTAATGAAACCAAAGGGCTCCCCTGATTGCTCCAGGCCTGCCCTGACTTACCCTTGCTGGGTGAGTTCCTCAGACCTTGCTGGTCTGCACCAATGACTTTTCCTTTCCACCACAAGACTTGCTGCTACCAAGGTTTGTTGGCTCCAATCGGGTCGCCGACACCGCAGTCAGCTGCAGACTTTGTGGGACACGCTGAATCCAGCTCCTGGCCATCCTCGACACCTCCTGGACCTCGTGGTCGAAGAGTCAAGACTCCTGTGAACAACCTGAATCTGTCGACGACGGTGGGCATTCATCTTCCTTGCCCCGGGTCACTGCCAAGTGCCCTTGAACACTGTCCCCTCTGCTTTCAGGTCTTCCATCTTCTGAATCCAGGCTTGGATTCCACCGGACACTTCTTCAGTCGCCGCAAGCAGCAAGTCTTCACTGGCTCCCATTGAGAACGACGCCGCGACCCGACACCAAAGGACACCTATGCACCCGGCTCCCCTGGGTGAGGTAACTTCAGCACTACGGTGCTCCTGTGGGTGTGGGCCCTAGAACTACTTACCCTGTAAGTGGCTTGCTTGTAGTGACTCTAGAAGTACCCTAAAACTCTTATTTTCCCAGTGCGATTATCGCACTGGCTCGTACAGGGTTCGCGTCTGTGTTAGACACATCGCGTCCATCTCCCTTGCAACTCAACCCGTAACCGCGTCCTTCGACTCGTACTGAGTCCGATCGGTGTGTTCGCCTCGATCCTTCGCCTCGAACACGCAAGGGATCTTTAACATTGAAAACTTAATCGCGCCTATGCGCATAGACTCGTACAGGACTCGCACCAGTGTCTGAACACCGCGTCCGTCCCCTGTGGGTCTCCTACAACTACCTGGGGTGGTTCTTTGGGGTCCCTCGATTCTAAATGCTCTAGGCCCAGGTCTAGCCTAACTAAGATTGTGCTAACTTATTTGTGATAACTTTGCATTGTACATATGTTCCTGACTTCTAATCTCATAAAGAGATTAGTAGAGAGTTGTTTATTAATAAATACATATATATTTGATATATATACCTGTGTGGTGTCTTTTCAATTAGTAATTCAAGAGATTGTGTGGTACAACAAGCTGCTTTACATTCCTCCAAGACTTAGCCTGAAGGCTGCTCTCCACAGCTACCACTAGGATAGCTTTCTATAAAGGTTGTCTTAAACCTACCTACCATAAGAGTCAAATTGTACTGGTGCAAGGTGTCCACTTTAATTAGTGGCCAGCATATACCAGGCCAACTTCTCACACAAGAGATTTCATAAAAATGAAATGCACTGTTAATAATTGAAAAGACAAAAAACAGAACCAGTGACTCACAGCTCATGAGCTGAAAAGCAGCGTCAAGGCCCCAACCGCCTTACAGGCCATTCACACACCTTTCGTACGTAATACACACAAGACCATTCACACCGCCAGCAGCGGAACCAACACATTACAACATTCACAAAAAGAGACAATGTACACCCTGCCAGAGAAAGACAGAAAAGACAAATATTGCTGCACAACCATCTATTCCACAAGTATACACACATACTGGTTGGATTTGGCATGAGGGTGAGTGATGGTTCAATATATAACATTTTATTAACAAGAGATTTCACAAAAATGAAATGCACTCTTAATAACTGAAAGGACAAAAAACTGAACCATTGACTCACAGCTTGTGAGCTGTAAAGCCACGACAAGGCACCAACCTCTTTACAGGCCATTCATACACCTTTCATACGTGTGACAAACACAAAACCATTCACATCGCCAGCCACAGGCCCAGCACATTACAACACTCACATTAACAGACAGTGCCATTCAAGGGCCCATCACGTTCATATGCCCACATGCCTGACACAGCAACCACACCAGCTGGCAGATTGTGTGGACTGGCGTTTGGCTACTAGTGTGTGTAGTGACCAGCAGCAAGTCACTACTCACACACCGCCAAGAAAGCACCAGTCCTCACACACCGCCAGCCATGCACCAGTCAATGCACACCGCCAGCCAAGCACCAGTCCACACACACCGCCAGCCAAGTGCCAGTCCACGCACATCACCAGCTAAGTGCCAGTCCACACACACCACCAGCCAAGTGCCAGTCCACGCACACCGCCAGCCAACACATATGAGTCTCCTTCCGCGTACCTCTTCGCATACAGACTACATCTCCTACTTGGAAGTCTTTTTTGGGCGTGGGGGGAATGTCATCAGCAAAATGTCAATCTAGCCACATCCTCCACCACTCCAACTCTAGGAACTCTTGCCTGTTCCACTACAACAAGGCTGCCGATCACAGACTCATGAAACTTAACAAAAGTATTCTTTGAGTCAGGAGAACAATTTTTGAACACAACTAAAGCACTAAAAGTTGTTAAGTGGAAAGTTGGATAGCCAACTTCTTATACCAAATGTAAGCCTTACAAACAGCAGTGTAAGGTTCCAACCTCTGATCTACTCTATCAACACCACCCATGGGCCTATTATAGTCTAAAATCCACACAGGTTTGCACACTTCAGCAACCTGACCCCAAGCAGTTACAGGTGAAGTACTTTCATCATTGATGGTAGTCAGCATGTAGACATCTCTCCTGTCTGCAAACTTCACAGCCAGAAGTTCCTCACTATGGAGCGCACTGAACTGTCCCAGCTTAAGCTTTTGGCAAAAAAGTTATTTTGGGAAACTGAGGTGTTCTTCCCAGGATAAATAGCAGGCAGGAGACCAAAAGTAGTTGAAGAAACAGCATACGTTTATTGTACATCTCATGCAAGGGACCTCAGCCACCAACAGTCCAAGCGAATTGACAAAAGCTTTCCAATAATAACATTCTCTCTCAAGGGGGAGAGTTCCACAATAGACACAACCTAGCAACCTCAGAAAAGGAGATTGCGCAATACAAGGCATAGAAAGGAGAGACATAAAAGCAGAATACCACATACCTTCCCCCTTATATCATAAACATGAAGCAATACAGAGAAAGAAAAACAAACAAACAAAAAAATAATGAAATACTTAGCGAACACAATCTTGTAAGCGACAAGGAGTGGTCCTCAAACGAGAAGAACACCTCTTTCAAAGCGTCAGGAACTACCAATTTACTACCTCGCATCAAGATACCACTGACCAAGGTTAACTCATCTTTGACATTCCAAAAGCCTTTAAGATTTTCATCACAGTCATGCTTGTTGCCCCAGCAATCACAAACTTTCGCCAACACAAGTTTCAAGACATTATGCTGATCAACATTTTCTCTCCACATTTCCTCTGAAAAGAAACCCTCAGTGATAACACAAACATTCACCTCTTCTTCAAACTCCTCGCCAGAAAAAACCTCAGACTCCTCTGGCACATCAGCAATATAATTTTGACTACAAACCCTGGAGAGACAGTCTGCCAAAATGTTTTTAGAGCAGGGAAGATAAGAAACTTCAAATTGAAACTCTTGCAAGGCAACAACCCACTTCCTAATCCTGTGCGAGACAAAGTCAACCCCTTTCTTGCAGAAAACACCTCTAAGAGGTTTGTGATCAGAAACAACATGAAACAATTTTCCCCACAAAAACTTCTTTAGCTTGCGAATGGCCCAGTAGACTCCCAGAGCTTCTTTCTCCATGACAGAATAATTACACTCGGCACCTCTCAAGGGTCTGGAAATGAAAAGAATGGTCTTTTCAGAACCAACAGCTTTCTGTACTAAAACAGCACCCAAACCTTTTGAACTAGCATCCGTCATGAGATATGACTCTAACAAGGGATCAAAGCTAGATAAGGAAGGGGCATCATTCAAACACTGTTTAATGACACCAAACTCTTCACTACAGGCATGACTCCACACAAACTCACAACCCTTTGTTAGCAAGCTGCGCAAAACTTCAGTTTTTTGTGAAAAATTGGGAACAAACTTATTATAAAATTCCGCCAAACCCAGGAACTTTACTAATTCCTCTTTGTCCTTAGGGTATTCCAAGTTAGAAATGGCTTGTACCAAAGAGGGTTTGGGTTTAATACCAGAACCAGAAATTAAATGACCCAGGTACTCAATTTCCCCAACATTAAATTAGCATTTTTCAGACTTCAGAGTGAGACCAGCAGAAAAGAGCCTTTCTAAAACCAGAGTTAACCTTTTATCATGTTCTTCAAGGTTAACAGAGGCCGCTGTGATAAGTCCAAAAGGCATCCTGAGACACTTGAAGGTACAAAAAAGCGTGATGAAGGTGGTAAGATCTTGTGAAGTTTGATGAAGCTTGACCTGATGGTACGCTGATGAAAGGTCCAATGTGGAAAAGTGTTTGGCTCCAGCCAAAGAGGACAACTTTCAGTGATATTGGGGAGAGGATAATGGTCCACCATGACTTCTTTATTCAACTCCCTCAAATCTATGCATAATCTAGCCTCCCCATTGGCCTTGCGAGCCATAACGACTGGAGAAATCCACTCAGTCGCCTCTACCTCTTGAATGATTCCATTTTTGATAAGCTTATCTAATTCATTTTTCATGCTGTCTTTCACTAGTAAAGGAACACCCCTGACCTTTGCTACTTTGGGTACAGCTCCTGGTTTGATCTTTATGTGGTGAACATAGTTCTTGAGGCAGCCTAATTCCATATTTCGCAATCCAGACATCAGCCCCATCATTTATAGCTTTAACAGCTGGCATATCCCTCAAACACACCGAGGGCGTTTGATTTGGATCTAGGTACACATAAAGATCCCGCTGGTGGAACCAACTAATCAAAGAATCCCCTCTCATAGAGATATACATTTTCCCGGGAACAATCCTGCCTTTGAATTCAATAGTGCCGCAGAAATACCCCAAAAGATCAATAACTTCTCCTCCATAACCTCTGGGTTTGATGTCACGGCTCCCCTTGCTATAAACCTTAGCGGAGTCCTCAGCAGGGCAGGGCACTGCTCCAGGATCAACCCCCATTCAACCCAACACTGTGACATAGACGGGCACGTTAGACACCAACAATGACCACTGTTCCCTTTTTGAAGATTCTCTCCCTTAATGTAAAGGGCCTCAACACCCCCAATAAACGCCGTCAGATTTGGCGCTATTTGCTGCATCAGGACTCCAACATTATTTATTTACAGGAGACAACCTCCTAAAAGCAGACACTTACCGTATGGCCCACCCCAAGTACCCAACCCAATGCTGGGCGTCCGCACCAACGAAGACAGCTGGAGTGTCAATACTTTGTAAGGCAGGAATCTCCCGAGGTAAAACATGAGTGGTGAAAAGTAGAGAGGGTAGATATATTAAACTTGTTGTACAGCTGGGGGCACAAACACTTACCCTTCTTAATATTTACGCACCTAACCAAGCGCAGGACCTCTTTCTCAGAGATCTCTTGAGAGAACAAGTGCTGCATGATGACTGCCACCTTATCTTAGGGGGAGATCTGAACTTAGTATGGGATGCAGAACTGAATCGGAGCACCATCTCTTTCCAGGGAACTGGGGCCATGTCTGCAACCTTGAAACGTGTAATTGGGGACCTGGGACTTTTGACGCCTGGGGCTATCACTCCCCGGATGTACAAGATTATTTTTATTACTCTCACGTGCATCGCTCTTACTCCTGCATAGACTACCTATTTCTCTCTCATTCCTTAGTGCGAGACGCAATCTCGGCATCCATGCCAGACATCTCAGTCTCAGACCATGCCCACATGGAATTACTGTTGCAAAGCCACATCCACTCCCCATGGCATAATTCTCGCTGGCGCCTTCCCCCACATATTCTGCCGACCCTGTAGATCTAGCAGAAATTAGGGCAGCAACCACAGCATACTTTAAGTCTAATGATCTCCCGGAATCACCATTCCCAGTCGTATGGGATGCTTTTAAATCAACCACTAGAGGACTAATTACATCCATAGCGATAGCGCGTAGCCGAGAAGCTCGACTGGTTGAGAATAAACTGATTGCTGCTCTACCTTGGTGCAGTTCTAGACACAGTAAACACAAAAGTGTTTTCTTTGGAGGAGAGACGATTATCTATCCTTCAGAAATGTTACAGTCTGAAGAAAACATCCCATCCAACAGTGAGACAAGTCTCTTGCCTCCTGGTTTCAATGGTGCCATGCATCTTTCTAGTCCCAAATGCACGTCTCTTCAAACAGCCTCTCCAACAATGTCTGGAAGATCAATGGGATCAGCTCTCAAGAAGATGAGAAGATCCACAAGACCATCTTCAGGACTGTGATGTTTATATGAAGATGAAGAAAGAAACAAAACTGTATTACAACAAACATATTAGTCTGTATACTTAAAGCATGCACCTGAATTGGTGCAGATGGATGGATTTTTTCACATAATGGTGGGTTTGGAGAGGTTAAACAGCTTATGAATGAAGATATTAGCATATTACTGAGAGAATACCATTCTCTTTGGCAGATCTATTACCAGCGAAACTATATAAAGAATATCTACAGAAAGCTGGTTAATATCGATTGTAAATTCATCTGTAAGGGAAGGGGTTGTGAGGAGTTAATCCCTTTATTAAAAAGACAGGGCTGGGTCCTGAGGTCTCCTCATACTCCAGAGCTGCTTCACAACTACCTTTTAAGTAAAATCCTGGAAAGAGCAGTTTTCCAATAGTTATCTTCGAATGCGTTTGTAAACAACGTCTTGCATCCTCCACAGATGGGTTTTTGGAAAGGCCATAGCTCTGAGCCAACAATGGTATCAACCTTGGATGAATTTAAGGCGTATGAGGATACACCAGCAACCCTAATACTGATGAACTTAACAGTAGCTTTTGATTCAGTGAATCATGAAATATTGCTCGCGACTCCAGAAAATATTGGTATTCAGAACATGGTTCTTAAATGGTTCTTGGACTTTTTGTTCCACCAATCCTTCCTTGTTAAATTATTATTGCATGAGTTGTCATTGACATTCAGAATATATGGGGTCTTGCAAGGCTCCATCTTATCACCTTTAATGTTTAATGTGTTCCTAGTTCGGTTGGCTCGATTGATCGAACCCTAATCTAATAATTTACCTATACGCAGATGACCCACAGATCATAGTCAGTTTTAAGTAAAGTGATCCAAATGCAGTAGCAAACCTGAGGGACTCTTCAGAGAAAGTACAAAAGTGGATAAATGCAAACCATTTAAAATTGAATGGAGGCAAAACAGATATTGTACGTGTGGCAAATCTATGACTCCACTTCTATCAAGCTTCTGACTGAATAGTCTAGGAATGCCTCCCGCCTTAGTGCCAACTGCAAAAAGCCTAGGAATTTCAATTGACTCCACACTGTCCGTGACTGACCAAAGTACAAATGGTGACCTAAAACTGTTTATTTTAATTGCACTCACTTAAGAGAGTGCTGTAAGTTTTTGCTCCCTTGCAAATGATAACTATTTTATATGTGCTTGTATCATCTTACCTCCATTACTGTAACTCTATCTACTTGGTCCTCCAAGGTTATTTAATAGAGAAACTTTAATTGATATAAAAGTTTGCTGTGAGTTTAGCCACTGGGGTATAGCGCAGTTTCCATATTGCGCTGGTCTTGATTAAACTCATTGGATGCCATTGAATGAAATACTTTTGTTCAAATCACTGTGCTGCACAAGGTGATATACCCACCAAATGGTACACCACTGAGAAAGCGCTTCAAATTATACTGCCCGAGCCAAATCAGTCTCTCCTGAAATAGAGATACTGAAGTGTGTTAAGGCAGATTATAAACTAGACGGACCACCATGTTCTGAATTACTTGAAGACGCTGGATAAGATAATCAGGGAGTCCCAGGTACAGAACATTGGCATAGTACGGTCTAGATAGTAACAAAGCTCTGACCACTGTGACTCTTGCATCATGCGGAAGTTGAGAAACTACCTCAGCATGTGACAGACTCAAAGGCAAGTCTTCACAACTGCTGACACCTGTGCCATGAACAATAGTTGAGAGTCAAAGATAACATCCAGATTTCGGGCCAAGCTGATGGAGGGGGTGGTGGCGAAACACTGTTAGGCAATGCTCCTGCCCATCCTGGGAAGGGGATCAACCAAAACAATAGAATCTCCATTTTGTCTGGGTTGCCCTGCAATTTATTGACTCTCAACCATTCAAGCAGTGCTTTCATGCAGTGTGCAAAAGCATCCTTTGCACTTGCCAAATCCCCAACATACGTGAGCAGGAGCTGCGTATTATCCACGTACAATATGCCCTTGATGTTGATTGATTCAACCAAATCATGGTGATATGTAAATAATGTACAAATATGTACTTGTACACTGTAGAGATGTGTTTGCATACACAAACACTCACCTTTGGAGCTGTTTTTTCCTAAATTCAACTTGTGATCAAAGTCTTGCAGTTTGGTAGACATATTATCTTATGTATGAGGTGCTCTACCATAATTCAAATTCAAATTAAAATCTTTTATTTTGGTCACTGGTGTGGACATAAAAGTACAATATATGAAATTCAGCAATATAAATCAAGGTAAAAAGAGAAAACATCACAATTAAAAACAGCCGAATGCATAAACAAGGCCAACAATACAACAATTATTGTTAAGAAGATTTAGGCAGATTACAAAAATCCATACTAAAACAATATAGGGGCAGATCTACAAGAAAGTGCCGCAGCGTGGCGCTGCAAGCCCTTTGGCTGCGCCACGCTGCGGCACTTTCAGAGCACAGGAATGCGACATATTTACAAGAATATGTCGCATTCCTGTGCTCTCCCCTGCGCTGGCGCACAAACAGCTGCCAAGCGCCGGCGCAGGCACCCTTGCACCATGGTGCAAGGATGCCTGCGCCATGGGGAGATTGTTTTTGTGCAGGAAGGGGCACCTTTCTGCACAAAAACAATCAGTACAGGCTTTTCCTCTTTCAATGCGTGCTGCAGAATGCAGCACGCATTGAAAGAGGAAAACGAGGAGAAATGAAAACATTTCTCCTCGGTGCGCCTCGCTACGCCACCTCTAGGGTGGCGTAGCATTCACACGCATCTCCAGAGTTACGATTACTCGTAAATCTGGAGATGTGTCTTGTTCCATGGGTGTTGCGTGGGAACACCCACAGCAACACCCATGGAACGCCCCTTCACCGCAAAGTGCTGCGTGTGAAGGGACGGTATTTACAAGGAGAGGAAAAGTCACGCATGGTGGCTTTTCCTCTCCTTGTAAATATCGAGGAGCCCCCTGCGCCACCAGTACGTCACGAAAAGTGACGTACTGGTGGCGCAGGGGGCTTGTAAATCTGCCCCATAGAGTTTCTCCTTTTGAAAGCACATTTTTATAAGGAACAGATGTTAACACAGTCTGAGGGGGAATCCAATAGCTGTAAATATTCAAGAGCATCCAAGGAAGGCCAGAGGCCCAGGATTCTGATGATGGAAAGCAGAAATAGCTTACTAAGGTCCTGATAGAATTTATTAAAAAAAGCGAAGTATAACAGGTTTGAGATGACACTTCGTCGCAGGAACAGGTTGTAATGCTGGCAGACTCATATTGACCCAAGGGAAAGCACAAGTGCTACCTCACGAAACCTAGACCAAAACGTGTGAGATGCATTCTCTCCCAACATGAGTCAATCCAGCCCAGGTAAGGAGCCATTCCCAGGGACACATGAAGGGTAGAATGCTCTCTAACTATAACTCAATATTCACAACCCATTTATCGGTGGTTAATCTTTGCCACTCTTGCAGGAAAGATGTTATGCTTACTCCTACCGGATGGGTAACGGAAGAGGGAAAAGGTTTGATTAATTTTTTTCCTGGGGTGGTTGGTTTGCTGGTTTGAACAGATGGTTCCTGAGGTCCTCTGCCTCTTGACTGGCGTCTGGGCTGTGGAAATAAGTGCGGCTGTTGATGCGGTTGTTGCTGCTGGCCCGGAAACCAAAGTGGGGTTTGAACCCTCTGATGGTAGTACCACCAGTCATAAGGTCTATAGGAGTGTCTTCTAAATATCATCTTTTCTCCATTTCAACTGCCCTAACGGTGTCCAGCTCCGTCTTCATGCGAGACATCTCATCATTAGCATGAGATCAAAAGCGTATTTCCTGAAATTTGGAGATTTAGGATATGGTGTTGTGCTTCTTTCTGGTTTTAGCCCTGTAAGTCTGAGCCACTATGAGCGACGGAGAGCTAGGCCATGACAATGTCCATGAGCTGCTAGAGTGGAAGTATCTCCTGCAGCACTGATGATTTGATTAGAGATCATCATGTCTTTGATGATGATCTCCTGGAAGTGTTGACGTCTGTCTCTTGGGAGATCCTCTATTAAATGTTAGATAGAATCCCAAAGATCTGTCCTAACCAGTAGCGGACCGTGGTAGGAGTGCCGGCCGGGCGGTGACGTGGGGTGGGGGAGGGGCAGGGTGGGGGGTAGTAAACAACGGATTACGGCCGAATACAGGTAAGTAAACATTTAAATAAATAAAACGAATTTCGTTGCGCGCACTGCATCGCATTTGGCGATGCAGCGCTCACTACGAAATTCGTTTTATTTATTTAAATGTTTACTTACCTGTATTCGGCCGTAATCCGTGGTTTACTACCCCCCACCCTGCCCCTCCCCCGCCCCACGTCACCGCCCGGCCGGCACTCCTACCACGGTCCGCTACTGGTCCTAACATCCCATCCGAGAAGTGCAGAAGTACTGGCTGCTTTCATTGTGGCAGCAGAAGTACAACATATCTTTCTTCCCATGAATTCCAACTTTTTACTCTCCTTGTCTGGATGAACAGTGGATGAATGAGCTGTAGCATGTAACTTAAAGGCCGCAGAGACCATAACTGAGTCTAGAACAGGGTCCGCACATAGGAAAGAGTGATCCTTGTCTGGAGGCTTTTTCGTCTTCTTCAGGGGAGATGGAGCAGCCTTAAAAGAAGCTGGTGTCAGAAATAAATCCATAGCGGGCTCCAACAATCCTGGTACTAGCAGTAGTAGTGGTCTAGAAGCAGACCTTTGGTGGAGCGTTTAAAAAATTACAGATGTGGAGGTGGTGGTAGTCGGTAAGTCAATATTCAACTTATTGGCTCCTCTGATGAGAACATCATGGAATTTATTAATATAATCTATAGGAGATGTTCTCAGTGGAGGAGAATCTGTCAGAGTAGGTGAGTACAGATCCAAAGATGAAGTAGTATGATGAGACCATGAGGATCTCGATCTGGACGAAGAATATATTCTTAGCCATGAATATGATCGTCTGGAACGACGATGGTGGTGATGAGATCTTGATCTTGTGCGAGACCTTGACTGATAGCTGCGAGGTATGATATGACATGAGTGTGATTAAGGGCGCCTCGGAGATGTCGCTGGCATAGGAGATTGCGGGGGCTGAGAAGGAGTAGTTGGCTGTGGTGGAGGTATGGCTGAAACAGCTGGCTGTTCGAGGAGGTGTCGGAGGAGGAAGAGTTGAAGGAGGTGGAAGAGGTGATCCTGTTGGAGCCTGAGGAGGTGTAGGCGAATACAGTATGTTGACCGAAGATGTTAATCTGGATGGCAAATATGCTCTGGAATACTCTGAAATGATTCTGATGGAAGCCTGTGAGCATTCATGCATCACAGCCACTCCGCCGTCCTAGATAAGGAAGCTGACTGATGTCTCAATGTCGATCATGTTCTCGATGTCGTATTGTGTCTTGACGTCAAGGTACCTCTCAATGTAGAGAGTGCTCTCTTCCTCGATGTTGTTAGTGCTTGACATCGACCAAGCCCTTGACGATGAGCAAGTAGGTGCAGTATCTCTTCTCGACATAGAAGCCCTAGACATCGAATGGGAAGTCATTTTTCACCAGATTTTCTCTTTTGGATCTCCCTCTGCGGGAGTCCTCAGAGTGAGACTTGGGGCACAGGTAGAGGGTACAATCGCTTCTCGCCCCTCAGAAGTCTCATTAGCCTGAGAATCTTGCCGTCTGTGGTGCTCCACTCAGCCATGGAGGTGAATTTTCTCTTTCTCTCTCAAAGTGCGCCTGGAGAGGGTCTTACAGTGGTGGCACGTATTGGGGTTATGAGAGTTCGACAGACAAAGGATACAGATCATGTGCGTGTCTGTTTTTGCCATTTGTCTGCCACATTCTAGGCAGTTCGTAAAAAGAAATGGCATTTTATAAAAAAATGAGATATATTTCCAGTCAGGAAATTATCTAAAAATACTCTACCCCCTAAAGGATGTTGAGTGAATCAGGTATGGAAAAGCTACAAATTAAAAATGTGGATACAAATCCTTAAAAAAAAAAAAAAAAAAAAGCTCTGCTCCAGGATCCTGTCAGGAGCAGGAAAAAAGAACTATGTAAACTGCCACCTACAGGGCATGATGGGACACTGGCAGTCAAGAGGCCCTTAAAGGTGCAGTGTTCTATTTGCATTACGTTGAATCCTGCAGCCTACGCAGGCTACATTGCTATGTATTACCCTTTATCTTACTTTAAAAAAGAATTTAACAGTGTTTGTGAAGAACATTTTTAAAAGGTCTCCTTTAATTTCACTTAAGTGACTTTTAAGGGTATGGCCCTTCTTTCCTTTATATTTTTAGAAAATTAATTACGACTGGCAATAAAGCCTGTTTTAAGGCTGCACAATTTAACATGTCTGTCCCATATGTATGCTGGTCTCAGAAAATATTTGCTTGCCCACAGCTGGGATATAATGGTGGAAGCTCTTAAATCATATAGCGAGGTTGATGCACGCCCCTATGAACAGCCCTTCAGTGAGTATCTGCTGATTTTCCTTCTTGATCTCTGTATAATTGTGCCATTGTTTTTAGTACCATAGAGGACTGTCCATCAAAGAAATGGCTGAATTGTTATTGTCACATATTCCACAAATCAACACACAGGGGTTCACATCTGCAATGCGTAAGGAGTTTATTGAGCTGAGCCAATTGAGGTAAGGATGCTAGTAAGTCTTTTGGGGTAACAACAGGGTTAGGGAGGATAGAATAGTTTAGTATATCACCGTTTCATATGGGTAGTTGTATCATGATAACAGCAGATAGTTTTTGAACATGCAACAGTGGATTTACTGCACTGTTGAGCATTGTATGCTTACAATCTACCTAGTAGAAAAACTGGTATACTGCTGTGTGTTTCTATTGCAATATCAATAAAAAATATATTTTTAAAAAACTGTTAATCTGAATGATCCTGTGTCTGAATTTGAGATACAGATGTTTTTCAGTAGGTGGTGTAATAACATCAAGAAATGGCTCAAAACTAGATACACTTTTAAAATCAAAAAATTGATCTATAATACTTACATGTCTCAAATTTGCTTGCTCCCTCTCCATGACATGCAGCCAATATTTATTCATTCATCACCCACAGAGTCTCACTTTGATTAATCCACAGCTCTTTCTCTCCAAGTGTCTGGAGCCACGATCTTACATGTGTTCGTCTTGGAATTTTACATTGGCTGTCCAAGGTGATAGCCATCTCTAGGACTGTTCTTTTGGATACAAGATTTTCTGTATACCAAATTCTACGCCAGTAAAGAAGGGGCCCAAGGTTGGCTCTTTGGGCTATTCCTTTTACTCTCATATCCAAATATAGTGGCAATAATGGGACACTCTAGGGCAGATTAACCAATGACTTCAGGAATTTATATTCCCTTGGTGCTAGATTGGTGTTTTTGTTGTAACCTTACAGTTCTGCTTCATATAAAGCTGCCCCCAGTGCTTTAACACAGTATATTTCTAAGGCTAGAGAGACAGATGTAGATGTGGATTGTTTGAATATTTTTAGTATCGCCGATATATAATGCTGCAATTCTAATACACTTTTGCTGGTCTGGAGAGACCATGACATACTGTTTGTCAGCTTTACCACCAACCAACGGGGAAGGACCATAATGCAGATCACAGTTAATCACACCTTTATGGAACACTTGGGCAAAGTTTACGGGATGTCACTGGGGCAGCGCTGAGGGACACTGCACACGTCCTGACAGGAATATAGTGCCAGATGTTCTAAGGTAAGTGTTTGTGATTACCAAATAGTGAATTTTTGCGATTTGCTATTTGGTAATCGCAAACAGCAATGCACAAATGTGTGTTTAACACATTTTGTAAGTCCCAGTCGGTCGCAAATAGACCCACCTCATTAGTATTCATGAGGAAGGTCTCGGTTTGCGACCTATTGGGAATCGCAAAAATCAGAGGGATGATGGCCCATGTCTGTTATTGCTTTTCAATAAAGCAATTTATTTTTTTCCAAATGCAGCTTGTTTTCCTTAAAGGAAAAGGGGATGCGTTTCAAAAAGAAAAATTAAAGTTTTCTTCTCGTTTTATAAGAGTAGGCATTGGTCCATGGGACCACTGCCTGCTCTTAAAAAATGTTATTCCAAACATTCACAAAGATGAAAAGGTCCCTTGGGGACCCTTTCCCATTTGCGAATGGGTTACCACCTATTTGAATTAGATGGGAAAATGCAAATGTTTTGCGACTGCATTTTGGTCACACAATATTCACACATGCCACTTTGATTCATTATTAAAAGGGACGCCCTGAACACGCCCCTTCCTAATACCGAATCGCAAATCCAATTTTCAATACGGTAATAGGTTACAAAATTGCAAATTGGGCCTTTGTACATTAAAAAATGCTTTTTTGCAGTCGCAAACTGTCTGATTCTGTGAATTGGGCTGTTTACGACCTCAAAAAAGCTGGAGGCAGATATTACTTTAGAAGAAGTAAAAGGGGCCCTGGAAGTGCTGACAAGGCCTTGGAGCACAGTTAGCTTCCCGATGGAGTTCTAATAAACATTTCGACCTCTCATAACAGAGACGTTGTTGGAGGTCTTCGAGGAAGCACAAGTGTGAGGTGAATTGCCCCTGTTGATGCGAGAGAAAATTTTGGCCTTGTGACTGCAGAAGGTGAGAGGCACACTAGTACACAAGGATCAGTGTGTTTTTTTTTACCGGGGTTAGTTCGGCCCTTTACCTGAGAAGTTTGATGCACGTGTTACACTCAATACAGAACTCTTTGTGTCCCAACCTGAGGGCCACGTTCGGGTGCCTAAACAGCCTCTGGGTTTCACTACCTAAAACAGCCTTCGGGTTTCACTAGTTTGGCCTGGATGGAGAAGCGGGGTGGCCCTGGAAACTCTTAAGCTGGATCAGGAAGAGGGGACCTGGGACTACCAGCTATGGAACTGTATTAGTACTCAGCACAAGTACAACATACATCTAAATGGATGGCCAAAACGGTCAATAGCGAGAAACGCCTGCTCCATGGGATGCATCTGGGGGTGCCCTTGCTGGAGCTCTTGATAAGGAGTGCAAACCTGGGAGAGGAGTTTGCATAACTGGTGCGGCATACTTCCCTGAACTGGGAGTAGATGGTTACAAGGGCCCTCTGAAGGCCACCCTTCTGCAGGGATTCGGAGGTGTGGGCGTTCGAGTCCTTCAAGGACATTAGCCCTCCATGTCAGTTACCAAAGGCGTAAAGGGAGGGTGCCAGGCGCTGGGGAGGGGGTGTATCCGAGGGAGTACTTTATCACTTCAGGAGGCGCAGGAAGCCTTCTCCTTGGGGCAGAGTCAATATTTACAGAATGCGAAAATTGCAAGAACAGTGAGGGAAATTTGAAGGGAATTCCCAGACACGCCCACCTAGTCAAAGACTCTACAGACCCTCCTGGACATGGGCGACGGGGGACACCTGGTGTCCTGGATGTACAGGGCCCATAATCTCTACATGCCCAGAAATAGATTGCCGGCTTGAAATGATGACGTAGAGGAGCCCCTCACAGACAGAGTTCAGATTTTAATGAAAATGAGGCATTTGTAGGAATTTAATAACAGTGTTGGAAGTGAGAACCAACTTTTTTACTTTACAAGGGGTGCCACGGAGTGATTGCCATCTTGGGTAACAGTCTAGTGCTTGTCCACCCATCTGAGTAATTGATGAGGCCAGTACCTGATGCGCACAGTGGGCGCACTGATAGAGTGCCAATGGCAAACCCATCTGCGCCTGTCCAGATCAAGACCAGCTGCCAGAAATGCTTTCCATTTCCATTTAGCGCGGGGACACACCAGTCGGTGTAGCCAGGCGCTTTACAAATGACTTTATTATTATTATTATTATTATTATTTCCATTGTCTTCAAGAAACGGTGAGGATAAACCAAAATTAAAACAGAGAACTATTTTAATCCTCCTCTACATTTCTGAAAAAAGTGGCATAAAGACTAATTGGAAGCAAGGGGATCTATTCAGACAAACAGGAGAATCCATTTTTAAACGTTTGTGAGGTAAAACAGAAAACTATAACTAAGGGCTTGTTGATAAATTCCTGCTCAGCAGTAAAAAACGCATTCATGATCAGCGACATAGGGGCCGATTCCGATGTCGGACGGACTCAGGTCCGTCCGACATCGGTCCGGAGCCGTAACCGACCGACCTGCTGTCGTCGGTTACGGCCCAGGCAGTACGATGCGACCGAACCCTGTTCGGTCGCACTCGTATCTCCCACAATGGGAGCATGCATTCCGGACGGAATGCATGCTGGCATTGGAGAAAGCAGGGGTGCAGTTCAACCCTGCACCCTGTGGCCGGCACCCCTAGGTGCCTGCCACCGGGTGCAGGGTTCAACAGAGGGGCACCATAGGTGCCTCCAGGCCGCCATTCGGCGACCTTGCACCCATGGGGGTCCCACTGGGGGCCCCCAAAGACAGTGACCGACTGCCTTTTCGTGCCGGAAAGACCGGCACGAAAAGGCAGTGGCAGCTGCCATCGTACTCCCTCGGTCGCAAAGAGGCAGCTGGGGAGTACAGAGGGATTTCCGGATGGCTGACGGGCTCTCCGAACCCGTCGTGAGCCATCCGGAAATCCGAGTCGGATTCTTTTCCGACCGAGCCCATCGAAATGGCTCGGTCGGAAAGGAATCCGAGCGGCACGTTCCGATTCGGTCGGAAGGGCTCCGACCATCGTTCGGTGCCCTTCCGGCCGAAATCGGAATCGGCCCCATAGTCTTAGATTGAAATCTGGACCTGTTAGCAATTACAGAAACCTGGCTCTCAGACACAACAGAAGATGTGCTAAAGGATATTATTCGTACAGGTCATGCTATATTTTAAATGCATTGCACCAATAAAAAAGGGTGGAGGATAAGCAGTAGTTATAAAAAAGAATAAGAAAGCCAAATTAACTTTTGCTAGTAGTGATCCCCAATTTGAATCCTTAATCATACAATTCTCAGATCTAGCACTGATTGGAGCTGTGTGGTTGTTTATTGCTTACTTGTGACTCCTATAAAATCCTTAGACTATTTATCAGCTACTCTAAATGAAGTAGTAGGTGGCATTACAGAAATGAGGATAGTGGGGGACTGGAAAATTCATTCAACAGCGGCAGCAAGATTTATGGACCTTTTTAACATGCCTGAAATTGAATTAGGGATTACATTATGATGGACTTGGCCCTCTCTGCAGGGTTACCCACAAACATTTTTGTCTTCACCCCTCCTGTTTTCTGAACCTGTTTTTGTTGGCTTTTAGGACTCTGTGCACTTTATCACTGCAAACAAATGCTAATGTGCTTATATTCTCCCCTTAAAACATGGTAAAATTGGCTTACACCTAAGTACATTTAATTTACTTGTAAGTCCCTAGTACGTGGTACTACATGTACCCAGGGCCTGTATATTAAATGCAACTAGTGGGCCTGCATCACTCATTGTGCCACCTACTAAAGTAACCCTTTAAAACATGTCTCCGGCCTGTCTGTGCAGCATGCAGTGCAGATTTAAACTGCCGTTTTGACTTGGCAAACTAAACATTTTGCTAGGCCTAAACCTTCCTTTTTCATAGATTCAAGTCTCCCCTTCGTAGACAATAAAGTCTCATAGGGCAGGGTTCATTGAAATAAAAAGTAGGACATGTCGGCTTAAGTTTTACATGCCCCGGTAGTGAAAAACTCCTACCTTTGTTTTTTTCTACTGTAAGACGTATCTCTCCCATAGACTAACTCTGGGTTACCTTATTACATTTAATATGCACTAACTTTGGATTGGGAGCAGGCAGAGATATGCCATTTGGACTCAAATTAATTGTCATTTAAAATCCTCTTTAATTGTAAAGTGGGATTGTAAGTCACAGTTCTGAAAATGTCACATTTGAAAGTTGACATTTTTGCCCTAAATATTTGCGCCTTCTTTCAGTGTCCTGGGTCACATGACTATGAATGGCTCTGCAGTTGGAGTTTGTGTTTTCCTCCCAGACAGTGACACAAAGGGTATTAGGTATGGACGCCATGGGCCATCCTGCCAGGATGGCTCGGGCAGCGCTGTTACCTGCCCTACTTCCACTTCAAAGGGGCTTATCTCCAGCATACACAAATTAACCTGACACTAGTATTTTGTCACGCCAGACCTCTTGAAGCCTTGACAGGGGAAGAGAGGAACTTTACAGAACCAGTTGTGGGTGTAGGACAGGGTGCTCCCACCACAGATAAAGGCTGGTACCAAGTATAAATGTTGGACCCTCAGAAAACCTATTTAGTGCACTCCTGGACCCGTGGAAGACTCAGAAGAAGGACTGCACTGCTGCCCTGGCACAAGAAGGACTGCCCGGCTGCTGAATGGACTGCCCTGCTGCTGGAAGGGCTCCACTGGTGTCCTGGTTCCCTGAGGAAGGAAGACTGGACTTGTTCCTTGAACCCAGGACCACAAAAGTGACTCCAAACGGCGAGCTAGGTGGTCTCCTGTGTGAGCTACAGGTACAGAACAAGCTCCTGAGGCCTTGCACAATGCTGCTTGCCTCTACTGGAATGAGTCTTAACCCTCAAGTGGCGCCTCTCAGGTCAAGGACACTTGGTTGTGGTGTTGGTGGTAGCTCTCCAAAAACCAAGCATTTGGAAAACTTTTCACCAAAAACTATGAAAGAATCGACAGAAAACACAGGACATACCTGCCAGCTTTGCGGTAGCTCCTGCTTCGTACTTCTCCGTAGCAGTAAATCCTTTTCAGCAGAACCTCTCAGTGATGGTTATCCAGCCTTGTGGAGCCCTCTTCTTCTACAGGCTGCAACTTTGTCCTGCTGTAGGATTTTGATTGCAAAGTCCAATTGTCTAAATTCAAAGGTTAAAATCTTCACCACGACCTCATCCAGCGGCTCCCCAACGAAGACGCCTCCTCCTTGGAGACTGCCTACTGCCTTGTCCTGTTGAAGACCCTTCCTTCCTCAAGAAGCTGAAATTTTCCTGACTCCAAAGGTAAGCTGAGACCCGGCCCAATCCACTCCTTGCATCCAACATGTGCTCCATTGCAGTCAGCGTTAATTTTTTAATTTGACCCGGTTTTGCACCACCAGATACCAGTGGTTGGCACTTTGATCTTTTAGGTGCTATTTTTCACTGACATATTTTCAAAATTCATAACTCTGGTTTACTGGTGAGATTTAATTTGTTTTGCTGTCATTTAATTTATTACAATTTACTGTATCGTTCTAAGTTGGTTTGGAATTTTTCTTGTGTTGTGTTTTCAGTTTACTACTGTTTGAATGCTGCAGAAATATATTACAAATTGCCCCTAAGTTAAGCTTGACTACTTTTGTGCCAAACTACCAGAGATTTAAGCACAGGTTAACTTAGTGACTTTTTAAAAATTGAGTGACTTTTGTGGTTTGCTTTGACACAGATTGCGGTTGCTGCCTAAGTGGGGCTTTCACTCCCCTCAACCATAAACCCAACTTCTTAAACAGGCCCTCTCTACCATTGTATTCTCCTAATATCGACTGCCTTTGCTACACTGTCATTTCCTTGCCAGCCTTGCAGAGAGAAGTCATCTTATATTCACTTCTGAGACTGGCTTCACCCCTTGAATTTTGCTGGGGGACGCTGTCATAGCTCCTGGATGAGCCAATCAGGCAGTCCCCTAAAACAGCAATCAGGGGGAGATGCATCGAGGATTGCTCTCGATGCCTGCCGCCCAGCAGGTTTAACAACCTCTACGACCTCCTCTAATATGGAGGCCAAGGTGGATATGTTAACGATCAGCCTTACCTTACGCCGCAAAAACCTATGCAGACTTTCTGACAAGGTTACAAACACTGAGCAGGTGATCACTGAAATCTGTCCACAGAGTGAGACCTTCAAGAGTCAATTATGTGATCTTGTAGATAGAATGCGCCTCCTGGAAGACAGATAGGTCTCGCTGCAATAACGTCCATGTAGTTGGGTTGCCAGAGGGCACTGAAGGCAGGGATACTATGCTCTACATAGAATTAAAACTGGCATTGCCCCTTATACTCTTTTGCCTTACTTTGCAGTAGAGAGAGCACATAGAGTGCAAGCTCAAGGACCTCTGCCTGGTTCTTCCCCAAGAAGCATTATGAATTACCAAAATCACGATGCAATCCTGGCGGGCACCACATGACCTTCGTCTGAAGTATGGTCTACTATTCCTTGCTAAATTCCAGATTGTGACAGTCCATTGGACTAATTTTTTCACAGCTCCAGCTGCAGCTTTACACTCGGTGGAGAAGTTCTCGACTAAGGAAGGAGTAGTGGTACAGCTGAAACCTATGATGTCTCCCAAGCCACTGCATGATCTGAAAGAAACATTATGATGCGGTGGTGGCAGAGGATGCAATGAACAATTTGACCTATACTCCAATGCTGCTGATGTCTGATTGTCCGGGATCCAGTGATGCCCCTTCTACTGATGATGATATTTTGGATTCTCACCTAGTGCCTCTTGTCACCCCACAAACTGCAGACGATCCTAACTGAAGATATTGAATGGGTGTTGTTATGCTCTGTCTGTTTGTCTGTTGTCTGCGTTTAGTTACAGGATGATGTTCTCCTCATGTGCAACTCACCTCCATACTCCTAATACATGACAAATACTGTATCGCTCCTTCAAATTTGGGCTCGTTCACAGTGGTTATTTTCTGCATGAGTAAGCCTTCAAGGTTTTACCGATATGTTGCACCCACCTCCCTTTCTGGTTCCCTGGCCCTTTCTTCAGTCTGTAGAACCTTATGTGCTATTTTGGTTACTAATTTTTATGGGACATGTAAGTTGGGGATCTGTCATGCTTATATTGGCTGGTCACTGTTTGTCTCATTCTCCCCACTCTAAACTGCTTACATATTCCAACTTTCACACATTGGCCCTGTGAGATGGGGGCTTTACCTCAACCCTCTTGTCAAGTTCGAAATCTGGGTGTCATCATAGATGACTCATTAACAATGCATCACCAGGCCGTTAATGTAGCTGCCACTTGCTTTACCATTCTTAAGTGGCAAAAGAAGATCATCTGGATGCTACCAGAGTCCACCCAAAGAACAGTAGTTCAGGCTTTAATCACCTCAAGACTGGACTACGGTAATGTTCTTTATCTTGGTTCCAATAAGGAGGTGACCCATAGGCTGCAGATGGTTCAAAATTCCGCGGCAAGACCTCTGTCGGATTCCCAGGGTCGCTTCTGTCTCCAGCCATTTACGAGATTTGCATTGGCTCAGGGTGGAAAATCGAATTCGATTTAAAGCTCTGAGTTATATGTTCAAAATTAAAGCGGGGACTGCACCTCAATACCTACGTTCTTTAACCTGCCCATACGTTCCTTCCCGATGCCTACGCTCATCCACCCAGGGGAGGTTTTCTGTGCCAAGATTTAGGCTGTCTCGGATGGGTGGTCGATCTTTTTCTTATCTCGGGCCCTCACTCTGGAATGCCCTTCCCATAGCCATTTGGAATGAAACAGTTTACTCCCAATTCTGCAAATCAGTGAAGACCTGGCTTTTTAACAAGTAATTTCTACTGTTCATTTTTTACTATCTGGTCTCCTTTGCCTGGCGCCGGGAAACCCTTTTTGGGTAGCTGATGCGCCTTACAAATTAAATAAATAAATAAAATCTTTTACTATATGCCCTCCCCTCAACTGGGTTGTTTTTAGGTTATTCATAAGCCTATGTATAGAATCATAATACGGACTTTCATAAGTTTGTCCTCTGTAAAGAAATGTTACAAGATACACTCTGCCTTGATAGGTTGGCAAGTCCAAATAGCATTTTTACAAAACAGGCCAATCTGAACTTTCACAGCAACAATGTAAGTGATGCAGCTGCTTGTTTGGCTCTGCGTACTCATCATACACAAGAGGGTCTTTAATTTGGCTTAAAACAGGCATTACTTTGGAATTGGAGAGCTCACTTATACATGCGGAGGGCCGATTCATATTCCTTAAGGGTGTGTTGGATGGTCGACAATTAGCTCTGGGTTTTCTATACCCCTTTTTTGGCCTGTCTAGCGGATTGGATGCACATACCTTGGTTTATTGGTGGAGATTGCAAGTGTGTCCTAGATGTTCAATTATATAGATCTTTAACCCAACTCTCACAGTCTCCTGTTGTACACAATGCGAAAGGGTTGCACACTTGGATACAACAATGGCATCTGGTAGATTTTTGGTGTACTCGTTCCTAACACGTCGTAAATGCTCATACCACTCTGCTATGCATGACATGCACACTCACTTTGGTCGATTTATGTGCACTCCAAACTTGCACACTTTCATCACAACTAATACATATTATCCGAAATCTGTATCCAACCATAATCCCCACTTGGCGATTGGGATAAACTCTTATCTCCGATCCCTAAGTGGTGCATGATAATAATAATACTAGAAGACAGTGTCTTGCGACAGTCCATGATGGACCATAGAGAGGCATACAGTCTCCTGGCAGTATCCTCTGAAAGGCCACTTTCTATATTAAATGCTGACTACAAAGTTCTGGCTAAAATTCTGGCTAATCGTCTCCAATCATTATTATCTATCCTGATCCACCGTGATCAGACGGGATTTATTCCTGGACACAACACTTCACTCAACTTGTGTATATTATGAGAGATCATCTCTTTTGTTACAAATGTATTGCCTTGTGTGGCTTGTATAGCCTTGGACCTAGAAAAAGTCTTTGACTCCTTAAATTGCCTTTACATGTACAAGATATTTGTATTATGTGAGGTTTGTTCATACATGCGCAAATAGATTCTGATCCCTTATACCAACCCTGCTTCTAGGGTGAAGATGGGCCACTGTATCTCTGACTTATGTAGCATTTATTGGAGTACTCGGAAAGGCTGTTGTCTATCGCCTTTACCGTGGCCATAGAACCATTAGCTACCCTCCTGTGAGGTCCCGTAGTACGTTGAGAAGTGCAGTGTTAATGTGAACTGAGAGCGGTCTTCCTATAAGCGGACGACATCCTGATTTATGTCAAAGAAGCCACGATGGACCTCTCTGGTATTGTGCAAATGCTGAAGGACTTTGAGAAGATATTCGGGCTTAAAGTCAATTGGGCTAAATCATGCATCTTCCCCTTAAATGCGCACTACGATCCCCAAGCCAGGTCCTATACAGAATGATCAGTTGCATTGGGAAGTACCATATTTTGATGTCTTGGTGTTAATATTTTCAACTCTGTGCCTGGCCTGAGGGATGGTAACCGTGGTAAGGCTGTGTGAAATCTAAAACCGAAAATAGCATTCGGATGCTCATTTTTGCTCCCAGTGATGGGTCGTGTGTCTTTAATTACCATGATTATAGTTTCATGGTTACTGTATTATTTCGTAAATCTGCACTTAAGTTTACTACGTTCTTTTTTCAAACATTTGGAGCAATTGCTCACTACTGTGGTGTGGGTCGGCGGTTGTCAAAGAGTAACCCTAGTAATCTTGCATTTACCAATAGAGGCGGGAGTAGTAGGCCTTCTGAACTTGGAGAAATACTAACTAACAGCCAATCTGCAATGGCTTAGCAGATGGCCGACAGAACATTATTTGATTGAGATGGGATTGCAGGGGACACCTTTAACAGATATCAGAAGGAAAAAAGAAAAGAGGCGTCAGATGGGAAGACCAAGAACAGAGGATCAACACAAGGAGCCGAACAAAAGAAACCACTCCGGGAACCAGCACGACCAATAATTAGTATTCAATTTGACAGGGAAAACCCTAACAGAAGATAAAACCTCCATCCTCAACAAAGGACTAGGTTTTGTTCCCACCCAAAATCTGGCTAAATTTCTACTTCATACCGAGGCAGCAGAGTTCTGACGGAAGCTGAAATTGGAAGCCTACTTCAAAGACAAACTAATCGGTGACAGTGAAGGCTATACTGACTTAAGGAGAAATTCGACATTTTGCCCCCCAATCGCGATGGTACCAGTCGCAATTATAGCTTTCGAACAAGCACTCTTCAAAGAAATTGACAACATCAACAAAGAAGATCATCAACCCTTCCAAGATATAATGAACAAAGAAAGACGAACCCTGAAGGAACAGACTGCCAACAAAGAGCTCATCATAAAACCGGCAGACAAAGGGGGAGGATTCATCCTATTACTACAGAAAGATTACCATATCCAATGTCAAAAATTACTCTCCGATACCAGGTACTATGAACTACTAAACATTGACCCTACATCCAGACTTGGAGAGTAATAGGAAGCATTTTAGAGGAAGTAGAAGTAAACAACTGGATCTCAAAAAAAGAAGCTGAATACCTACAGTCTGAGAATCCGAAAAGACCATATTTTTACTCTCTCCCAAAGATGCACAAAAACATACAACCACCACCAGGACGACCGATTGTGTTACGAATCGCTAGAACCACTGTTGCAATTTGCAGATCACTTCCTCTGCCCGATAGTACAAAGCACACCAACTTACTTAAAAGACACCAGGGACGTACTGAATCTGCTGGAGAATGTTGAATATGACCCCACAACCCAAGTTCTGATAGGTCTGTACTTGAGAGCCTCTATACAAGTCTACCTCAACAAATGACTCAAGACACCCAGGAAAATATTCTATTCAAGGAAAACTGGTGTTATAATATGCCAAGACACTTTGTTCTGGAATGTTGCAGATTGGCTCTCACAAAAAACTTCTTTGAGTATGAAGGATCACTATTCCTCCAAAAACACGGAACTTCGATGGCAGTACATTCGCCCAGAGCTTGGCAGGATTGTACATGAGAGAGTTTGAGAGGACACACATACTTCACAATACGAACCCCATCAGGCATTACTGTATTGGAAAAGGTAAGTCGATGATGTGTTTATCATCTGGTAGGGAGACGAGAACAATATACAAAAATGTATGGTCTGTCTTAATGCCCGGGACCATTTTCTGAAGTTCACCTTCTCAACACATCAAAAAGATTTGGCGTTTCTGGATGTCACCATATTCTCAGACAGAGGGAAGTTGAGCACAAAAACCTATTACAAACCGACGGACAGGAATAGCCTCTTACCATTCAACAGCTTTCATCCCCGTCCGCTCAGAGAAAATCTCCTGTTCAGCCAATTCCTGAGAATTTGCCGTAACTGTAGCAATCTAGAAGACTACAAGGATCAAGCAAACAATCTAATGAAGAAATTTAAGGCGAGAAAAAATCCAGTAAAAATATTGAGGAAGTGCAACAAACGTGCAAAAAACCAAAACAGAGGGATCCTCCTGGAAGTTACAAATAAATCATAATATGCAAACACCGTAACATGTGTTATGACCTACTGCACAGCAACTAATCGGGTCAAAAAAGCAGTCAATAAACACTGGAACATTATCAATTCGGGTGACCTGGAGTGGTCACCACCAAGATTTGCCAATAAACGGGAAGGAACTTGCGAGACTACCTGGTTCACTCAAGACCAAAACAACATCCCTACACAAAGGAAACAATTTCCAACAGCTGGGGGCTTACAGCCTATCACGGGACACGTCCCATGTGGATCGTGCTCGGTGTGCCACCTAATCAAAAAAGTTAAAACCATCAGCCTAACCAATTACATGGATTGGACAATAAGAACACATACCAACTGCAACACCAGCTATGTTATCTATATGACTGCATGCTCTTCGCAGCTCAAATACATTGGGATGACATTTAGAAAGGCAAAGTTACGCATAGGCGATCACCGCAGCAATATAAGGTGTGGCAGAGCAACGACATGGATGAGTACCCATTTTTTCGAACAAAAACACCCTGAGAACGAACTAGAGTGGTTCATCCTGGAGACACTCGAGAGAGTGGACACTAACGCAGAAAAGATTCTTTTTGAAAAGGAACAGAGATGGGTGTACCGCTTGGGGACCTCCAGGAGAGGGCTGAACGACAATAACCCCTGGCTAGCACTGAATAAATAATATAATAAATATTGAGGACAACACCTAGTTGATAATTGGGCTATGAATCATATGCAACGTCAACAAAGCAATGGAAAGACCCAACAAATACAGTATTCACGTTGAACTATACCACCCGCACCAAGTGATTGAATCCTTTACCAAAAGTAGGTGTTATTACCAACTTAACTCTTAAGATCATCCCATTTTGTAAAAGAATCACACTAATGAATTTCCGTTGCAATTGCATGGAAAACACCTTTTATGTCTATGAACAGGAATGACAGGAGTACTGGATGCATCACCATCATTATGCGAAACAAAACATTTGGTCCTGTTTTCAACAACCAGACCTGCCAATGATACACAGGACGATACTTCCGGAATCTAAGTAGGTACAAAGCAAGTATAAAGAGGGTCACACAGCTACGGATCCGTCTCCAGCCAGGCTTGACGAGGACTACAAAGGTGAAATACCGGGGCCCATTTACCGACAAGTAAGTGGAATGCGGTTCCTTGTAGATCGTGTGACTATAGGTTCACGCCCGGGTCAACTGATTCCATACCCATTGCAAAAAGTAACGGGACGTCCAGAAGTAGATTTAACCTTCGAGAATTGAATCGTACTAACAATACCTGACGCCCTGCACAGAGCGCAACTATTGACTGGTTCGGACACATTGAAGTCGATCTATTCGTCAGAGAAAACGAAACATTTAGAGGGGAGTCCTTCTCCAGGAAATGAACGGTGACAACGCCACCCCCCAAAAACCAACCAGGGTTGTAGGTTGATGCATGATACTATTTTGACTCGAACCTATAAAAAACACGGTCCTTAATGAATAACTAAAGCGACAAAACCATGTTAGGTTGCGGTATATTTTGTGCCTTTTTTAATTTTTTATTTTCGCTGTGTCTTTTACAATAAACCGACATCAAACTAAACGTAAAACATACTTTAAAACTACACAACAACTGCCCAGAATCACTGTCTAATACCTTATGGGTTCTCCTAGGTTGCCGGAAGCGCCCTGCCTCGCCTGACTCTTTGGGGCATACAAAACCATAACATAAGGTAGAGTGCCTTTTCTTTCTTAAACTATAAGATTTCACTATTTTTCTACATGCTCTATGCCTTATATATTCTTTAACTGTTTTTTTAAAACTATCTATCTTGGCTCAAATTACACATTCCTTTTTCTCAAACACAGTGGATAGATTAAAATTCACTCACCTTCACAGAAAGAGTTGCACTGTTTAAAAGAGATGATATGTAATCATGTAAATAATGTTTAACAAAGCTACTGAAAGTAGAGATTGAGGTAACAACATCAATGGGACAAGAAGGATTGGGCACACCAGAAGGGTGTCATATAATCATTGTATTTCCTTTTTTCCTCAAAGGGTATAGACTCAAAAGAAACCAAAAATGTCCCTTTGACTAACAATTCCCGGACTGAAGACATGTGAGCAAATGACTTACAAGTCTCAAAAGGAGATCAAAAACATTGGTCAAAAAATAACAATGGGACCCATGGAATCTAGATAAGGTCCTGATAAAGGCATAGACCCAGTAGGGCATCATAAGCCAAAACATGTTGACCACCCTCGTATGATGTTGCGGTGAATTAACACACCCCAGAACATCACTTTTCTCTTAATCTTACACCTGCATCTTTCACTCATATTATTCCATGAAGATACAGGAAGCAATTTTAGACACCATCAGACGGATCCCACCAGTACTTTCCCTCGAGTGGAGGCAGTACTCACCTAGGTGCAAAACCCAATGATGACGCCACCCAACGAAATTACCACAATGGTAATAAATATATGCCACTGTCGGCAGAGATTGATTGAGGGTTTCGGGAAAACATTGAAAACACCCAGATCCTCCCAGACCAGTAGTATTCACTCCTCTTGTGATTGAGGATACAGTACATGCATAAACAGGTTGACAGTCTGATCTCAGTATACACAGAGCGATACTATGACTGCCTGTACCTTGTTCTTTGCATTAAGGTGACAGCCAATAAGAACCGGCACGGGCATAGGCAGGACATGGGCTACAGTTTCCCTCAGATGATTACATACGGCAAAAGCTGGGAAATCTACAGGTGTCTATTTATAGGTAAAGGCTTTAAGTGGCAATGTGCCTTCTCTAAACTGGAAGTATAACTTCCTATCCAATGGTACTGTAATATAGTCCCAAAACTGTTGATACACCATGAGGGGCTTAAAATCTATAAAATCATATGTTCTGGGGGCATTTACTACTTTGTGGAATTCGTCATCCTCTACTTTATCCCAGTAAATGTTTTTTAATACTTTGTGGGAATGAGAGCTATGGAAGGGCTTTCCCACAGATCGCTCCCGCCCAATAGAGTAAAGTGACCATTGGATGTTGTCAAGCCACTTTATTTTACGGGAGCTATCAGATTTTATTACATCCTGCAGGGCAGCAGCATAGTGTGCCAACTCTGAGGTAGACCAGAGTGGCCTCCAAAACAGCAACTGGTGCAATCTGTACTTGCCCTCTACCCTTTTTATACCCAAGTCCAATGCAAGGGGTGTAAGGGGGTGCTTGTTGGAAGATAGGCAATGCTTCTCAGAAATGTATTCTCTGACCTAAAGAGATCATTGATGTGTACAAAGCCCCAGAGTTCAGCCCCATATAGAGCGGACCCCAATGCTTTTTATTCATATATCTGAAGGGTCGGGCTATTGGTTTGGTGGAAGAAGCCCTCTGCTCTACTGCTCTACCCACTATTTGTTTATGCTGTATAGTTGCCTTACTAACTTGCGGTTTCCAGGACAAAGAGTCAGCAAGAGTGACTCCCAAATCCACAAAAGAGTCCACCCTATCTAGTGGCACTCCATCATAAGTCAATCTTCCTTTGAATGTTTTGTGCGGATTAAAGAACATCAGTTTTGTCTTGGCAGTGTTGATTTCCAATCCTCGCAAGCGACTGAATTCACCAAAGTAATTCAAAAGCTTTTGTAGACCACTCGAGGTTTTGGAAATCAACACAGTATCATCCGCAAACAATAGGATTGGAAATTTTTCCTTGGCCAATAGGGGAGCATCCGTAGAGGGCAACTTTAAGCAACGAACAATATCATTAAGGTACAAAGAAAATAGAGTGGGGGCCTACACGCAGCCCTGCCTTAACCCTCTAGATACAGGAATCCTCTATGTTATCTCGCTCTGGGTTCCCCAGCGAACTCTAGCAAAGTTCATGAAACCAGACTATGATAGATAATATATCAGGGGGCATGCCCATACCCGTGAGTACTTGCCATAACTTGGGGCGTGGGACAAGGTTGAAAGCTGATTTCAAATCGACAAAGGCAATGTAAAGATTGCCCATGCCAATTATAACTATTTTCCAATAAATCATTTGAAAATAAAACACTTGGTTGACAGTGGATACCATTTTCTGAAATCCAGCCCGGAAGGGGCTTAAGATGTTATTTGTGTCTATCCACTCCTGAATCTTGGCCAATACACATAGTCTGTTAACTTTTTGTGTATGATCAATAAGACTAATCAGCCTATAGTTCCCAGGCTGTGATCTGTCACCCTTTTTATATATCGGTACTACTTCAGCCCTCCTACAGGAATCTGGGATGGGGCTCCTCTAGCGATGGCATTAGCTAGAAAGAGGATATATTTGGACCAGGCAGCAATATCATGTAAGAAAATATCAGTTGGAATAACATCTGGCCCAGGGGCCCTGCCACGTGGAACTGCTTTGAGAGAATTTAAACATCTGTAATGTCGAACAGAGGCTCAGCACTTGAAGGCTGCTACAGTACCTTCATCTGAGCTAGAGGAATCATCATGGTAGAGCATCTTAAAGTGGTCAAACCACTCGAATGAAGAAACATGGGTATTTGGATCCATGGCTGCAGGGTTGCAACCATTTGATACTAATGCCCAGAACTTAGTGCAATGTTTAGCTACAGAAGCATCTTTGAGGTACTGCCACCTCTGTTCTTCCCAAGCCCTTATAGCAGTACCTAGGGATCGCTTATACAGCTTCATGCAAATATGAATTTGCACTGTGTCTTTAGCCTTGATGGCTCAAACAAACAAGCTTTTAAGTCTACGTCATTCCCCGTTATACCAAGTAGGAAGTTTATATTCTGTACAGTTAGACTTTCCTTACAGGAATTGTAAAGCATGCCAAAACAAGCTCAAAGAAGGTACCATGAAGGGTACCAAGGACCTTAGTGAACTCTTCCTTATTAGTTGCTTGAGAAATCGTATCTAGCAGCCTTTGCAATTCCTGAGCGAATACAGGGAGGATGTATGGGTGTCAACTTTTTGTCGCCATTTTAGTTAGCGCATGTCAGATGTGGTATCAAGCTCGCGTGTTATAACTGGGGGACAATTACCTGCTGTATCATTACTACTGAGTGATTGCAGGGAGAGTGATAGTGGATTATGGTCCCGTACCACCCTGTGTGTGATGGTCATATCTTCTACCAGTGGCCACAGCCATAAGTCAACCAATATGTAGTCAATGCGACTGGTTGAATTGGGTTTATTAAATGTGACCTCCCCTCTAACGTCTGCCTTAGTCCACCCATTGGTTGCTCTGACCCCAAGTTCAATTGAAATACCCTTCAATTGGATGTCTGCCTGGGTCCATCTCTTTATTGGAGAAAATTCTAGACAAGGAACACCCCAAAATGTATCCTCTTCAGAACCAAGCTGAATATCGTCGAAGTCAAAGGGCACAAATGTTGTATTAAAGTCCCCTCCCAGAATAAGTTGGTGTTGGGTATGGCGATCTTCTAGGTATTCCTCTAGGACTTTCACTGTTTTATATGTGCAACCACCCTTCTCCCCTCATGAGTATGTGTTAAAAATGGCAACCTGGACATTGTTTTTAAATGTTGACAGGAACCCCAATACATCTGGGCAATCTATATTCAACCGGGTAACTTTACATGCAAGGGAAGTCCTAACTCAAGTGGTTAGGCCTCCTGAGGCTCTCTCACTTTTGCTTGGAATAGCATGAGTGAAGAAATTTAAATAACCAGTTTTATACACTGGAGCAATACACCAGGTGTCCTGTAGAAAGGATATATCATGCTCCTCTATAAATGCATTCCAGTCAGGTTGAACCATTTTTGACCTAAGGCCTGCCACATTCCAAGATAACAATTTTGTTCGTGAAGTCCCTATTGCCCTAGGTTCTATACTTAGGATATTCTCTTGAGCCCTAGGTTCTTTCCTTGCAATATTCTCATGATCGGAGAACGATTCGAATAGTATGGAAGTAATGTCAGCGTTTTCTGAAGTTTGATAGTCATTAGGCTTGTCACCATTGACCTCTAATAAACTTAAAGAAAGTGGTAGAGTGGAGGAAAAAGAAACCTCTTTAGAATAATTAGTAGATGACCCTGTGCCAGTTGAAGGCTCATAATAACACTGGAGTATTGAAAGCCCAAGAGAATTGGTACATGCAGCCAGGGTTAGAGTTTGATGAGACGGTATGTGTGGCTAGGGCAGAGAGTTGCTGAGACGCCTCAATTCAATCTACCTCGCCCAAGGATAATGATGGTGTCCCTCTAGTCTGCATGAGAGCTTTAGCATCATATCGTGGCCTATAGTATATAAAATGGATGTTGGAATTATTTGGGGGACTAGTTCTCTTGAGAGCTACTAAATTATCACCTATCTCCTGAGTTCTCAAGCATAATTCGATCATATCGTGTGTGTCAGAAGGTATACCTTCTTGCCCTCAAAATGTTATCTCCAACAACCGATCTGTATCCCCTGACGTGCCTTATCCAGTGTGTCACTTTGTTTATAATGGAGTCTTCTGCTTTATGCCTCACATATAATGGCAAGTTTGGGACCATAATCATTAGAATTTTATTTATACCTAAGTTGCACCCTATGTTGTATCTTGCAGCTGGTTTTTGATATCCATGTCTAATGGGCTGCATACTGTACTGTTTGGGTTATCATGTTGGGTAATTCTAATTGGTTGCCCTGGACTAATATTGGCCAATGAGGTATTATAATTAGGCCTGGGCAGAGTTTGTGGAGTTCCGCTATGCTGAACTCCCCAAAGTGACCAAAAAACAGCTGCACTATGCGGAGTTCCGCAAGCTGCAGAGCGCATTAGGTTGTGTCGTTTGCACTGATTTTTAGCGCCGGGTGTTTGTACCGCTTTGAAAAATCAGCACGAACAGCACCATGTGCAGCGCAAGAGGGGGCTGCTACTTTCTGCTGCTCGAGTATGTTCTACTCGAGCGATACCTTCCTCAACGCGAATGGAAGCTAGGAAAAAACTTGTGTGCTATGCTGAGTGCGGAGTGGGAAAAATTCCACAAACTCCGCGAGCGGAGCAGAATTTCATGCCAAGGCCAAATTATAATTAGAAGCAGATGCTGGTATAAATTTCTGTTGGTGGCCACCTGGTTCCCTCTGAGGGATTGGGGGCGTCCCTGTGACTAACTGTATGCTAATAGGGGCCAAGGGGCTCTATGTTGCTGCTCAATTATGTTACTGCCTTGTGTCTGTAAATCTATCTGACTATTAGGTGTATGGACACCTTTGGCCCCTTTAATTTGCTTTACTACATTTGTCAATTGACAGATTATGGCTTTAAGTTCCCCCACCTCAGACTTTAGTTCATTAATCAATTAAATACAACTAGCCATGTTGTTACAGTGCATGGTTATCGGAACAGATGAGGGGGGAGATATTGATTCTTTGTGCAAATCAAGCATTGGGAGAAGCAGATTTGTGCATGGCAAAACTTCTTCAAGGGGCGCCCAACCAGATAGAGACACATCAAATATAAAAAATATAATAGGGGCACTACCTGTATCTCCTACAAAGGGTGGGGGTGGTGGTCTGTTCGAGGACTTTACAAACATGCTGGGAATGTGTTTTTGTAGGTTGTTCGAAATGTTAGTGCTATTGGAACCTACATGGTCCTAAAGATAGTGACAAGGGGGGGGGCTGAGTTTGGAATTTAATAACTTAATTTAATAGCTCTTCACATTCGACCAAAAGGGCGTCGATCTGATCTATAACACAGTTACCTCCCGCTGATTTCAAAACTTTTTTAGATTTCTTAGATTTTGCAAAGCTCCCTCCCCCTCTGCTGCCTTTCTTTTACCCATGATCGATCAACACAGTTAGAAATTGCCAGCAGGACATCCAACAAGACCGCAGTCCAGCTCCTATAATGATAAATGTACAACAGTTGGTATTCCACTCTCCACCCACGCTCGCCTGGTTCTGATTCAAACGATAATGGCCCAATTTCAGAATGTGTAACGTCCCAGTTCACAGTATCTTTGAGAGCATATATAAAGATGTTAGACAGCAGGCCCAGCTCAGCCTCCTCTGGGCTCCTGGGCGTAGCCAGGGCGCAGCGGGACTACGCTGCACTTAAGTAGCACTCTCTAGGAAGTGACGCTGTGGCAGGGGTTGATGGGACTTGGTCCCCAGCGGCCAGATGACATCAGTGGCTCCACCCCTGCAAAGTGATCCCACTGGGAAGATGGTAAGTTACTGGCATGGGTAGCACGCTCCAGCAGCGCTTCTGGCAAATGACAGGAAAAGCCAAAATGACCCATTCACAAACCTGGAGGTGAATGGAAAAAGATATCTCAAGATCCCTTGCAAGTATGATGACCTCTAAATACCCCAAGACATTTTTCACTGCCTCCAGATGTAGTGAAGTATTCACAGGAGCCTTGTTTGTAGTTGGTCATCTTCCCATAAGGATGTCAAGAAATCCTGTGACATCACCATCAATAACATGAATAATTTTCCATGAAAAGTAAACCACTGTTTTCAAAGATGATAGTAAGTGGAGAAACAATACTAGTTTTGATAATTATCGTGTAGCACCTCCTCCAGGGTTTCTTTCAACTTTATAAAGTGCACAACAGACCTACCAGTATTCAACTAATTGGCACTCACTGCATACACCTTGGAAGACTGATTTGACCCAGCAGCATTAATATATATATGTGAACTGCCCATTACACAAAGATCTGTTGAGCAGACGCCTATTGACCCGCTTGGCTGTGTTAGCAGAAATATGAAAGAGGTAACTAATGAACACAAAACTTTAGCAGGGATATGACAGACATTTGAGTGAGCATCTAACAGAAAAGTCCTGCAAGGGAAATAAGAGATTTCAGAGGCTATTACCAGAGATTGGAACCATCATCCAATACTGAAGCTTGCATGCTAAAATGTGATGGCTCACAATAGCTTGGTCAGTCTGTGACCATCAGACTTTTATCAGGGAGATAAAAAAAACTAGCATATGAAATAAGGCTATTATAATAGTGTGCCAGTGCGGTGGGCCTTGATGTTGGATTCTTCTTTTATCCCTTAAAGCCCAATGAAAAACACACCTTTGGCTGGTGAATCTGGGGCTGTGAAAATAAGGGATGTGAAAAGTAGAGTAGAACTGGCTTCAAGGAGACCTAGTTGAGGTGAAGTGCTGCCTCATAGTGGAAGGCTAGGGGGTGGAAACATTGTATAGCTGGTCAAATAAGGTCAACCTGTTCCCCTAAAAAAGAAATGTGACTGAATTTCTTCTTAGTAGGGTGGTTGCCATTGGTGGAGTGCTGCACCCTGAGATGAGTAATATCTACGGAGATACCTTGGTGTAAAACGAAAGAAAGGTCTTAGTTGTGCAGGGTAGAGAGATCAGATAATGTGCTGTACTGATCCACCACTCTTGTGGAGGGGGTTTAATTGAATGTAAAATTCTGGTATTTGTCAGCTTGTGGTCAATTCTATGGGTGCCTGTGATGTCAGGGGCCAAGACTCAGGCACAGAAATGATGGGTTATCACCCTGTCAACCTGTGCTGCAAAGAAATGCAATGGAAGTGGCTTGGTCTTGTTGAAGACCAGAGCAGGCACAAAGTGGCAGATGGACACAGGTGAAGTGACAGGGAGAGTATTGAGTGCGGCCCACCTCCTATAATGTTTTTCCTGGAGGTGTCAAGTGGTAAGGAATCAGCACGTTTCCTTTGAGTCTCAGCCTGAGGTTTAGGCGCTGTGACTGCCCGTTGTCCCTGAGAAAAGCAAGATGAGCACTGTTGGAAAATCGCCCTCTCTGAAGGGCCACCCTAAACTTTTTGGCTTCCTCTTCCTATTTTTCTGACCTTATTTTTGTTGGCTTTAGGACTCCGAGCCCTTTATCACTGCTGACCAGTGCTAAAGTGCATGCCCTTCTCCCCTAAACATGGTAACATTGGTGCATACGCAACTGACACATTTAGTTTACTTGTAAGTCCCTTGTAAAGTGGAATATCATATACCCAGGGCCTGTATCCTAATTGATACTAGTGGGCCTGCAGCACTGATTGTGCCACCCACACAAATAGCCTTTCTTAAACCTGTCTCAGGCCTGCCATTATAGGGCCTGTATGTGCAGTTTACTGCTTCTTCGTCTTGGCATTTAAAACTACTTGCCAAGTCTTAAACTCCCCTTTTATTACACATACATCACCCCTAAGGTAGGCCCTATGTAGCCCATATGACAGGGTGCTGTTAAAGTAATCTACTGGTAATTTTTACATGTCCTGGTACTGACAAACAGCTACATTTGTTTTTCACTACTCCTGTCATAAGCTAGCATTGGGAATTCCTTAAACCACTTTGAAGCTGTAATTCCTGATTAGAAAGGAGTAGCTGCATCATGTTTTATAACTTTGGAATGGTACTGATAACTCCTCTTTTCTGGTAAAGTTGGATTTAACATTACTGTTTTAGAAATGCCACTTTCAGAAAGTGGCAAAAGTCAATGGGGTGACCCTGTGTCCCTCAGAACCTGGGTATGTATATAACAAGCCACAGATGGTTCTGTCGGGTAAGGCAATTGCTTTTAAATTCATGAAGTCTTGATCATACAAAATATATATAAACCACACTTAGCCACTTAGGTCACCTTGTCACTTTATTCACTCAATTTTATGTCACCTATGTCATTTGATGATTATTGAACTCTGACAGCCATATATGATTATATGCTTCATACAGAAAAAAGTAAAAATTGATTTTTCTGTAAAATATTGTTTGTCGTTCGTGTTCCAATGTAAAATTCACAAATAAACTTTCAGAAAGTGGACATTTCTCTGCCCTTACTACTCTGTGTGCCTTGCAGCCTGTCTCCAATACATGTTTGGGATGGGTGACAGCTACACTTTGTGCATTCCCTCTAGACAGCCACAAACACATGAAGAGTGGGTGTGACAGTGTCATACGTCCCATGCAGGCCCATTGTCGTTTTTCCCTAAGTTAGCCTAGGCGAGCTGCATTTTGGTTTGCACATGTTACTATAAAAACACACTTTGCTTTGTGCCACATTGTACTTTCACATAGATCCTGCCGTTGTTTTTGCATTCAGTCCTTTCTTTGGGATCTTGTCTGAACACTGTGAGCAAGGTCAAACAACAATGCCCCTTGTTATTCTTTTTTGGTCAGGCACTAGCATCTAGACAAAACATACAGATGCAGCTGCTGTTTGGGAACACATACTCTTTCCCATATAGGTATGCATACACATGTGAATTAGACACTTGGAGGGAGTTTTGCAGAGAGAAGAGAGTGACTACAGCTGAGATGTAGAACTTTCATCTGTGCATGCTAAGGTACGGATTCTGCTGCAAACACCCTGAGATCTTCTCATATATAATCATTTTTCTTCTGTAGAAGGGAAGGGGGTTAGTAAGCCCAGTCTTATATAATGACAGCACCATTCATGATTTATGGATTACTCACTATGCTGACCGTATTTGTATTAGGCATTTTTCTACTGGTTGTGGCACGTATACTGCATACAAGAGCACGATAGTTCAAATAAATTATTTAAACTTTTGTCATGTCTAAGTCAGATCTTATTGTGGACTAGGATGAGTGTGAGGGCGAAAGGGTGTGTCCTGTTACCACGATTCCTGAGAGAGTCGGGAGTGTTGTGTTCTGGGGTGTCTAATCACTTGGTCTCTGTAAGTGGGTATGAGGGCAAGTGAGACACTATAGCTAGTCGGTCCTGGGCTCATGGGTACTAATATAGTAGGATGACTAAGTCCCTATATACTGAGGTCCTGTAGTCCCAAGCATAGTTCTGTGCCTGCACGGAATCACTGAAACAACAGCGAACTCATCTGCATGCATCTACATTTTGAAAGCTCTTCCTGGGCAGGAAGAGGGAAGGAGAGCTGACACTTACACCTGAATAGGCACTGTCCTGTTACCAAACAAAGGACTGATTACCCTCCTCCCACAGATAGCATGGCAGACACGAATGGGGTGAAAGGAATGAAAGGGGACCTGTGCACGTCAAGGGTCTGCTTTGAAATCTCTCCCACTTCAAAGGCACATTTAGATATAAGTGCTGGTGCTCTGACCATACCAAGACAGTACACTACTGGACCTGTGAAGAACTCTGCCAGGAGTAAAGACTGCTGTGCTATAAGGATTGCCACTTTGCCTGATTGCTGCTCTGAAGGAACCGCTTTCTGCTTGCTGAGCTGCCCTGCTGAGGACAAGGACTGGACCCATCTCGATTGAAGCCAGATTTACTCCAAGGGCTTTGTGGCTCGCCGCCTGTTTCTTAAGTCTCAGGGTCATCAAAGACTTCCTGCAACTGCACCTGGACTCTGCCATCTGCGTGTCCTGCCCTCCCAAGTGATGCCAATCTAGTCCTGGGCTCCTTGAAAGGTGATTTTTGCTGTCCAAAACCATCAAAAGAACTTTGCGCAGACCCGAACCGATGTATTGTCCTTCGACACCGACCGAATCGACGGCATCGCCTCGATGGGCTGCGTTGCTAAATGATGACGGACAGTGCGACTCGATGGTGACGCAGCACCGGCATCGTAACGGGGTTCGTCGATGAAACCTTCACCGACTGTGTGGTTCGGCGCCGATGCTTCGCCTCCATCCAAGGAATCGAAGATGACAGGGCACCTACTCCACTCCTCGCATCAAGTCTTCAACGTCAACGCTTGCTCCATCAAAGGTACTTTGTTAGTGTGACCTGCCTGAGTCCTGTAGCCGACCGGCCCTCCATCGTGGTCGCCTGAACTATGGATTTACCTCGGTTTAGCCTGACCTCAAGTCAACCCCTTAGTGCTATTGACTTCTAAGCACTATGGTTGGTTTATTCTTTAAAAATTCATAACTCCGGTTCTACTTATAGGATTTTGATCGTTTTTCTCTTGATTTACCCATACAATTATTCTCTATTTTTCTTAACCTTTCTGGAGTATTTTTGTGTTTTTTCATTGTGTTACACAAATACTTTGCACATTGCCTATTTAAATAAGCCTGACTGCTCTGTGCCAAGCTACAAGTGGGTGAGCACAGGTTAACTTTTAGTGTGTATCTAGCTTACCCTGACTAGGACTGTGGTCCCTACTTCGACAAGGTGCATACCTCTGCCAACTAGAGACCCAATTTCTAACAAGCTCCTCCTGAATGCCATGATTGGGGTCGCAGTTGTAGAAGAGGGCCACAGTTCACCTAGTCCAAGAGATCCTCTGGAACTTGTTCTTGCTCAGTTTATGTATTAATAATTTGGAAATTCATCTTTTACAGCAGCAGTTCTTGGACTGTGGGCTGCTGGCCCCTGGGAGGACACCACACCTACTCTGGGGATCTGCGACTGTTTAGAAAATGTAAATAATATTAGCAGAAAATAAAGTATATACACATATAAAAGCAAAAGGTAAAATTGAAAGTTTAAAAGACTCCGATATGAAGGAATTTAAAACTGGAGTATAAAAATTAAGTTGCCATCCTTAGCCTGACTCGTAGGAGCTGCACAAGTGCAGAAAACAGAAGTACAATATAAGTCTTTGTCATTTAGAAACAAAGCCACATTTTTAAAAGTTCTAGCATTCCCAATAAAGTAAAAATTTTGATTTTTGTATGCTTTTTAATAGTGAATTAAAAAAACTATTTCATAATTTGAGTATTTTTTATATATATACTTGTTTTTAAGTATACGTATTGTTATGGGTACTAATATATTCAAATCATAGAAATTGCTTAGGCTTCCAGTTTTCCAGTAGTGATTCATTGGGGATCCACAGAAGTCAAAAACTTTTGAACTGCCGATTTACAGGATAGATATTACAGCTAAAAAATTGGTAATTATTTTTACCCCTATTATTACATGCAGATTTTGAGGTTTTGATTTGAATCATTTCTCGAGGGCTTCAGAGATTGATTAATGGGTATGTTACATGGATTCTCTGTATCTGTGTACAAATAAATAAATCCAAGTTGATGTGTGGGGCTAGAAGAATATCCAAAATGGGAAATGTATATTTGGGGCCCTAATGCAAGTCAGCAAAATGGGGCCCTGTACTTTGTCTCGGTACTGAAATTCAGCCATATTTGGAATGCAGAGGGCCTTTCACATCCCCGGGCTCCATTGCCAGTGCACCTGTTGCACCATTGGTTGCTACAACCCTGATGAGTACACAACTCAATACACTCTAAAAAGGGCAGACAGGGCATCTGATGCCTTTTGGTGGCTTACCCACGTCCGCCAAACTCTAAATCAGGTCCAGAGTTTTCGTATATTTAGTCCTTTTCTGACTGCCCAAAAAAATACCTCTCTCCACTTCTACTGTCGAGGCTGACGTGTATGGTGCGAGCAAATGTTGCAGTCGAGAGGTTTGCACATTTTCACATTCTCTTGGGCATTCATCAGTAGACTTTATGCTCAAAATCAAACCAAGGATTCATTTTAAATTCACTTTAAATGCACGTGCTTCTCTGTGAGCAGATTTACATAGCTTAGACTAATGTTAGAAGTAAAAGACAAATTGTATTTCTTGTCCTCCTCTAAAACAGCAAAGAAGCTTATTCATGTTTATCAGAAGACATTGCAGCCAATTACAATAAGCATTTATAAAAACAAGTCACTGTTAAATGACGCCGCCAAAATATTTTTTAAATGGAAAAAGAGGAATACAAAAACCTCTTCTGAATAGGGCTCAAGTGTGAAACACATAAAATGGAAAGGTAGTGGAAACATATTAGGTTTGTCGGGATAAATAAAGAATTTGCAATCTAGTTGGTATATTTTGCATGCCATTTGTCAGAATGAATAACATCACATTTTCAGTGATATCATATAATAATATCAAATCCTATTTATTTCTCTTTGTGTGTCTTTTCCCAGTTTGAGCAAGGAGCTCCCCTGGTCTGCAATGAGAATGGAACGTGGTTTCTGGCAGGCATTCACTCTCCGATTATACAGGACTGTGACGTTCCCAACGCTCCACCAATATTCACTGCTGTGTCAGCTTATGCAGACTGGATTCAGTCGAAGATTTCAAGAGCTGCTTTTGCCAATCAAACAATCCCAGTTTCAAGCAGCACAGATGATGGCAACTGTACAAAATATGAAGAAACCCAACTTGCAGGTAATATATGGAAGAAAGCACCCCTTGCTGTTCAATGTAATAATATTGCAAGTCTTTGAGGAGTTCTGTAACCATACAGAGAAACGAGGCCGAGGGCCGAGTTCCTTTATAAGACCAAGGAATTCTGAGTTGACTTCCAGTATCCTTATAATGAACGTGAGGGGGTAATTTATTCCTCACAATACATGGTCACACCATCACCCTTTCCACAAACCGCTTAAATCCTTGGTGTGTGGCTCTTTTATATGAAAGAGAGAGGATATTAGCAGATGTGAAGTTTATAGGTAGAATTTGTAGTGCAAAATGAAATTAACCAAAAAGCAGGTAGATATGTGTTACAAAACATGTTATAATTAGTTTAATACAAGTCAAATTCAAAAGAACACTGTAGCTCAGAATGTATAGAAGAGGGGCGAGGATGTAGCCTTACGGCTAGAGCAGTCGACCACAAAGCTGGGGAACCAGGTTCGAGTCTCGGCAGGGACGCTCAACATCCTGTGGCAGATTTACAAGCCCCCTGTACCACCAGTACGTCACTTTTTGTGACGTACTGGTGGCGCATGTTACTGCTCCATATTTACAAGGACAGGAAAAGCCACCCTGCGTGGCTTTTCATGTCCTTGTAAATCTGGCCCCTTTACACGCAGCACTTTGCGTGAAAGGGGCGTTCCAAGGGTGTTGCTGTGGGTGTTTCCACGCAACACCCATGGAACAAGACACATTTCCAGATTTACGAGGAATCGTAAATCTGGAAATGCATCTGAATACTACGCCACCCTAGCGTAGCGAGGCGCAACAAAGAGAAATGTTTTAATTTCTCCTCGTTTTTTCCTCTTTTAATGCGTGCTGCATTCTACACCACACATTGAAAGAGGAAAATGCCTGTAAGGATTGTTTTTGTGCAAGAATGTGCCCCTTCCTGCACAAAAACAATCTCCCCATGACGCAGGCATCCTTGCACCATGTGCAGGGGTGCCTGCGCCGGCGCATGGCAGCAGTTTGTGCGCCAGCGCAGGGAAGAGCACAGGAATGCGACATATTATTGTAAATATGTCGCATTCCTGTGCTTTGGAAGTGCCGCAGCGTGACGCAGCCAAAGGGCTTGCGTTGCCGCGCTGCGGCACTTCCTTGTAAATCTGCCCCCCTGTGATTCTGGGCAAATCACTTAATCTCCCCGCACCTAACAAAAATGAATGTGTCTGTCTGTCACGAAACTGTTGCTCATGTAAAGCGCTCTGATACCTGATAACTTCGGGTTGAGTTCGTACTATATAAAACTCTAAAAATAAAAAAATAAAAATAGAAACATGTAGAGAGATTTTGTTTCCTATAACAACTCAAGCTTGTAAAAATAAACATCTTGTTATAACTATGTCCTTTCTGCTGATCACTGTTCATCTAAAAAACCAGGGCACAAGAAGAAAAATCAGGGTTTTGTTTCCAGTGTTTAAACTGCAGTTTAATTATGCTCCATGTCCCACCTTTCTCATTGGCTGTTGGATGTAGCTGCAGGCATTATGACTTGAGAACTCAGCTGTAATGCGTTATTACATTTGAGCACCTCTATCATTTCTTTATTGCAGATGACTAGAGCCCTCACAATTCACCTGTAACAAGAAAATTGTAGGCAGGCTTTTATACAGGGATTGCAGGCTGCCATGTATTATCGTGTGATATTGATGTCTGATAATGCCCCTCTGTAACCAGTTAACCAGTGCAAAACATCAAACAGTTAGAATTTCTATAATGTTTTCTTTTTTTCAAAAATATTTTTTGAATTTCTGTATTTACGACGTCTTTGTGCCTGCTGCAGCTCCTCTTTCATTCTTATGCCCAATGCCAATGCGATACATAGGGCCCAATTCAGAAAGGTTTTGTTATGTATGAGTAGCGCTCCTGGCTTACAACTGTCTTCCAGAAATAAGCCTGATGTGGCGTACTCCTGGAAGTCAGGAGTAATTTAAGAATACTACAAGAGTAAGTCATAGTGAAATCTGTTTGAATCGGGCCTTCCACCAGTACGTCTTGGGAATGCAGGTTCGAAGAGTGGTGCTCCGTTTTCTCATGTTTGAGTTTTTATTTACTTTTAGCTGCTTAGTTTTTGCTTAGGACTAAGGACAATTATCTTCCTTCCTCTTTATTCTCACTGTGGCCAGGCAGTTGATCAATTTGGGGGTTGACTCCCAAAGTGTTAAACAATGGCAGGTGTTTTGCCAGTGTCAGTTTTCTCTCTTTGGATCAGAGAGTATCACGGGTTATAGCCAACTGCCTTTTTAGCCAGGTTTTAGGCAGGTTTGTTCCTCTCAATGTAAATGGTCTGTGCCAGGCCACATAATCCAGCCTCTTACTCTTCTAGGAGTGTTTGAGGGTGAGAGGGTTTGGAATTTTCTCATCAGAGGATCTTAGTAACTTGTCTTGTCACTCTGGTCATCCACGACTTGTTCTGACTGGTTGTGTGTCTGAATATTGTATGCTGAAATATTGTCTGAGGTAAATATCATATCCAAAATATAGTTTACAAAAATATTGTCACATTGAGTGAAAAGCAATGGGGCAATATTTTTGCAGAGGATATTTAGTACACTATGTTTATGTCAGCAGATATTCTGACAATGATATTCTGGTACCATCCTCTCTGACCTGGTTCCACTCTTAGTAATCTTAAACCCTTTACCTTTCCCTCAACAGGAGTTCTTTTAAGTGTGCTAACCTTTTTAACCTGCATATGACTCCTTTGGTGTACCATTTACCTTCTTCTGAAGTTTCAATGGTAGAATGTTTACAAGTTGGGTGATCAGAGAATTGACAATGGTAAAGATTTCTCTGGAAACATTTGTGGCATTGGAAATCACAAAAAAGGGGCAAGATTGTCTGAGTCATCAATCCAGACTTTTTTCACCTAGAATCAAGAATATACAAACCTCAAAAATGTACATGATAAGGAGTTCTGTAGCATGCAAGCTGAAGTTAGAGACACGCCTAGGAGGATGATTTAATAATGCACCAGAAAGGAGACCAAATGAGAAAAATTTATTTGGAAAACTCACACTTTAG
>CAWUFW010004544.1:0-186089 GCA_963921515.1 Calotriton arnoldi | reverse complement strand
GGGCAGGGGTCACTTGTTACAAAGGGAGCAGCAAGACAATAAAGGGGGTCTCTCTGATTAAGTTAATACCGAAGTACAGCTTATTAACATGATAAATATAAAGGATTTAACCCCTTCGCTGCCAGGCCTCCCCGACCAGTGCCACGCCCTTTTTTGCTCTTTGGGGTAGTTCGCGCTTAGGCCCCCACACCTTTTTGTCCACAGACTGTATCCACGCTAACTTTGTGTCCTTTTTTTCCAATGTCCTAAGGATTGTAAAGGTACCCAGAGTTTGTGGATTCCCCTTGAGGGGACTGAGAAATTAGCCAAAATACAGCTACATTTTGTTTTTTGGGGGAAAAATGGGAAAAATGGGAAAAAAGTGCTTTTCTCTGCAAATGGTATCAATAAAGGGTTTGTGGTGCTAAAATCATCATCTTCCCAGCTTGCAGGAGCAGGCAGACGTTTGTCAGAAAAACCAAAATTGTCTACACAGTTTTGGTATTTTACTGGGACACAGCCACTTTTTCCTATTTTTTGTGGTTTCAACCTCCTTCCAGTTAGTGGTAGAAATGGGTGTGAAACCAATAAAGGATCTCGGAAAGCTATGCATTTCTGAATGTAGACAACATTCTGAATTCAGCAAGGGGTCATTTGTGTAGATCCTTCAAGGTTTTCCTATAGACAATAACAGTTAAAATAAAACAATATTGAAATTGAGTTGAAAAAAGCAGCCATTTGTGCCTACATTTTCACCTGTAACGTCTTCTAACTATGGTAGATTTTTTTAATGCAATATACCGTTACGTCTGTGGGACCCTTTTGTTGCGAGGATATATAGGGCTTGCAGGTCCACCAACAACCTGAGATACCCAGAGCCAATAACTGAGCTGCACCTTGCAATCGTTTTTCATTGTGCACTGGGTATACAGCAATTAATTTGGTAAAATATAAAGAGTGAAACATAGGTATCAAGGTATCCTATGTATTTCTGAAATGGGAATAAGATATGGAGTTTAGAAGCAGTAGTTATTTGTGCATATCTGAAGTTGTGGGTACCCATATTAGCATATGAATTTGAGGGTATTTTTCAAAATGCTTATTTTTTACACACTGTTTTACATTTGGAAGGCAGAAATGCATAGAAAGGCAAATGGTAATAGCACTTGTTCTAGTATTCTGTGTTCTCCTAAGTCTCTCGATAAAAATGGTACCTCACTTGTGTGAGTAGGCCTAGTGCCCGCAACAGAAAATGTCCCAAAACGCAACATTGACACATCACATTTTTCCACTGAAAACGACACTTTTTTCTGCAACGTGCCTACCTGTGTATTTTGGGACCTAGTTCAGCCGGCACCTAGGGACACTTAGCAAACCTGTACATTGTTGAAAACTAGACACTCAAGGGAATCCAGGATGGGGTGACTCGTGTGGCTCTCATCAGCGTCTGTTACCCAGAATTCCTTGCAAACCTCAAACTTTGTCAAAAAAACACATCTTCCTCACATTTCTGTGGCGGAAAGTTCTGGAATTAGTGGGGAGCCACAAACTTCCACCCACCCAGCATTGCTCCAAGTCTCCCAATAAAAATGGTACCTCACTTGTGTGGATAAGGCTAGTGCCCGCGACAGGAAATGGCACAAAATGCAACATGGACACATCACATTTTTCCACTGAAACCTGACCCTTTTTTTGCAACGTGACTAGCTGTGGATTTTGGACCCTAGCTCAGCCGGCATCTAGGGAAACCTAAAAAACCTGTACATTTTTGAAACCTAGATACCTAGAAAAAGCCAGGATGGGGTGACTTGTGTGGCTCTCACCAGGGTCTGTTCCCCAGAATCCCTTTGCAACCTCAAACCTTGTAAAAAAAAAAAAACACATTTTCACCACATTTCTGTGATGGAAAGTTTTGGAATTTGCAGGGAGTCACAAACTTCCAACCACCCAGTATTCCCCCAAATCTTCTGATAAAAACAGTACCTCACTTGTGTTGGTAGGACTAGCCCCGCGACAGGACACAGCCAAAAAGGTAACATGGACACATCACATTTTTCCACTGAAAACAGACCCTTTTTTTGCAATGTGCCTAGCAGTCGATTTTGGGCCCTAGCTCAGCCGGCCCCTAGGGAAACCTAGCAAACCTGTACATTTTTGACAACTAGATACCCAGGAAAATCCAGGATGAGGTGACTTGTGCGGCTTTCACTAGGTTCTGTTACCCAGAATCCCTTGCAAACCTCAAACTTCGTTAAAAAAAGCCCCACATTTTCCTCACATTTCTGTGAAGGAAAGTTCTGGAATCTGCAGGGAGCCGCAAACTTCCCAACACCCAGCATTCCCATCATCTCCCGATAAAAATAATACCTCACTTGTATGAGTAGACCTAGTGCCCACAACAGGAAATGGTTCAAAACTTATTGTAGAGGAATCAATATTAGCTATCACTAAAGAACTTGGTTTTGCAATTGGGTAACCTGCGTTTTTGGTCCTGGGCTCAGCGGCTATGTAGGGAAACTACAAAACCCAGATATTTCTGAAAACTATACACCCAGGAGAGTTCAGGGAAGTATGGCTTGCATGGATCCCCAACGTTTTCTTACCCAGAATCCCCTGCAAACCTCAAATTTAGCTATAAAAATCACATTTTCCTAATATTTTAGTGTGGGAAAGTTATGGGATCACTGAGCCAGCACAAATTTCCTACCACCCAGCATTCCCTCAGATTTCCTGATAACAATTCTATCTCACTTGTGTGGGTGGGCCACGTGCCAGGACAGGGAAGGGCCCACAACGTATTGTGGAGGCATCAAAATTATTGATCTCAAAACGTTCTGGTTGTGCAAGGGGGTCACCTGCGTTTTTGGTCCTGGGCTCGGCGGCCAACTAGGGAAACCTACCAAACCCAGACATTTCTGAAAAATGGACACCCTGGGGAGTCCAGGGAGGTCTGACTTGCGTGAATCCCCCAACGTTTTCTTACCCAGAATACCCTGCAAACCTCAAATTTAGCGAAAAAATCAAATTTTCCTCACATTTCTGCATGGGATCACCGTGCCGACACACATTTCCTACCATCCAGCATTCCCCTCGAACTCCTGAGTAAAATGATACCCCCTGCAAACCTCAAATTCAGCTAAAAGGTCACATTTTCCTCACATTACTGTGTGGGAAGGTTGTGAGATCACAGCGCCAGCATAAATTTCCCACCACCCAGCATTCCCCTCAGTCTCCCAATAAAAATGATACCTCACTTGTGTGGGTGCCCAAAGCAGAGTCAGCCTAAAAACAAGAAAAGAAGAAAACCTGCCTTTTTGGACCAACTGTGTTTCCCCCTCAGTTTTTCCTTTTATACGTTTTTAGGTTCTTTGCTTTGGGCACCCAAACAAGTGAGGTATAATTTTTTTTATCAAGGGATCGAGGGGAACGCTGGGTGGTGGGAAGTTTGTGCCGGAAAGGTGATCCCACATCTTTTCCACACTGAAATGTGAGGAAAGTGTGACTTTTTTAGCTAAATTTGAGGGCTGCAGTGGATTCTGGGTAATAAAACGCTGGAGGATCCACGCAAGTCACACCGACAGCCAAGCGCCATCCATGCACACCACCAGCCAAGCGTCAGTCCACGCACACCGCCAGATATGTGCCGTCCACACAGACCGCTAGCCAAGCGACAGTCCACGCACACCGCTAGCCAAGCGACAGTCCATGCACACTGCCAGCCAAGTGCTTTCCACTCACACTGCCAGCTAAGCACAAGCCCACACACACCGCCAGCAAAATGCAGTTTCACACAGCCAGACAAACGCCAGTACACACAGTCAGCTGCACTCCAGTTCACACACAGAAACATTCGCTAGTATCTAGTGGTCTTTTGTCCTCCTTCGGGGCAGTTGAGCCTAAAAATTACGCTGGGCAGAAATGGCCAAAATGGGTGCACAAAAAAAGGGGAGTGACCCTTGCCTAAGGGGCCACTCTCTGACATGCCCATAAACATATCTCTGGTGCCTAGAGGGCTAAAAGACTATGGCTATTTTTTTGGGGGGGGGGGTTGGCATTGGCACGCCCATTCTGGACAGCCCCCACCCCTAACATACCAGCAAAAAAGTCCATAGTGCCTAATGGGTTTTCTGCCCTCCCGTGGGTTCGGATCGGGGCTATTGCCTCTATATGACCCCCAGGGGGCAGAAATACTGTGCCCAATTTGTTTCTGAGTGGGGTGGGGTCACTAGTATGCCCATTCTGGGCAGCTCCCACCCCTACCCTTGCTAAAAAAAAACTACTCCCTGGTGCTTAGTGGGCTTTCTGCTACCCCGAGAGCAGATCAGGGCTATTGCCCCCAGGGGGAGGGGGGCAGAAAGACTGTGGTTGTTTTTGCAAGGGGCATTGGCATCACCATTCTGGGCAGCCCCCACCCCAGGACTACTAAAAAAAAAAGTCCCTGGCTTCCTAGTGGGCTTTCTGCCCCCACCCCAGCGGGGGGGAGCAGAACAGGGTCTTTTGCACCTTTATGCCCCCAGGGGGAGCAGAAAGACTGTCCGTTTGTTTTTGAGTGGGGTGGGGGCATTGGCATGCCCATTCTGGGCAGCCCCACCCCTACTCTGGCAAAAAAATACTCCTTGGTGGTTAGTGGGATTTCAGACTGTGTCTATTGTATTTGGGGGGTGAGAGCATTGGCATGCCCATTCTGAGCAGCCCCCACCCCTAAATTTACATAAAAATGTAATCCCCGGTTCCTAGTATGCTTTCTGCCCCCTGAGAGGGTCGATCTGGGGCTATTGCCCCCATCTTTCCTCCGGGGGGGCAGAAAAACTGTGCCTATTTCTGGGTGGGGTGGAGGCATTATAATGCTCATTCAGGGCAGCCCCCTCCCCTAAATTTACATTTTAAAAATCCCTGGTTCCTAGTGAGGTTTCTGCCCTCCCGGGGGCATATTGGTTGGGGGCTATTGCCCCCAACTGCCCCTCGGGGGGCAGAAAGACTAAATATGCCCAAAAAAGGTGGAGGGAGCAAAGGCCCTTGACCATGGGGCCTCCCCGCCTCACTGGTGTCTAGCGGTGAATCCCTGCTTGGGGATTGCCCTCCTGCAGCGTTCCCCAAGCAGGGATCTACTAGGGAAGAGTACCATTAGAAAGGGGAAACTCTCCCCTTTCCAATGATACTTCTCCTGTGTGTTTCGGTAGGCAGGGGGCTGGGATTGCCCCCGGAGCACTGAAGCAGTGAAACTGAAATGAGCAGATTATCTTATTTCATTTTCACTTTCAATTTAATGACGTCAGAGTGCCATGCGCGCGATCGCCATTACATTAGAAAAAGCATTGCCTTGGGAGGTTGGGGTAGCTCTTCCCCAGCTCCCCAGGCTGAAAAACTGAAAAGGAAATCCCCTCTGCTGTTTACAGCTGAGGGATTTCTGGCTGGTGAGCAGAGGACGTAACAGTTATGTCCTCGGCACACAAGCGCCACATCCGAGGACGTAACAGTTACGTCCTCAGGATGGAAGAGGTTAATAATGAGGCAGAACAGTAAGCACAATGTTGAGTGTGGAAAGTCCACAGAGACAAGTTTCTTTGATAACATCCGGATGTTGGTCCTGCAGAAGGTAAAATATTTACACTTTTTGGCACAGCAGAAAGTGGATATTATGAATACATGACAGTATAGGTGGAACGGCAGGATCATGGGTGAGTCTGAATGTTCAGAAGTGCTGTTTCTGTCACGGGCAGCAGCAGATGTGCATACCAAGAAAGAGAAGAGATGATAGAATTGCTTACCAGAATAGACAACTGTCACCTGGGAAAAAAGGGAACAGTATTCACACTCATTAAGAAGTTGGGGAAACAGCAAAATATGGTTCTAGACAAATGTTTCCAAAGGGTGACATTCCACTATTTATTGATATGCGCATGATCATTGTATAGTGTGTGCCTTTAAATGTGGTAGTATTTCACTGGTTCAAGGCTGAAAGTATAAATCTACAAAAATCCTGCATCCAGTATATCACTCACCACCATACTGTCAGGGTAAGTATATGTAGTTACTTATAGATAACTATTCTTACCTCCACATCTGCTTACTTTGAAAACAAGGGGACATATTCACAAGACCCTTGGCCGCCAGGTGCTTCATTTTTTGTGACGCATCGACGGCGCAGTGTGCTGCCCCATATTTACAAGGTCACGTAAAGCCACCTTGCGTGGCTTTTCGTGGCCTTGTAAATACAGCCCCTTATCACGCAAAACTTTGTGTGAAAAGGGCATGCCATAGGTGTTGCTGTGGGTGATCCCATGCAACACCCATAGATTCTGCCGCATTTCCAGATTTACGAGAAATTGTAAACCTTGGAATGCGTCAGAATGCTGCGTGTACTCAGGGGAGGCATAGGGATGTTTTTCATTTCTCTTCTTTTTTTCCTCTTTCTATGCATGCTGCATTCTGCAGCACACATATGAAAAGGAAAACACCTCTTGTGATTGTTTTTGTGCAGGAAGTTGTGCCTTCCTTCACAAAAACAATCATCCCCGCAACGCAGGCACCCTTGCACCATGGTGCAAGGGTGCCTGCGTCTGCACATGGCAGCCAATTGTGCACCAGCGCAGGGGAGAGCAAAGGGATCCGTCATATCGTTGTAGATATGACACATCCCTTTGCTTCCAAAGTAACGGAGCACGGTGCAGCTAAATGGCTTGCGGCACCGCGCTGCGTTACTTTGTCGTGAATAAGGCCCAAGGTATTTATGTCCTCGTTATAAGTGACTCAGATTACGGTGCAATAACTAGCACCTATTACAAGTTTTTCCTCTTTATTGGTGAGTAGCCTGCAGAACTTGGTGCTTATCGCAACAAAAACCAAAAGTTCCGGTATATACGAGCACTTTCCTCCTGTTAAATTCCGGCAGATTTAACTAGCCGAAATTTAACAGTATATGCAAACTTCATTGCACACAGTAATTACCAGGTGCAGTGACTTTTGTATAATCTAGAATTCCAAACCCTGTTTAAACAGGGGTTTGCAGTGAGCTTGGAATACATTGGGCCACTACGTAATGAGGGCCTCAGAATTATTTATTGATTTGTTTTGTATGGCTCTTGTAGAGAACAATTAGCGTGACTACCTGAATTCTAAATCCACTAGTTCACTCCAGTGACATAGCAAAGGTGGGTAACAGAAGTTGTTAATCACTGTTGCTACTTCATAAAGGAATTCCAGGCTGTTCTGGCCGGCTTCTCTGAGAGCATGTCAGGCCAGCGCCAGAAAGCAGGAAGCACAGCTTCTGAAGGAAAGGGAAGTGGAGGCAGAGAGAGTTGGGGGGGGGGGGGGGCAGGAAGCCAAGCATTTTATGTTCACTTTTGGGTAAGGGAGGGGAGGCCATGTTATGTATGGCTCCCCATTACTCCTCTGACCCTGTTTACCAGTTGAAAGCAGGGACAGATGATTTTCTAGGCTATCCAAAATGTAACAAATTATAGATGGGTGAGAAGTGTATTACTGGGACATTTTTCACCTTGGGGTTCTGAGTGACATAATCGAAAACTCAAACTTCGCTCTTGTCTTTTTGATATTACTCACAATCTGTCAGTGAAAACCATCCCCATAGTTCACTTTTAACGAATTTATAATTGTATATATTTGGTTTATTTTGCCTGTCCAGGTCTGAGTCTATTTCCTGGATATAATGCATGTAAATTTAGTGTACAGTGAAGTCTTCATGTTTGGTTTTATATGGCCTACTGTTAGAACAGGGATTCCCTAGTTGGCTGAGGTAGGTACCTTAGGCCAAATAGGGACCCTTGCTTCTAAGTCAGGGAAAGGAAGGACACCTTCTCAGATAGCCCCTGCTCACCCCCTCGGTAGCTTGGCACGAGCAGCCAGGCTTATCTTCAGGGCAAATGTGTAAAGTATTTGCAACCACGCTCTCAGTGACCCAATGATGACACCACAAATGGACTCCACACAAGTTTCATAAAAAAACAAGTATAAGTTTATATAAAAAGATATACGATGAGACCACACGATAAAAATCCAACATATGCGTACTTGTAATAATTCACCTTGCTGGTTAAATAAGGCCAGCAAGCCCTTGTAGGTTCTGACGATATTAATGAGCAATTCCAGATGATCCAATGCAGTCCTAATGCAATGCTATGCAGTTCGTAATGCAAGAATCAGGCACTTTACAATGTCAAAGTAATGCAGTTCGTTATGCAACAATCAAGCAGTTCGTAATGCCAAAATAATGCAATGCGTAATGCAACACTCAGGTAGTTCGTTATGCAAAAATAATGCAATGCGTAATGCAACAATCAGGCAGTTCGTAATGCAAAAATAATGCAATGCGAAATGCAACAATCAGGTAGTTCGTGATGCAAACTAATGCAATGCGTAATGCAACAATCAGGCAGTTCGTTATGCAAACACAATGTAATGCGCAAGGCACTCCGGCACCGATCACGGTGCTTTAGACAGTCTCTCTGCCACTCGTACTGACTCGCGGTCAGCTTGCGCCAACATATGCCCCCAACACGGGTATGGTGTAAACCAAAGTGCAGCTCCACACTGTAGGAGAGTAGGATCTGCTTCACATGGGTACCCCCACTTTTTGCTGATGCTTCACTGTTTTTCGACATTAGTCTGGCTGGGGCCCTGCTAATCAGGACCCCAGCCTAGCTGCTTCCTCTCTAAAATGGTTTCCATGTGCCTTAGGCACATCACTGATTGGGATCTGGAGTGCCCTTATAAGTCCCTAGTATATGGTATACTATGTACCAAGGGCATAGGTACCTCAGAGGCCTGCCAGGGGCTGCAGCATGTATTATGCCACCCCTGGAAGGCCATCCAAACTGACACCACAGGTCTGCTACTGCAGCCTGGGTAAGGTGGTGCATGCACCCCTTACTGTGATATAGGTTACCTATATCACGAAATACATACACACATATAAACCTATAAGTCACTCCTAAGGCAGGCCTTATCAATCCTAAAGGCAGAGTGCATGGTTCCTATGTGAGAGGGTGCCCCTGCATGAGCAGGGCCCCTCTGCAGCGTTCGGAGACCATCTCTGATGCTGTTTGTATTGCAGCCTGACCATATACTCTTAAGCGCATTATATCCTCGCGGTAAAATGCTAACTTTGGAATGGCTGCACCTAAACATGTCGTGTTTGGTGTCAAACATCTTGGAATACTACCCCCCGCCAATCCTGGTGGCGGGGTAGCATTCCACCCTTCTAGAGGGAAAGACATGTTAACTCTGACGAGTCCGGTAACTTCTTTCCAGAGCCCTGGCATCACAAAATGGATGCTGCTGCCACAGACACGAGTCTGGCCTCCTGCTGCTGGACGAAACTCCGGCAGGGGAGGCCTGGACAATAGGTTTCCTGTCCCAGGGAGGTGTGACCACCTCCCCAGACAGGATAATGTGTATTGGGGCTGGGCGGGAGCACTTTCGGGTGCTTTGAAGTCCTGCACTGGGGGCACATTTGGTGTCCCTAGTGCATACCCCAGTTCAAACCGGATCAGGGGCTTGCAGCCCCTGCTTTGGCGCGAACTGGACAAAGGGAAAGGGGTGTAGCCACCCCTCTGCCCTGACCCACCCATAGGTGGGGCCACAGAGTAGTCCAACCCCTATTTTTAGAATAAAGGTAGGAACCCAGTCCTTAGGACTTTAGATTATACCTGGACGAAACTCTGAAACTGAATCCTGGACCTTCGACGCTCTACGACAAGATTAGAGGACTGAAGAATCTCCCTTGGGGTCAAGGAGTGACTCCCCTGCTTGGCAGGCACCAAAGAAGCATCTGTCCGGTTCGCATTTCTGAAGCTCCCGTCGGACGCCGAAGTCATCGCATCACCAGAGGTGGATTCTCAGACTTCCCGAGGCTACCCTGAGTCCCCAGCAAAGCTGAGGCCCGTGGCTATCGTGGGTGACTTGAGACCGTGACCCCTGGACACCGAGCACATTTGCAAGTGCATCATCTTCTGGGTCTCCCAAGAAGTCGTGCTTTGGGCTCCGAGTAGCCCCAGCCTCCAGCACCACCTGCACTGAAGATCACTGGCCCCCACTCCACGAGTGTCCTGTAAGCCAGCTCCACGTGCGGCATCACGAGGCTCCTTCGCGGTCGCTAGCCCGTTGGCTAGTAGCCCTTAACGAAGGCCAATCCTTTTCTTACTTGGCATCCTGGTTGCTCCAGGCCTGCCCTCACTTACCCTCGCTGGGTGAGTTCCACAGACCTTGCTGGTCTGCACCATCGACGATCTACATCTTCACCGAGACTTGCCGTTGCCAAGGCTTGTTGGGTCCAATCTGGTCGCCGACACCTCAGCACTCGACAGACATTGTGTACCAGCCCGAATCCTGCTTCTGGTCGCCGACAACGCCTCCCGGACCTCGTGGCTGAAGAGTCAAGACGACCGTCAACGCACCTGAAGCACTCGACATCGGTGGGCATCTGTCCATCGCCTACCTGGTCACTGGCTAGTGACCCAGACTCTGTCCCCTCTGCTTTCAGGTTCTTCAGAACTCCGATCCACTCTTGGATCCACCCGGACACTTTTCTCTTGGCCGCCAGCAGCACTTTGCAGCAGATCGCCATTCGAATCGACGACGAAACCCGACCCCGAAAGGCACCTATGCACCCGGCTTCCTGGGTGAGGTAACACGAGTACTCCGGTGCTCCCGTGGGTAGAGACTCTTCAAAGTCCTAGATCTCAAAGGGTTTTGTCCTAGTCCTCTTTTAAGTGTCCCTTTTCTCTATTTTCCCGATCCCGACTTTCTCCATAGAAGTTAACGGCGTATCGCGGTTGTGTATTTACACTGCACGCGTCTCCCGTGGGTCCCCTGTGTCACTACCTTGGGTGGTTCCTTGTGGTCCAAGCACTTCTAGAGGCTCTAGGCCTAGTGTCTAGTTCAGTCGTGGTTCGCATACCACTTTATTGGTATATGGTTTGGTACGCCCCTAGGGCCCAAACGTGTATTTGTGCTATTACTGTGACTTAATAACTTATAACTTATGTACTTCGAACTCTAGCCTCATAAAGAGACTAGAGGGGTGTGTTTAGCAATAAATACATATATTTTGAATATATACCTGGTGTGGTGCTCTTTCATTTGGTCACTCAAGAGATTATAGACTGGTAAAACAAGCTGCTTTACATTCCTTCAAGACTTAGCCTGAAGGCTGCTCTCCATAGCTACCACTAGGATAGCTTTCAATAAGGTTGTCTTTAACCTATCTCCAATAAGGGGTTGTTTGGACTGGTGCAAGGTGCCCACTATAATTAGTGGACAGCATATACCAGGCCAACTTCTCACATTGGTGTGCAGCGTGTGGGATTCCAGCTTGCTATTGTTTTACCAGATAATCTCAATTGAATTGATCAACTGAAAACCACTAAAGGTACCTAAGGTACATATAATTTAAGCTTAGAATACAGTAAGTTCTACTGAACTTAGAGTTGTGTGTTAAGGGATAGCACAACCCTTTCTACAACTCAAGAGAGTTTAGTAGGCCACACTAGAGTAGGTAGTGCATACACCACACCACACTAGTAATGTCTTTAAGGGCAGGATCCAAAGAATCCTTGCAGGAAGCCATTGAGCTTCCACCCTCCAAGTATGATACACTCCCATTCTTGGAATTGAGAGCTTTATGTAACTTGATAAAAATAAGGACAGGCCAAAGCCCCACCACCCAACACCTCAAGGAGTTGTTGGTGGCTTATGACCTTAGTAAGCCTGTAGGGACTGAAGGGGTAGGAGCTGAGGGTGGGGCAGACGAAGAGGACGAGGCCAGGGGTACCAATACCCCCAGCCCCCCTCGGAAACTGGCCAGGAGGGTGACAATGACCCTGACCTGGAAAACCCAATCCCTCCTGTGGATGATGATGAGGATGATCAAGATGATGCCCTCTTTGTCCCCCAGGAAGGATTAAGAGTGTGCCCAGGAAGTCTAGATCTCCTTCTCAGGAGTCTAACCACTCTGGCACCTCTATAGGGAGCTCTGTCTCATCTCACAGGAGGAAATCCTCTCATGAGAGGAGAACCAGACTGGTCCAGTATGAGGAAACTCAGCTGGAGATCAGAAAAAGCAATTGGCTTTAGATAGGGAATCCCTAGATCTCCTTAGAGAGAGAAGAAAGTTGGGACTAGAGTCCCATGGTGGCAGCCATGTCCCTAGAGACAGGGAAAGGTCCTATGACCATAGGAACCTGAGCAAGATTGTCCCTCCCTACCAGAGTGGGGATGATATCCACAAATGGATAACTGCATTAGAGAGGGCCTGTAAAGTACAGAAGGTCCCTCAGGAGCAGTGGGCAGCAATCTTGTGGCTCTCCTTTGCTGACAAAGGTAGAGATAAGCTCCTCACTGTTAGAGAGGAGGATGCTGATAATTACAAGGTCTTGAAGAGTGCTCTTATTGATGGGTTTGGCCTAACCACTGAACAGTACAGGTTGAAGTTCAGAGACACCCAAAAAGCACAGACTCAAGACTGGGTAGACTATGTGGATTGTTCTGCCAAGGCTCTGGAAGGCTGGTTGATGGGCAGTAAGGTGTGTGACTTCTCAGGATTGTACAATCTGATAATGAGGGAGCAGATTCTTAATAACTGTCAAAATCAGCTGTTGCATCAATACCTGGTAGACTCTGATCTGACCTCTCCCCAAGAATTGGGAAAGAAGGCAGACAAATGGGTCAGAACCAGGGTGAAGCAGAAGGTACAGAACCAAGGTGGGGAAACCAAGAAGCAAGATGCTAAGAACTCTGACAAGGGTGGGGAGAAGGGTAAAGATCAAAAGTCTTCATCAGGCCCCCAAAAATCTTCTTCTGGTGGGGATTCACAGTCTACCAAAGGGAAAGGCCAAAGAAAACCATGGTGCAAGGTCTGTAAGCAAAAGACCCACTGGACCAGTGATTGCACCAAGTCCAAAGACTCCAGTCCAGCACCCACCAATGCCCCTAAGGCACCTGTTCCCCTAGTACAGTTGGTGGAAGTGCTCCAGCAAAGGGTTTAGTAGGGTTCACCCTGGGAACTGAGTTGGGCTCTGACTTAGTCAGAGAACTGACTCAGGCTGTGTTAGTCTGTGATGGAGGCATGGATGTGACCTCCACTGTGAGTCCCAGTAATCTGGGCAAGTACAGACAACAGCCTTTAATTAATGGACGTGAGGCTTTGGCATTTAGGGACACAGGGGCAAGTGTCACAATGGTGACACAAGACCTTGTGCTACCTGGGCAAGTTATGCTTGGTGAGATGTACCAAGTGACCAATGCTAGCAATGTCAGAACAGACCATACTCTGGCAGTTGTTAACTTCTCCTGGGGAGGGGTAACTGGCCTTAAGAAGGTTGTGGTAAGTGCAAACCTACCAGTCGAATGCTTGCTTGGCAATGACTTAGAGACTTCTGCTTGGGCAGAAGTGGAGCTCAGGACCCATGCAGAAATGCTGGGGATCCCTGCAGATGTGTTTGCTGTGACCAGGTCACAAGCCAAAATGTCTAGCACTGAACAGGCCTTGGATTCTGGAAGAATGGACCAAGTGCCTTCCAAGAGGAGGAGTAGTAGGGTTAAGGCAGTGCCTTCCCCTTGGCTCAGGAGGAAGATCAATCCCTTGAGGGGGATGATCTCAGCCCTAAAGAAGGAACTGTCCCTGAGGAACTTGAACCTGACCAGGTTGAGTTCTTGGGGACAGGGGGACCTTCTAGGGCAGATCTGAGCCAGGAGCAGCAGAGCTGCCCCTCCCTTGAACCCCTCAGACAGCAAGCTGCTGCTGAGGCTGCTGGGAAAGCTAGTGGTCCCCATACAGTGTATTGGGATGATGGACTCCTGTACTCAGAGAGTAGAGACCCCAAGCCTGGTGCTACCAGGAGGTTGGTAATACCTTTGAAGTTCAGGGGCTTCCTATTGACCCTAGCCCATGATATTCCCTTAGCAGGTCACCTGGGCCAGAACAAGACTTGGGACAGAATTGTCCCTCACTTTCACTGGCCCCACATGTCTGAAGACAGTAAGGAGTTTTGTCGCTCCTGTGTAACCTGCCAAGCCAGTGGCAAAGCAGGTGGCACTACAAAGGCCCCCTGATACCACTACCTGTGGTGGGGGTGCCCTTTGAAAGGGTAGGGATTGACATTGTTGGTCCCATGGATCCCCAAACAGCCTCTGGGCACAGGTTTATCCTGGTGGTAGTGGATCATGCCACCAGGTACCCAGAAGCTATTCCCCTCAGGACCACTACAGCACCTGTGGTGGCAAGGGCCCTCCTGGGAATCTTCTCAAGAGTGGGCTTTCCTAAGGAGGTAGTATCAGACAGGGGTGCTAACTTCATGTCTGGGTACTTAAAAGCAATGTGGAAGGAGTGTGGAGTAACTTATAAGTTCACCACACCCTATCACCCACAATGCAATGGTTTAGTTGAGAGATTCAACAAAACCTTGAAGGGCATGATTAAAGGGCTCCCAGAAAAGCTTAGGCGTAGATGGGACATACTCTTGCCCTGCCTTTATTCGCATATAGGGAGGTGCCTCAGAAGGGGGTTGGTTACAGCCCTTTGAACTTCTGTTTGGCCACCCTGTGAGGGGTCCACTGTGCTTGGTGAAGGAAGGATGGGAGTTACCTCTCAAGCCCCCAAAGCAAGATATAGTGGACTATGTACTTGGTCTCCGCTCCAGGATGGCTGAGTACATGAAAAAGGCAACCAAAAACCTTGAGGCTAGCCAGGAACTTCAGAAGGCCTGGCATGACCAAAAGGCTGTTCTGACTGTTTACCAGCCAGGACAGAAGGTGTGGGTGTTGGAGCCAGTGGCCCCAGCAGCTCTCCAAGATAAATGGAGTGGACCCCACACTATTGTTGAGCAGAAGGGTGAGGTCACTTATTTAGTAGACCTAGGAACACCCAGGAGTCCCCACAGGGTTCTCCATGTCAACAGGTTAAAACCATATGTGGACAGGGCAGACATGGGCTTGCTCATGGCTACTGATGAAGGGCAGGAGGAAGAGAGTGACCCACTCCCTGACCTGCTCTCACAGAACCCTGACGATGGGTCAGTTGATGGTGTAGCCTTGGCAGGCAGCCTCACTACCAAGCAACAAACTGATTGCAGGCAAGTCCTCAATCAGTTTCGACATATGTTTTCACTGACACCCAGTCAGACCACCTGGTGCACTCATGAAGTGGACACTGGAGACAGTCTGCCTATTAAAAACAAGATTTATAGGCAACCTGACCATGTCAGGGACTGTATCAGGACTGAAGTCCAGAAAATGTTGGAATTGGGAGTAATTGAACCCTCAGATAGCCCTTGGGCTAGTCCAGTAGTCCTTGTACCGAAACCTCACACCAGTGGTGGAAAAAGAGAGATGAGGTTTTGTGTAGACTACAGGGGTCTCAATGCAGTCACTAGGACTGATGCCCATCCAATACCCAGGGCAGATGAGCTCATAGATACTTTGGCCTCTGCCAAATATCTCAGCACATTTGACCTAACAGTTGGCTACTGGCAGATCAGACTAGCTGATACTGCAAAGCCCAAAACAGCATTCTCAACCCCTAGTGGGCATTATCAATTTGTGGTGATGCCCTTTGGTCTGAAGAATGCACCTGCCACTTTCCAGAGGTTGGTGAATACAGTTCTCACAGGACTGGAAGCCTATAGTGCAGCTTATCTAGATGATATTGCTGTCTTTAGCTCCACCTGGGAGGATCACCTGGTCCACCTCAGGAATGTTTTACAGGCCCTGCAAAAGGCAGGCCTGACTATCAAGGCCACTAAGTGCCAGATAGGGCAGAGTCAGGTTGTGTACCTGGGCCACCTTGTGGGTGGAGGCCAGGTTCAACCTTTGCAGAGCAAGATCCAGACCATCATGGACTGGACTGCTCCCACTACCCAGACTCAGGTGAGAGCCTTCTTAGGCCTGACTGGGTACTATAGGAGATTTGTCAAGGGGTATGGATCAATAGTGACACCCCTGAATGACTTAACTTCTAAGAAAATGCCCAAAAGGTTCAGTGGACAGTTAGCTGTCAAAAGGCATTTGATGACCTCAAGCAGGCCATGTGCACTGCTCCAATTCTGCAGAGTCCTGATTACTCCAAGAAGTTCATTGTTCAAACTGATGCATCTGAATTGGGGGTAGGGGCTGTACTGTCACAATTGAATGAAGAAGGTCAGGATCAGCCAGTAGCTTTTATTAGCAGAAGGCTGACCCCTAGAGAGAAACGTTGGTCAGCCATAGAGAGGGAGGCCTTTGCTGTGGTCTGGGCTCTGAAGAAGTTGAGGCCATACTTGTTTGGTACACACTTCCTGGTTCAGACAGACCATAAGCCCCTCTTATGGCTAAAACAAATGAAGGGTGAAAACCCCAAACTGCTTAGGTGGTCCATTTCCTACAGGGGATGGACTTTACAGTGGAACATAGGCCTGGGAGTAACCATGCGAATGCAGATGGACTCTCTAGGTATTTCCACTTAGAACATGAAGACTTAACTGGGCAAGGTTAGTTTAATGTCCCTACGTTTGGGGGGGGGTTGTGTAGGAGAGTAGGATCTGACTCGCGGTCAGCTTGCGCCAACATATGCCCCCAACATGGGTATGGTGTAAACCAAAGTGCAGCTCCACACTGTAGGAGAGTAGGATCTGCTTCACATGGGTACCCCCACTTTTTGCTGATGCTTCACTGTTTTTCGACATTAGTCTGGCTGGGGCCCTGCTAATCAGGACCCCAGCCTAGCTGCTTCCTCTCTAAAATGGTTTCCATGTGCCTTAGGCACATCACTGATTGGGATCTGGAGTGCCCTTATAAGTCCCTAGTATATGGTATACTATGTACCAAGGGCATAGGTACCTCAGAGGCCTGCCAGGGGCTGCAGCATGTATTATGCCACCCCTGGAAGGCCATCCAAACTGACACCACAGGTCTGCTACTGCAGCCTGGGTAAGGTGGTGCATGCACCCCTTACTGTGATATAGGTTACCTATATCACGAAATACATACACACATATAAACCTATAAGTCACTCCTAAGGCAGGCCTTATCCATCCTAAAGGCAGAGTGCATGGTTCCTATGTGAGAGGGTGCCCCTGCATGAGCAGGGCCCCTCTGCAGCGTTCGGAGACCATCTCTGATGCTGTTTGTAGTGCAGCCTGACCATATACCCTTAAGCGCTATATATCCTCGCGGTAAAATGCTAACTTTGGAATGGCTGCACCTAAACATGTCGTGTTTGGTGTCAAACATCTTGGAATACTACCCCCCCGCCAATCCTGGTGGCAGGGGTAGCATTCCACCCTTCTAGAGGGAAAGACATGTTAACTCTGACGAGTCCGGTAACTTCTTTCCAGAGCCCTGGCATCACAAAATGGATGCTGCTGCCACAGACACGAGTCTGGCCTCCTGCTGCTGGACGAAACTCCGGCAGGGGAGGCCTGGACAATAGGTTTCCTGTCCCAGGGAGGTGTGACCACCTCCCCAGACAGGATAATGTGTATTGGGGCTGGGCGGGAGCACTTTCGGGTGCTTTGAAGTCCTGCACTGGGGGCACATTTGGTGTCCCTGTGCATACCCCAGTTCAAACCGGATCAGGGGCTTGCAGCCCCTGCTTTGACGCGAACTGGACAAAGGGAAAGGGGTGTAGCCACCCCTCTGCCCTGACCCACCCATAGGTGGGGCCACAGAGTAGTCCAACCCCTATTTTTAGAATAAAGGTAGGAACCCAGTCCTTAGGACTTTAGATTATACCTGGACGAAACTCTGAAACTGAATCCTGGACCTTCGACGCTCTACGACAAGATTAGAGGACTGAAGAATCTCCCTTGGGGTCAAGGAGTGACTCCCTGCTTGGCAGGCACCAAAGAAGCATCTGTCCGGTTCGCATTTCTGAAGCTCCCGTCAGACGCCGAAGTCATCGCATCACCAGAGGTGGATTCTCAGACTTCCCGAGGCTACCCTGAGTCCCCAGCAAAGCTGAGGCCCGTGGCTATCGTGGGTGACTTGAGACCGTGACCCCTGGACACCGAGCACATTTGCAAGTGCATCATCTTCTGGGTCTCCCAAGAAGTCGTGCTTTGGGCTCCGAGTAGCCCCAGCCTCCAGCACCACCTGCACCGAAGATCACTGGCCCCCACTCCACGAGTGTCCTGTAAGCCAGCTCCACGTGCGGCGACACGAGGCTCCTTCGCGGTCGCTAGCCCGTTGGCTAGTAGCCCTTAACGAAGGCCAATCCTTTTCTTACTTGGCATCCTGGTTGCTCCAGGCCTGCCCTCACTTACCCTCGCTGGGTGAGTTCCACAGACCTTGCTGGTCTGCACCATCGACGATCTACATCTTCACCAAGACTTGCCGTTGCCAAGGCTTGTTGGGTCCAATCCGGTCGCCGACACCTCAGCACTCGACAGACATCGTGTACCAGCCCGAATCCTGCTCCTGGTCGCCGACAACGCCTCCCGGACCTCGTGGCTGAAGAGTCAAGACAACCGTCAACGCACCTGAAGCACTCGACATCGGTGGGCATCTGTCCATCGCCTACCTGGTCACTGGCTAGTGACCCAGACTCTGTCCCCTCTGCTTTCAGGTTCTTCAGAACTCCGGTCCACTCTTGGATCCACCCGGACACTTTTCTCTTGGCCGCCAGCAGCACTTTGCAGCAGATCGCCATTCGAATCGACGACGAAACCCGACCCCGAAAGGCACCTATGCACCCGGCTTCCCTGGGTGAGGTAACACGAGTACTCCGGTGCTCCCGTGGGTAGAGACTCTTCAAAGTCCTAGATCTCAAAGGGTTTTGTCCTAGTCCTCTTTTAAGTGTCCCTTTTCTCCATTTTCCCGATCCCGACTTTCTCCATAGAAGTTAACGGCGTATCGCGGTTGTGTATTTACACTGCACGCGTCTCCCGTGGGTCCCCTGTGTCACTACCTTGGGTGGTTCCTTGTGGTCCAAGCACTTCTAGAGGCTCTAGGCCTAGTGTCTAGTTCAGTCGTGGTTCGCATACCACTTTATTGGTATATGGTTTGGTACGCCGCTAGGGCCCAAACGTGTATTTGTGCTATTACTGTGACTTAATAACTTATAACTTATGTACTTGAACTCTAGCCTCATAAAGAGACTAGAGGGGTGTGTTTAGCAATAAATACATATATTTTGAATATATACCTGGTGTGGTGCTCTTTCATTTGGTCACTCAAGAGATTATAGACTGGTAAAACAAGCTGCTTTACATTCCTTCAAGACTTAGCCTGAAGGCTGCTCTCCATAGCTACCACTAGGATAGCTTTCAATAAGGTTGTCTTTAACCTATCTCCAATAAGGGGTCGTTTGGACTGGTGCAAGGTGCCCACTATAATTAGTGGACAGCATATACCAGGCCAACTTCTCACACACACTCCGGCCCCGGTACTGCCACTCCTTTGGCAAGTACGGGCCGCGATACGAGCTTGAGCAGAGGCTCGCGCTGGAAGAATGGGAGAGGCCGAGAGCATCTATCTCGGAGCCCGCACCCCGCCCCAGGCGGCGACACACGTTACCTGGGGGGGTGCGACCTCGCTCTCCTCTCCTCCTCTGGCGACTTGGGCCTCCGATGCAAATTGGTTGATTCCGGGCAGTGGAACTCGGGCCCTCCCCCGACGGGGTTGGTTTGAGGTCCTGCTTCTGGCATCGGCGGGCTCGGGCCGGCAGCACAGCTCCTCTTGGGATGCCGGTCCGGGCCGATGGCGATAACGAAGATCTCAGGCTGCAACAGGGCACACGCACACAGCGTCGCTGAGACTCACTTGAGCTCCGGGTGTGCACGGTCACAGGGCACTCCTCACAAAGGTCTCAGGCTGCACGAAGCACACGCACCCAGCGTCGCTGAGACTCACTTGAGTTCCGGGTGCACACGATCACAGGGCAATCCTCACGAAGGTCTCAGGCTGCACAAAGCACACGAACACAGCGTCGCTGAGACTCACTTGGACTCCGGGTGTGCACGATCACAGGGCAATCCTCACGAAGGTCTCAGGCTGCACAAAGCACACGCACACAGCGTCGCTGAGACTCACTTGGACTCCTGGTACCCACGATCACAGGGCAATTCTTACGAGGGTCTCAGACTGCAAAAAGCACACGCACACAGCGTCGCTGAGACACACCTGGAAACTTTTGTGTTCCTGAGTTTCCACAACAGGGAGCCAGCTCTCCTCGGGCCCTTGGGGATAAGTTACTTCAGGACACAGCACACAGCAAAGTCCTTTCAAGCAGGGGGACACAGCACACAGCAAAGTTCCTTTAGCCTCTCCTTGGTTAAATCAGCAAACTGCAGGCCAGCCCCAGAATACACAGCAAGGGTCAGTCCTTTCCTTCAGTCTCTTCAGCTGTTTCTTCCTTGGCAGAGGTTCCTCTTGACCACGAAGTAGTTTCAATCCTTTACAGTCTTGAACAGTTCCATTCCAAAGTCCAGGGGTTTCAGCTCTCATAGTTATACCCCTAAATGTCTTTGAAGTCTTTGTGCTCAGGGGGGCACTGACCCCTGTCCAAACCAGTTCTGGGTGTCTTCCTGCCAGTGACACCTTCTTCCTTTGATAGTGGGGGTCTGGATCCTTAATCACTCAGCAGGAGATGGAGCCATTGTTTTATGGCAGCAACCCAGGCCTCTTCACCTCCAGGGGCTACTCCTCCCCCCTACACTCCAGATGCAGGTCAGCCTGTTGCTGTCTCACCTCCTCCCCTGGGTCATTCCCCAGAGCCTATCACATTCAAATCCAGACAGTCAATCCACAACCAGGCAGAGACACACAGAAATGTTAGAGCACAAAAACCCAGCCACTTCTAAAAGAGTGGTTTCTAAACACGCAATTCAAAAATCACCTTCACAAAAAGATGTGTTATTAAATTGTGAGTTCAGGCACACTAAACTTCACCTCTCCATCTTAAGCCTTTGGGAAGATAGGCTGGAAACATATTACACAGCCTTCCCCATTCTGTCCTATGGGCAAGATGGCCTTTCAACAGTGAAAAACGAAATGGAGAGTATTTCACTGTTAGGACATTGGTACACACCTTAGTACATGTCCTACCTTTCACATACACTGCACCCTGCCCAGGGGGCGGTACCCTGGACCTACCATAGGGGTGTCTGATGTGCATAGAAAGGGAAGGGTAAGGCCTGGCAAGTGGGTGCACTTGTCAGGACAACATGGCAGTTTAACAAACTGCGCGCAGGTACTGCAGTGGCAGGCCTGAGTTCTCTCTTTAGGGCTACTTGTGTGGGTGGCACAATTAGTGCTGCAGGCCCACTAGTAGCATTTGCATTACTAGCCCTGGCACACATAGTGCACTTTACTAGGGACTTTACTAGTAAGGCAAACATACCAATCATGGACAACCAATTACCATTACACTTTACACAGGGAGCACTTGCACTTTGACACTGATCAGCAGTGGCAAAGTGCCCAAAGCATCTAAGTTGGCAACACCATGTCGGAAAAAAAGTCTAGGGGGAAAGCAAAAAGTTTAGGGAACTTCAGCCAAAAAGGGCCAAGTCCAACACCTACTTTTTACAGTCTTTGTTTGGAAAACTGCTGTACAATTTACTAAAACAGGAAGGAATTTGATTATGTTTAATCTTATTTTACAAGTTGTTTTAAAAAGATTTAAAAATAAATAGAGACCAATGTCCTAAGGATCAGCAAAAGACCGTTGTCCCCCTAAGATTGTGAAATTGGTGGACATGCCAATAATCAGAAGACTGAAAGAGATTGCAAATGTAGCTCCTGTTTCAGATATATTGTGCCAGCAACATGAAATATGCTGTTTCATGCTCCCTACTTCATTTTAAAACTTTATTTAATAGTCAATTAAAACCAGCACAATAAAACAAGGCCCACAAATCAACAGTCACTGCGTGAAAAGCCAACACTAGAATGAGAATGTAAAGATCCTACAGATTTTACACCAGTCTCTCAAATCATTTCCCAACAAAGTGCTATGAAGACATATGTGAAATTCAATGGCATAGGAGTGCAGAATCAGTGTTATTAACTGATAAGGGTAACATGGTGTTGCTCAACCTATTTACTGGGTGTGACTTTGTATATTTTATTCCTTCAAAAGGTTAGATCAGTAGAATTGCACTGATTTGGTGGCTACCCATATACTGGCATATTCTGTCCACGCCCTAGGCCTCCTAAACGGAGGCCTAGGGCCTTTCATAATCCAGTTATGTGCCAGATCACAGACGCAGAAGGAAGCCATTTGCCTGTTTTTGATGATATCACGTTATCTATAACACATGCCCTAACTCTCCAACTTCATGAGGTAATGTGAAAATTCATAGGAAAAAAATTGAAGCACCATTAACAACCCATGTTGCTGAAATCCACAAATGTTTATCAAATATGTGACCCTAGTTTCAACACATCACATGTCCATACTTGGATCCGCAAAGAACAAACTAATTCTCCCCTTTTTATTTCTTTTTATTTACTCTAAAAAATAATGGTATAGCTCACCAAAGCAAATACAAGGAGATGATGGACGGAGTGCTGAAACTTTTCAGACACTCACCCCCAGTCACAGATCTGGGTTGAATCCATCCTCATTTATTTTATTTATTTATTTGAAAGTTTTATATAGCGCGAACCAGACCCTTGCGGGTATCAGAGCACTTAACAAGATAAGTGACTTAGTTACATAGGTGCACTGTAAATAACATAAAGTTCGATGCTAGACGACGAAAGTGTAGCTATCTTTCCGTAAAGAAGAATGTACATGGTAAATCACAAAATGTTTCCTGTGGATCAAACAAAATATAGATACAGTAACTAGGATACCTGGCTGTCGAGTGGACAATAAATAGATCCGTGTAGCACCTACGTTGGGTCGCCTGGTGCAAGTAGTCCTGCTCAAGTGAGTTTAGCCATAAGAAGCGCTTTCACTTCTTTTTGAAGGATGCAGTAGAGGGATTAAGTCTAGTTTCTGGGGGTAGTGCATTCCAAATTCTAGACGCCAACCCTGAGAAGGTTCGGTTGTATGTCTTCTTCTTGTTGAATCTTTGTGGTTTCAGTAGGAGGGTTTTAGCACTTCTTGAGGATCTGAATCCACATGAGGGCGCCAGTTTCTGTGCAAGATAGCTTGGTGTGTTGTGATGTATGGCTTTATGTGTCATACATGCTATTTTCAGATGAATTCTGGCTTCAAAAGGTAGCCAATTAAGGGATTTTAAGTCAGGGGATATGTGGGAGCTTTTTTTGGAACCAGTGATAAGTCTCGCTGCGGCGTTGATTGAGGCTCTTAGAGGGGCCGTTGCAGCTCTGGGCAGGCCACATAGGGAGACACTCCCGTATTCCACCCTCGGGATGACTAGAGCTTGTACTGCCAGCTTGAAGTCATTTTCAGGAAGGAAAGGTTTCAATTTTCTCAGTGTGTTTATCTGAAAGTTTGCTCCTTTTGTTGCGTTGCTGATGTGTTTTTGCATATTGAGGTTTCTGTCCAGTGTTATTCCCAGCGATTTCGCTGAGTCAACCATGAGAGGTTGGCAGTTGAGTGCCGTAAGGTGTTTGATCCAGTCTTGCATTATGGGTACTTGTGCAGGAGGAGCGATTAGGAGGAATTCCGTTTTTAGGGCGTTCAGTTTTAAGTGGTTTTCTGCCAGCCAGGTCTGAGTTTTTCCGAGAGTTGTGTTGAGCGACTTGATGTCTTCTAGGGTGTGTATCTTAAGGTATAGTTGTGTATCGTCAGCATACATGTGAAATTGAATGTTAGACGAGTGGATAATTTCAGTGAGTGGTTCCATGAATAGATTGAATAGTGTTGGAGATAGAGAGGATCCTTGTGGAACTCCTAGAGTGACTGGGACAGATTTGGACACGGAATGGTTGACCTTGAATCGTTGCGATCTGTTTTGGAGGAACGAAGTAAACCAGTTTAGAACTGATCCCGAGAATCCCATTCTGTGTTGCAAAAGGTCTATCAGGTTATTGTGTTTGACGGTATCAAAGGCCGAGGAAAGGTCAAGCAGGATGAGTAAGCAGACTCCGTTCTGATCTAGGATTTGTAGCGCATCGTCAATTATATGGGTCATGGCAGATTCAGTGCTGTGACCTGCATGGAAGCCTGATTGGTATTCGTTGAGTAAGTTAAAACGGTCTATGTGCCTTACCAACTGGAGGTGTACTCATTTTTCTAAGAGTTTGGCCAGGGTGGGGATGTTGGATATAGGGCGGTAATTGTTTAAGTCCATAGGGTCAGCAGTAGGTTTCTTTAGAATGGGGGATACCTGCCCGGCTTTGAGGGTGTCAGGGATGCATCCTTGGCGTAGGGAGTTGTTTATGATCTTGGTCCAGAGCGGTAACAGCAGCGGGGTGAAGTCTATAACGAGGTTTGCTGGGAGAGGATCAGTGAAGTGATTAGCCGGATTAAGGGCCGTAAGCATTTTGCGAATAGATTCTTCGTTGTAGGTATTGAAGGATGACCAAGATGCGTTATTTTTTAGGTCGAACTTTGATGAGTTACGGTGTGGGACGTTTAGAAGGGATGGTGAGGGGTTTGTATGTGCAACCCTGTGTGTGATTAGATCGTTGAGAAGGTCCTTCTTTATGCTCTCGGTCTTCTGAGTGAAGAAGGAAGCAAATTCTTCACAGTTGGGTCGCAGGCCTAAGCTATCTTGGGGTCGGTGAGGTGCATCCTTAGATTGCGTTTTTATTAGCTCGAAAAGTTTTTGGGGACGATTTTTTGCCTGGTTTAATTGGTGGCTAAAGAAGTCTGCTTTAGTGCGCTTGATCTTTCTGTAGTATTCGTTTCTCTTCTTTCTTAGCGTCTTGAGGTGATTGGCAGATGGAGCTGATCTCCATCTGCGTTCAGATATTCTTAGGGATCGTCTGTCCTCGTTGAGTCTTCCATCGTACCAGGGCTTAGACTCTTTAGTGGAGACTCTCTTTAGTTAAGGAGGGGCTACCTCGTTTAGTATTATGTTGATGGAATTGAAGTAGTGGTTGGTGAGATCCTGGACATCAGCTATCCCTTCAGGGGGAAGAAGTAGGTTGGAGCTGCAAGTTGGGATTATGTTAAGGTCAATGTTTTTCAGATCCCTCTTCCATACTTTAGGTCTTGTGGGTTGAGCCGCGTTAAGTTTCACTGATTCATTGATGAAAAAGGCGATAATATGATGATCAGACCAATCACAAGGAAGGATCTTATCTAGCTGGATGGAGTCAGCCTTAGAGATTACTAAATCCAAGATTGATCCATTGTCGTGGGTAGCACGGTTGCAAATTTGGGTGAGGTCAAGGTCTACGAGGAAGTTTTTGAGACTATTGACCACTGCATCGTTGGGGTCATTCCAATGTAGATTGAGGTCTCCGAGAAATATTTGGGTAATCGGTTCAGACCCAGCTATATGCAAATCAGTCTTGACCCTGTACCTCATGGGAACAGTCCTGCCCGAACTGCCAAGCCAGGTCTTCCCTGAACTGGAAAGAAGCATCCTGGGACCGGTTTCTGGGTAACACCCTTCATCAGCCAGGCTAGCTTGGCAAAGTGAGCAAGGGACCTGGCTTGGCAGTTCGGGCTGGACTGTTCCCATGAGGCACAGGGTCAAGACTGATTTGCATATAGCTGGGTCTGAACTGAGGTGGCGAAGTGAGCTAAAGAATGATGGATTCAACCCAGATCTGTGACTGGGGGTGAGTGTCTGAAAAGTTTCAGTGCTCCATCCATCATCTCCTTGTGTTTGCATAGCTCACCAAACCCATCTCTAAAATGTCACTAAGCAAATCTGTTCTGTGTAAAAATACAATAACATAATATTGGCTGCCAAGACAATGCTCAGCTTAATCGTTTTTACAAAAAAAAAATCTCCTGATTTTTTGAGAACTTGGAAAACTATAAGTGAGTCTGCATGATAGTAAAAAAAAGTATTCAACTGCATGTATCTCTAAAAAAATTGCAGTAACCCAGATAGCAATGTTATCTCTGTATCTTCTCATCCTCCGGATACTATTTTCTTTTAAAACATTTATCACTGAGGGCACTTTTCGACAGCAACAGAGAATGATTTGCATTTCAGAAGTGTGTGTGTTTTTTTTGTACTTTTTAACAAATATTTTTCTTAGCAGTCAAAAAGTAAAATGAAAACATTTTTAAAAGCAAATTCAATAAGAGAAAACAAATTCACAACCAAAAACATATTTACATAGAATGACTACATCCAACAGTCTGAATCCACCTCAGCCGTACCGCAATAATTTGGTCTGAATACAAATTGTGTACTGGTTATCAAGAATAAAAATATAGAATTATAGGGGGGTAACAGTGAATTATGGGGATGTTCTTCACCGAGGGCTTCTGAGTGATGTTACATAGACAGCAAGAGTGCCCTCTCTTCAGATCCCCAATATGAAAAACATCCCTGTATTCACTTTTTACGCATTTATAATTTTGTTATGTATGCCCTCCCCAAATCATCTGCCCGTGCCTTCAACCAATACGCAGGAGCAGAGGAGTAATGGGGACCAAGAAATAACATGGCCTCTATTATGTATCTCTGTCCCAAAGATAAAAAAATACATATATATATATATATATTCACTGAAAAAACCACAGGTATCAGGGACGTTATAGTTAGTTGGACATTTCACTCGTACAAAACCAGAGAAATTCGGCCGTTATAGTTAGTAGAGATGACTATAACTCACGCCCCCGCAATGCACTGCTGATGACGTCACATATTACATCACTCATGACATGGTCAGTGACATCACTGATGACATCTAAAATGACATCACTGATGACATCATCCAGTGAATGTGTGTTTCTGTAAAGTTTAAATATGTTTTATATAGATATATGCTAAGGTGTATTGAAGAATGAGTGGGTGTATAAGTGTCTGAATGGATGATTTAGTAGGTTCGTGACTGACTGTATAAGTGAGTGACTAAATGTGTCTTACTGAATGCATGGGTTAGTGAGTAAACTGTGTAAATGTCTGTATCAGTCTGTCAGTTGGTGTATAAGCGGCTGCATGGGTTGGTGAGTAGCTACATGACTGTCTATATTGGTTATTGATTGGTTGTCTGAGTATCTCGGGTGCCTGAGTGTCTGTGTGAGTGGGTGGGGGTGGGTGACTCTGTGCATAGATGTGTAAGTGGGTGATTCACTGGGTATATGGGTTCAAGAGTGCATCTGTGAAGGGCTGTATGGGTGGGTGAGTGTGTGTATGGGTGTGTTGGTGAGTGAATGGATGTCTCAGTGGAATATGTGTGAGTAACTTCATATGTGAAAGGCAGTATATGTGAGTGTTGGAGTATATAAATGACTATACATGAGAGTGAGTGATTGTGAGAGTGGCTGTATGGATGAGTGTGTGCTTGTATCAGTGATTAAAAAAGACAGTAAGTATGTGTTAGTATTTGTATAAATAAGTAAGGTGGTCTGTATATAACTGTATAGGTGAGTAAATGGGTGTGATTGATTCTTTGCATGACTGAGTAGGTGTGTGAGTAAGTCTATGGATGAGTGGTGGTGTGTGAGTGTATGTATAGGTGTATGAGTGCATATGATAGTGCTGTATTGATGAGTGACTGCATGTATGAGTTACTGTATGGGTGAATGAGTGGATGTGTGTGTGTAGACCTAGGAATCACTGAGCGGGTATGAAGTAACTGCTATTGGTCTGTCTATGGTTTCAATATTGATATTCTGTATTTTAGAGTGGGTGTATAAAAGGTTTTATTAGGGTGTGAGGAGGTGCATCAGATTATCACATTGATGATGTCCTCAGTGATCTCATTTGAGATGTCATGAGTGATGTCATCAGTGATGTCACTGACCATGTCATGAGTGATGTAATATGTGACATCATCAGCAGTGCATTGCGGGGACGCGAGTTATAGTTTTCTCTACTAACTATAACGGCCGAATTTCTCTGGTTTTGAACGAGTGAAATGTCCAACTAACTATAACGTCCCTGATACCTGTGGTTTTTTCAGTGAATTTCTAAGGTTTTTAAATGCTAATTTCTAACTATAACGTCCCTGAAACCTATGGTTTTTCAGTGAATTTCTAAGGTTTTTTAAATGCTAATTTCTAACTATAACGTGCCTGAAACCTATGGTTTTTCAGTGAATATATATATATTTATTATACTATGTATACATGTGAAAATGTCTCGGTCCCCTGTTTGCCTCGGTGGCACGGAAAAAATGGGTGGAACTGACGTCAGCACGCCGACGAGGTTCTCTTATGTTTTTTAAAAGCTAATTACTAACTATAACATAGCAGTCACGTTTGCAGAGTGGTGGAGAAAGGTGAGCGTGGCCTCCGAACACCTCTTAGCAATCCCACTGTCTGAGATTTACTGGAGGTAACAGGAGGGGTAGTTAGCCCCCAACGTCAACCTTGGGGGCCGGCCAACTACCCTTCCTATTACCTCCAGTAAGTCCCACACAGCAGGATTGCTAACATGTTATATCATGCCCGCCCCCTCCCTGCACCACTGTGCAAACGCGCCCCCTGGCACGTTGTAAGTTGGGGGATTAAGTCCCCTTGAATCCTGAGGGTCCCTGTGGTCCAACTAGCCCACCAGGTACCTCCAGTAAGTGCCACACAGCTGCGTTGCAGAGAGGTGTTCTGAGGCCATGCCTCTTTTTATACCACGCTGCAAACGCGGCTTCTGGCGCACTGCTGCTCGGAGGATGAAGTCCACTTGTGTCCTGAGGTACTCAGGACACAAGAAGACCTCATCGCCCCACCACCAGTGCACCAGAAGCCGCGTTTGCAGTTTGGTGTAAAAAGGGACGTGGCCTCGGACCACCTCTCTGCAACGCAGCTCTGTGGCGCTTAGTGGAGGTACCTGGTGGGATAGTTGGCCCTCAGGGACCCTCAGGATGAAGGGGACTTAATCCCCAACTTATAACGCACCAGGGGCGCGTTTGCACACTTGTTATATCAGGCTCCGCCCCCTCCCTGCACCACTCTGCAAACGCGCCCCCTGGCGCGTTGTAAGTTGGGGGATTAAGTCCCCTTGAATCCTAAGGGTCCCTGGGGGCCAACTAGCCCACCAGGTACCTCCAGTAAGTGCCACAGAGCTGCGTTGCAGAGAGGTGGTCCGAGACCACGCCCCTTTTTACACCACGCTGCAAACGCGGCTTCTGGCGCACTGCTGCTTGGAGGATGAAGTCCACTTGTGTCCTGAGGTCCTCAGGACACAAGAGGACCTCATTGCCCCACCACCAGTGCACCAGAAGCCGCGTTTGCAGCGTGGTGTAAAAAGGGGTGTGGCCTCGGACCACCTCTCTGCAACGCAGCTCTGTGGCGCTTACTGGAGGTACCCCAAATGTTTTAAGCCCCGGGGAGGTGGTGGTCCCTGGGGCCCGGGGGTCTGTAACGGACCCCCGCATTTCATTACAGAGTGCCCCGGGGAGGTGGTGGTCCCTGGGGCAGTGTGGGGGGGCTACTAATTATTGATTATAGCCCCGGGGTTTGGGGGGGCCCGCGAGGCCTTCCCGCCCTTAATTAATTTAGCCCCGGGGAGGTGGCGGTCCCCGGGGCTGCAGGGGGCTGCAGTGCCCCCCGCAGTTTATTAAATAAGCCCCAGGGAGGTGGCAGTCCCCGGGGCTTCGGGGGCCCCCGTGGGCCCCGCAAATTAATTTGCGAGTGCCCCCGGGACCAGGCCCACCCGTGGGCTTTCAAAAACGAAGCGCGGGAGCCTGCGCTTTGTTTTTTTTTTATTTTCGCGGCAGGATTCGCGACCCCAACGCGAATTCTGACTTTTTTTAATAAAAAAATGCTTTTTTTGGTCCTTGTGGGACCCCCTGAGCAGGCCTACCCTGCCCCCTTTTCTTGTTTTTCACCTTTTTTTGTACTCTTTTCTTGTGACTCGGTTACTGAGTCACAAGATGGCTGCCAACACACTCTGGATTAGAGTGTTGGCAGCCAATCAGAGTGAAGCTCGTGCCCGGGAGGGTTTGCGAACCCTCCTCGGTGCTCAGATATCGAAACTTTTCTTTTTCTAATTTCTCAGGAACTACTGAATGGATTTACACCATTTAAAAAAAGGTCTCTTTCTGAACCAAGGGCTACCTTTTTGCCAAATTTGGTGTAATTCCGTTCAGCAGTTCGGGCTGTAGCCTGTTCCAATTTTTCCTATGGAAATTAACATGGGGAAAACGCGTTTTGGGACCCCCCTTTTTTCTCGGCCCCCGCTTGACGAATCACCCCAAAACTTTCAAGACAGGAGCTGACCTGAGCGGGCCATTAGTTTTGAAAATTTCGCGAAGATTCGTCAAACGACGCAAAAGATATTGGCAAAAGAAAAAATGCTTTTTAAATAGAAACGAGATCCTCACTATAACTACCTACTGGCGACCACCAGTAGGTAATATATATATATTATCTACTGGCGGTCGCCAGTAGATAGTTATAGTTAGGACCTATTTTCCATAGGAAATCCGCAACATTCTATTTGAAATAACTCTTGCGTCGGTTGAGGAATCTTCGCAAAATTTTCAAACTTTATGGCCCGCTCCGGTCCGCTCCTACCCTGAAAGTTTCGGGGTGATTCGTCAAGCGGGGGCCGAGAAAAAGAGGGGTCCCAAAACGTGTTTTCCCCATTCATTTTCCCATAGGAAACTTTAGCCACGGCTACAGCCCGAACTGCTGAACGGAATTACACAAAATTTGGCAAAGAGATAGTTCTTGGTTCAGAAAGAACCCTTTTGTTAAATGGTGTAAATCCGTTCAGTAGATGCTGAGAAAATCAAAAGTAAAAACACATATATATCTGGGCGGAGCCTAACCACACATGTCATCGTGAGATCTGATTGGCTGTCAGCACTTCATCCTGGAATTGCTGGCAGCCATCTTGGGACCAATATAAATGATAGTACCCCATTGAAATGCATTGTAGTGAATCGAAGATTTTGAGGGTTACCAAAAGGAGAACTATAAAGGGTGATAACAGACTTTAGTTACATTAGAATTCATTTGTTGATGGTACCATACTAATTTCAGGAATTGTGGTGTGTTCTAAGGTGATTTTACCCTGTGAAAAACCTTCTGCTGGGATATTATGAATCATGTTTGAGAGAAAACTATTTTCACAAGCTTGTCCCATACAGTTTTGGAAGGTGCTCCAGAAGCTAAAATGAGAGCATATTTTCTGTAAATTCACATTATCTTTCTCAGTCATGTGAGAATGAAGTCTGACATTCTCAGTAAAACATGTACATCCAACAAAGAGACTGTCAGTTGATTCCTTTGTGTTCTACTGCAGCTTCCCAGAGTGTTCTAAAGAACAACTAGAGCGCTAACAGTCTTACTTATGACAAAAGTATGGCACACCTGAAGCCATCTTGATTGGAATAAACTGGTAACACTTAAAACATTTAATTTAAAAAGGAACAAAATGAGGGGGTTCATTTTGCCATAGAAACTATGGTTAGTGCTGTAGAAAGAAAAATTAGGACATGTTTTAAGTGAGATCTCAAATATCTTCCTGTTATATTTCAACAGGAGCAGCCTGTCAGTTGATGCCTTTGTGTTCTACTGCAGCTTCCCAGAGTGTTCTAAAGAACAACTAGAGTGCTAACAGCCTTACTTATGACAAAAGTATGGCACACCTGAAGCCATCTTGATTGGAATAAACTGGTAACACTTAAAACATTTAATTTAAAAAGGAACAAAATGAGGGGGTTCATTTTGCCATAGAAATTATGGTTAGTGCTGTAGAAAGAAAAATTAGGACATGTTTTAAGTGAGATCTCAAATATCTTCCTGTTATATTTCAACAGGAGCAGCCTGTCAGTTGATGCCTTTGTGTTCTACTGCAGCTTCCCAGAGTGTTCTAAAGAACAACTAGAGTGCTAACAGCCTTACTTATGACAAAAGTATGGCACACCTGAAGCCATCTTGATTGGAATAAACTGGTAACACTTAAAACATTTAATTTAAAAAGGAACAAAATGAGGGGGTTCATTTTGCCATAGAAATTATGGTTAGTGCTGCAAAAAGAAAATGTAGGGCATGTTTTAAGTGAGATCTCAAATCCTCTTCTATTTCATTAGAAAATTCTGACATGCAGACTGAAACAATCACTTTCAATACCAGCAGTAGACTTCCAGTTAACTCCTTGGTGAGCAGTAGCTTTACTACAGTGATCTAATGAACAACTAGAGTGCTAACATTCTGAATTTATGGCAAATGTGTGACACATCTGAATGCCTTCTTGATGGAATCAAAGTAAAAACTGAAAGCATTTCCTACTGAGGAGACTGTAGTAAATGAGGAAATTAGGAAACTTCATAACAAATAAGTCTCCCAAGATGGCCACCAGAGAAAAAAGAGCCCAAATGTAGCACAAATATCACCCAGAGGTAGCCCACGTATAGCCCAATGACAGAAGTCTGCAAAACACTTTTTATTTTTTGTTTTTTTGCAGTTTTATATAGTGCAGACTGGTCAGGTATTGGAGTGCTTTACATGAGCATTGGTTACATCACACAAGGACAAATTCATGTTGGTTGACCCCTACACTACCCAAACACCACTGCACTACCCTAAACCTAAAACACTACCCCAGCACGACCCCTTCACTACCCAAACACAACTGCACTACCCTAAACTCAAAAACACTACCCCCAGCATGACCCCCTACACTACCCAAACACCACTGCACTACCCTAAACCCTAAATCTACCCCCTACACTACACAAATACCACTGCACTACCCTAAACCCTAAAACACTAGAACCCAGCACGACCCCCTACAGTACACAAACACCACTGCACTACCCTAAACCCTAAAACACTACCCCCTACACTACACAAACACCATTGCACTACCCTAAACCCTAAAACACTACCCCCAGCATGACCCCTACACTACACAAACACCACTGCACTACCCTAAATCCTAAAACACTACCCCAGCACGACCCCCTACACTACCCAAACACCACTGCACTACCCTAAACCCTAAAACACTACCCCCAGCACGACTCCCTATACTACACAAACACCACTGGACTACCCTAAACCCTAAAACACTACCCCCAGCACGACTCCCTAAACACCACTGCACTACACTAAACCCTAAATCTACCCCCCAGCATGACCTCCCACACTACACAAACACCACTGCACTACCCTAAACCCTAAAACACTACCCCCAGCACGACCCCCTACACTACCCAAACACCACTGCACTACCCTAAACCCTAAAACACTAACCCCAGCATGACCCCTACACTACCCAAACACCACTGCACTACCCTATACCCTAAAACACGACCCCGTACACTACACAAACACAACTGCACTACCCTAAACCCTAAAACACTACCCACAGCATGACCCCTACACTACACAAACACCACTGCACTACCCTAAACCCTAAAACACTACCCCCTACACTACACAAACACCACTGCCCTACCCTAAACCCTAAAACACAACCCCCAGCATGACCCCCTACACTACACAAACACCACTGCACTACCCTAAACCCCCTACACTATACAAACACCACTGCATTACTCTAAACCCTAAAACACTACCCCCAGCACGACCCCCTCACAACACAAACACCACTGCACTACCCTAAACCCTAAATCGACCCCCAGCACGACCCCTACACTACCCAAACACCACTGCCATACCCTAAACCCTAAAACACTACCCCCAGCATGAACCCCTACACTACCCAAACACCACTGCACTACCCTAAACCCTAAAACACTACCCCCAGCATGAACCCCTACACTACCCAAACACCACTGCACTACCCTAAACCCTAAAACACAACCCCCAGCATGACCCCTACACTACACAAACACCACTGCACTACCCTAAACCCCCTACACTATACAAACACCACTGCATTACTCTAAACCCTAAAACACTACCCCCAGCATGACCCCCTCACAACACAAACACCACTGCACTACCCTAAACCCTAAATCGACCCCCAGCACGACCCCCTACACTACCCAAACACCACTGCCATACCCTAAACCTTAAAACACTACCCCCAGCACTACCCCCTACACTACACAAACACCACTGCACTACCCTAAACCCTAAAACACTACCCCCAGCACAACCCCCTACACTACACAAACACCACTGCACTAACATAAACCCTAAAACACTACCCCCAGCACAACCCCCTACACTACACAAACACCACTGCACTACCCTAAACCCTAAAACACTACCCCAGCACGACTCCCTACACTACCCAAACACCACTGCACTACCCTAAACCCTAAATCTACCCCCAGCACGACCCCCTACACTACCCAAACACCACTGCACTACCCTAAACCATAAAACACTACCCCCAGCATGACCCCCTACACTACCCATACACCACTGCACTACCCTAAAGCCTAAAACACTACCCCCAGCACGACCCCCTACACTACTGCACTACCCTAAACCCTAAAACACTACCCCCAGCACGACCCCCTACACTACCCAAACACCACTGCACTACCCTAAACCCCTACACCCAGCACGACCCCCTACACCACCCAAACACCACTGCACTACCCTAAACCCTAGAAAAGAAACCCCCACCCCATGCCCAATCCCCCTTACCTCTCACTCCTCGTGGTTTCTCTCTCCTCGTGGTTCCTGCTTCACGTCGTCTCTGAGGGGCGGTGCACGTCGTTGTGAGGAAACGGAACAGCCTCTGTTTCCTTACAACTACATGGATCGTCTACATGTTTTTAGAACGCATGGTCATTTACCATACATACCTTTACAACAAAAATTCGTTGTAAAGGCATGCGTGGTAAATGACCATGCGTTCTAAAAAATGCGTAGTAATGACTTCGTGATGTACAACGCATGCGTGGTAATGCATGCGTTGTAATGGTATCGCAAAGTAAAAAGTCGTTGTAACTGCTGTTTACCGATCGAAGCTGGCCCCTGTTCTTCAGTGAGACGTTTATTTGATTAATTAGGAGGAAGGAATGTGTTTTTTTTACCGAAAAGTGCATTTCCGGCTGTTGTATTGTGAAAGTGTCTGCGTGGCCTGGTTTCACTTCCGGTGAGAGAGTGGAAGAGTGTGTTTGGATCTAAAGGAGTTCTGTTGTTGGACGGGGCCGGCGCGACATGTCATCAGAAAACATAGCTAATGGAAAGCGTCCTCCCTGAAGTGTGGAGCAGTGCCATGAGAGGTCAACGAGTGTGCGTCCCACCGCAGTATGACCGTACCGCGTGACCCATGTGCCACCTCCAGGGTACGGGAGGCAGAAGCGGCATCGCAGGTCCTCTTGAAGACCGTTGTAGCATTAATTCTACATTTTGGTACTAGGGCATTTTAACTTCGTTGTTCCTGCCAGATACAAAGAGAAGATCCTGTGTTATTCAGTGCCCTTGTTACCTTTTTTGTGGGTTGTGGTGCTTGTCACTTCGCTGCCCCGCCGGTGCACACGACTGGGCACCCCACCTCGTGTGCCATCTGCAGGGCCTCTGCCCTCGGATCACTGGTTTCGGTTTCTGGAGTGGCAACATAAACAGTTGCTCCCAAAGGACTAGCCTGAACGCTTAGGTGAATATCCCCTGCACCAGCATTCCACGGAAATTCTTTCCTAGCTCTCCCACGTCAACGAGGACGTCATAATAGCACGGCTCCGCTCGCGACACCGTATGACGTCATCGGAGCCATAAGAGAACCTCGTCGGCGTGCTGACGTCAGTTCCACCCATTTTTTCCGTGCCACCGAGGCAAACAGGGGACCGAGACATTTTCACATGTATACATAGTATAATAAATATATATATATTCACTGAAAAAACCATAGGTTTCAGGCACGTTATAGTTAGAAATTAGCATTTAAAAAACCTTAGAAATTCACTGAAAAAACCATAGGTTTCAGGCACGTTATAGTTAGAAATTAGCATTTAAAAACCTTAGAAATTCACTGAAAAAACCATAGGTTTCAGGGCGTTATAGTTAGTTGGACATTTCACTCGTACAAAACCATAGAAATTCCCCCGTTATAGTTAGTTCAGCTAACTATAACTCGCGCGCCCACAATGCACTGCTGATGACGTCACATATTACATCACTCATGACATGGTCAGTGACATCACTCATGACATCACTGATGACATCTCAAATGACATCACTGATGGCATCACTGATGACATCATCCAGTGAATGTGTGTTTTTCTGAAAATTAAATATGTTTTATATATGTATATCTCAAGGTCGATGGAAGAATAAATGGGTATATAAGTGTCTAAATGGATGATTTTGTTTTGTAAAATTGATTGTATAACTGACTAAGTGTATCTTAGTGAATACATGGGTTAGTGAGTAATGTTTAAATATGAAAATATCTGTATCAGTCTCTCACTTTGTGTATAAGTGGCTGCATGGGTTGGTGAGTAGCTACATGAGTGTCTATATGGGTTATTAGTTGGTTTTTTGAGTATCAGTATGAGTGTCTGAGTGTCTGTATGGTTCGGTGGGGGTATTACTTAGTGCATAGATGCATGAATGAGTGACTCACTGTTTGTATGTGTTGAAGACAGCATGTGTGCAGGACTGTATAGGTGGATGAGTATGTGTATGGGTGTGTTAGTGAGTGAATGACTGTCTCAATAGTGTCTTTATGAGTAACTACATATGTTTTAAACTAGTATATGTGAGTATTGGTGTATATAAGTGAGTATATGTGAGAGTGAGAGATTGGAAGAGTTCCTGTACAAATAAGTAGGTGTTTCTATAAGTGATTGTTTAAGAGAGTAAGTATGTGTAAGTTTCTGTAGAAGTAAGTGTGGTAGTGTGTGTATAACTGTATATGCAAGTAAATGGATGTTTGATACTTTGTTTGCATGTGTGACTATGTGTGTGAGTAACTCTATGGATGAGTGGCGGTGTGTAACAGGATGTATAGGTGTATGAGTACATATGATGAGTGAGTACATGTATGAGTGACTGTATAGGGACTGTTGGTGAATGAGTGGATGTGTGTGTAGATCTTGGAATTACTGAATAGGTGTGTTGTAACTGGTATTGGTATGTCCATTGTTTTGAAAATGTTAGTTTGTATTTTTGAGTGTGTGTATCAAAGGTTATATTAGGGTGAGAGGAGGTCTGCCACTCTATCACAAGGATGATGTCATCAGTGATGTCATTTGAGATGTCATCAGTGATGTCATCAGTGATGTCACTGACCATGTCATGAGTGATGTAATATGTGACGTCATCAGCAGTGCATTGCGGGCGCGCGAGTTATAGTTAGCTGAACTAACTATAACGGGGGAATTTCTATGGTTTTGTACGAGTGAAATGTCCAACTAACTATAACGCCTCTGAAACCTATGGTTTTTTCAGTGAATATATATATATATATATATATATTCACTGAAATAACCATAGGTTTCAGGGACGTTATAGTTAGAAATTAGAATTTAAAAAATCTTAGAAATTCACTGAAAAAACCATAGGTTTCAGGGACGTTATAGTTAGTTGGACATTTCACTCGTACAAAACCAGTGAAATTTGGCCGTTATAGTTAGTTCAGCTAGCTATAACTCGCGCCCCCGCAATGCACTGCTGAAGACGTCACATATTACATCATTCATGACATGGTCACTGACATCACTGATGACATCATTGATGACATCTCAAATGACATCACTGATGACATCATCCGGTGACTGTGTGTTTCTGTAAAGTTTAAATATGTTTTATATATATACATGGAAAGGTGTATTGAAGAATGAGTGGGTGTATAAGTGTCTCAATGGCTGATTTACTAGGTGCCTGATAGACTGCATAAGTGATTAAATGTGTCTTAGTGAATGCATGGGTTAGTGACTAAACTGTGTAAATGTCTGTATCAGTCTGTCATTTGGTGTGTAAGCGGTTGCATGGGTTGGTGAGTAGCTAAATGAGTGTCTATATGGGTTATTGATTGGTTGTCTGAGTATCTGTATGGGTGCTCGAGTGTGTGTGTGGGTGGGTGGGGGGTGTGTGACTCTGTGCATAGATGTGTGAGTAGGTGATTCACTGGTTGTATGGGTTGAAGAATGCATCTGTGATGGACTATATGGGTGGGTGAGTGTGTGTATGGTTGTGTTGGTCTGTGAATGGATGTCTCAGTGGTTCATGTGTGAGTAACTACATATGTAAAAGGTAGTATATGTGAGTGTTGGAGTATATAAATGACTATATGTGAGAGTGAGTGATTGTGAGAGTGATTGTATGGATGAGTGTGTGCTTGTATCAGTCATTGTATAAGAGAGTAAGTATGTGTTAGTATCTGTATGAATAAGTGAGGTGATGTGTGTATAACTGTTTAGGTGAGTAAATGGGAGTGTGATTAATTCTTTGCATGACTGACTAGGTGTGTGAGTAACTCTATGGGTGACTGGCGGTGTGTGAGTGTCTGTATAAGTGTATGAGTGCATATGATAGTGCTGTATTGATGAGTGACTGCATGTATGAGTGACTGTATGGGTGAATAATTGGATGTGTGTCTAGACCTAGGAATCAATGAGTGGATATGTAGTAACTGGTATTGGTGTGTCTATGGTTTCAAAAATGGTAGTCTGTATTTTAGAGTGGGTGGATCAAAGGTTATATTAGGGTGTGAGGAGGTGCATCAGATTATCACGTGGATGATGTCATCAGTGATGTCATCAGTGATGTCAGTGACCATGTCATGAATGATGTAATATGTGACGTCATCAGCAGTGCATTGCGGGGGCACGAGTTATAGTTAGCTGAACTAACTATAACGGCCGAATTTCACTGGTTTTGTACAAGTGAAATGTCCAACTAATAACGTCCCTGAAACCTATGGTTTTTTCAGTGAATTTTTAAGGTTTTTTAAATGCTAATTTCTAACTATAACGTCCCTGAAACCTATAGTTTTTTCAGTGAATTTCAAAGGTTTTTTAAATGCTAATTTCTAAGTATAATGTCCTAAAAAAATGTTTTTAGTTTTTAATTGTAATAAGAATAATATAATGTTTTCTCTTTTCTAAAATATAAATATACATTACTATTTTTATTTTATTTTTAAAGTGGATTTGCGTACAGATCGTGTACCAGTCATGGTGGTTGCGCGAATCCAAGAATTTTGCCGCCATATTGGTTCAGTCGTGTACGATGCGCGTTCCGTATGCGATGGGTGCGCGGTTCTCGGCCCCGCGTAACATCACTTACGTATTTCCAGGGGTCGCGCCGGGTGCGCAAATCTATTGCAAATCTTTAAGTTTTAAAAGTATATGTATATAACTTTATTATATATATTATACCAAGACATTATTTAAGATAATTGTAAATATCATATATTTGTAACTTGAACAAAGATATATTATTGTTAAATATATTTTTCAGAAATCGCGCTGGGTGAGCGCTGGTTGCGTGCCGGCTGCGCGAATCTTGACCTCGCGTAACGTCACGTAGGTAGTTCAGGGGGGGCTTGCGCCGGGAGCGCGAATTCATCGCAAATCTTTATGTTTTAAAAGTATATGTATATAACTTTATTATATATATTATACCAAGACATTATTTTAGATAATTGTAAATATCATATATTTGTAAGTGGAATAAAGATATATTAATGTTAAATATATTTTTCGGGAATCGCGCTGGGTGCGCACCGGTTGCGCGCCTGCTGCGCGAATCCCATGTGACTTCAAAAGAAGGCATTTCATTGGTTAAGAACCTTTTGATTCTAGAACTTGAAGGACCCCACCCATTTTTTTCTCATTCCTTGAAGAGCATCTTAGGAGACACACCTATTCTCTTCTGGTCCTGCTTGCTTTTTTTTGTGTTTTTTTAAAACAGAACTGAAAATGGCAGCTGGTGGTGCACCTGTACAGCTTCTCCCTGAAGAAGAAGAAGAACTCGAGGGACATATAAAAAAAGAGGTATGAAAGTGTCGTATGGGCATTTTTCTCTATTCCTCCAGGAGAAAAACAAGTAAATGCCCGAAAAGTTACGTGCACTATTTGCCAAAATGTCCTCTCACGAGGTTCTGATAAAAAATATTTCTGTGGGACGTCGTCGATGTTGAAACACCTACAAACTATACATCCTCGACGTCTAGCTAAGGAACAGCTAAGACGGGAACAAGAGAGGCAATGAAGCGACGACAAAGCTGCTGGACCTAGCACATCAAGTGCTTCAACATCTTCTGCCACAGCCAACATCTTGCCTGAGTTCGCTCGAGTGGAACAGGGTTGCATAAAATGCTATGGTGAGCAATCACTGGTCCTTTCCTGCTTGCTATAAGAAATCACCACTGTCAATTTTTTTTAATTTTTGTATGCAATGAGTTGATAATTGCATAATTTTTTCATCATGTTCACTGTTGGTTCTGTTTATTTTCTCTTTTTTTTTTTTTTAAAACAAAACACCAAATAAATTTTAAAAAGCGTTTAAAAAATACATAAAAACTATAAAACAAAAAAAGAAGAAAAAAATGGTTCTTTTCAGAACTGCCTAGTTGGTTAAAAATAGACAAACTTGTATGTGTTCTATGAATGACTGATATGGTAATATCTAAGTCATTGTATGAGTAAATAAGTACTGTCTCAGTGAATGAATGAGTGCAGCAGTATTGCCTGAGTCAATTAATGAGTGCATTGATAGTGTTTGAGGAAATGTATGAGTGGTGTAGTAGTCCCTGCCTGATTGCAACTGTGTATAGGTAGTGCTTGACTTATTGCATAAGTGCATGGATAGTGCCTGGATGACTGGAGGAGTGCAAGGGTAGTGTCTGGGTTATTCCATGAGTGCATAAGTAGTGCCTGGGTGATTGCGTGACTGCAGGGGTAGTGCCTGAGTGATTGAAGGAGTGCATGGGTAGTGCCTGTGTGATTGCATGAGTGCAGAAGTAATGTCTGGGTGATTCAAGGAGTGCATGGGTAATGCCTAGGTGCAGGGAAGAGTGCATGGGTAGTGCCTGGCTGCATGTACGAATGCCTGGGTAGTTTGTGGGTGATTGGAGGAGTGCATGAGTAGTATCAGGGTGATTGCATAAGTGCAGGAGTAGTGCCTGGTTGATTGGAAGACTGTATGGGTAGTGCTTGCATAATTGCATGAGTGTAGCAGAAGTGCCTGAGCGCATGTATGGCTTCATGGGCACTGCCTGAGTGATTGTAGGAGAGCATGGGTAATGCGTGGGTGATTGCATGAATGCAGGGATAATGTCTGGGTGATTGGACGAGTGCATGGGTAATGGCCTGGTGCATGGAAGAATGCAAGGGTAGTAGTGCCTTGCTGCATGGAGGAGTGCATGGGTAGTTTCTGTGTGATTGGAAGAGTTCATAACAAATACCTGGTTGATTGCATGAGTGTACAGGTAGTGTGTGGATGATTGGAAGACTATATGGGTAGTGGTTGAGTGATTGCAGAAGTGTGTAAGTGCATGTATGAGTGCATGGCTAGTGCCTGAGTGATTGCATGAGTACATGGGTAGTATCTGGGTGATTGTAGAAGTACATGGGTACTGCCTAAGTGATTGAAAAAGTGCATGTATAGTGTCTGCGTGATTGCATGAATACAGGGGTAATGTCTGGGTCATTGAAAGAGTACATAAGTACTGCCTGACTGATTGAAAAAGTGCCTGACTGATTGAAGAAGAGCATGGGTTACCCTCAGATAAATTCATTTGATCTACGGATAAGCATATCGTAATGTAAGTATCTGCACCACAGTGTGATTCATTACTCATAAAGCAGTCCTGAATTAGACCTGTCCATATTGTCAAACATGCCAGTAACAGAATAAATTTACATATATACAGGCATCTGACTGGCAACCTTAACCTTATGTTATCTCCAGTAACCATCTAAAATGTAACCCACCTATTTACTCCACTTGACTTGCAGTAAAATAAAAAGGACGATTGATATCGAATTGGACACCAGTTTTATCACAACTCTAGGTCGGTGGTGTTATACACTTCTTGAATTGGAGACTTAGGGGCAGATTTACAAGCCCCTTGCGCCACTTTTGCGTCATTTTTAACATGGGAAAAGTGACGCAAAAGTGGCGCAAGGGGCTTGTAAATCTGCCCCTTAATGTTTAAGGTATTGACAAACTAAATTGTTAAATTCACCATTTGGTAGTACGCAATACACAATAATACAGGACATTCCCTATCCTTACAGTTCATCCTTGCTGTTGGCTAGATGTAACGAATGCTCTTCAGCCTGCTGCGGTTATAGAGAACTCTTGATCCTCCAATTGAGAGATATAAGGTCAATTTTTTGAAATTTCTTCAAATACTCATCTCTTCATGGTTAATCACTGGGTGAAGGTGTTCATTTGAATTGCTTTATTTAGGTGGAGGTTACTTTTTCTTATTTTCCTTTTTTCATCTTGTCGTTAACCTATCTTCCAACAAGATATTCTATTCCTCACTTAACTCTTCAATAACCAGTGTGAAATTAATTTAGTCACGCTGATCCAATCCACTGCCTTTGTATTTTTATTTAAATGCACACAGTAAGCAATACACGCTCTTCTGGCGGTATAGAATGTATCAAAAAGATAGAACCAAGCATTTGATGTGATATATTTCTTTCGCAGAAATCAACTTTGATCAATTGTGGCCCCTCTTCCTGACGAAAGCACTGCCCTGTGCCGAAACGCGCGTCGAACACAACAGTCCACTATCATTGTGCCACATTGTTTCTTTATAATTATGAAAATCAGATATTAATTGTTATACTTGTCCTTGTTAAAAACAAAGAAAATTGTAAATTTTTATGTATGTCAGTTATGAGTTGTATGAATGAAGATGAATGATTGAGTACAAATGGGGTGCTGTTTTAGTATGAAATGAAAAAATAAATTTTTTTAGTATTTAATTGATCATTAATAAAAATAATTTCTACTTTGTATAGAAAAACAAACATTGTTGGTTCTTCTTTAGTTTTTCATGTATATTGCTGAAATTGTGTGATGTTGGTATTATTGTTGCTTTAAGTCTGTACACTAGATGTATTTGCCCTGCCTTAAGGAACTGTACCCTATTAGCAGGGGGCCTCTGTCTTTACAATATAATGCCTGAGTGATTGCATGAGTACATGGGTACTGCCTGAGTGATTTGAAGAAGTGCATCAGTAATGTCTGGGTGATTGCATAACTGCATGGTTACTGACTGGATGATTGAAGGAGTGCATAGATAGTGCCTGGGTGATTGCATGACTGCAGGGGTAATACCAGGGTGATTGCATGAGTGCAAGGGTAATGTCTAAGTGATTTTCTAAGTGCATATGTAGTGCCTGGTTGATTGCATGAGTGCAGGGGTAGTGCCTGAGTGATTTAAGGACGTCATAGGTAGTGCCCATGTGATTGCATGAGTGCAGGGCTAATGTCTGGGTGATTGAAGAAGAGCATGGATAATGCCTGGGCACATGGAAGAGTGCATAGGTAGTGCCTTGGTGCATGGGTAGTTTCTGTCTGATTGGAAGAGTGCATAAGAAGTACCTGGGTGATTGTATGAGTATACTGGTAGTGTCTAGATGTTTGGAAGACTGCATGGGTAGTGGTTGAGTGATTGCATAAGTGCAGTAGACGTGTGTAAGTTCATTTATGAGCACGTGGGGAGTGTCTGGGTAATTGCATAAGTGCAGGGCTAATGTCTGGGTGATTGGAGTACTGCATAGGTACTGGCTCAGTGATTGAAGGAGTACATGACTAATGCCTGGCTGATTGTATGAATGCAGGGGTAATGTCTGAGTGAATGGAGGACTGTATGGGTACTGTCTGAGTGATTTGATGAGTGCATAGGTAGTTCCTCAGTGATTTTATAAGTGCATGAGTAGTGGTTGGCAATTGGAGGAGTGTATAGATAGTGCCTGGATGAGTGGAGGAATACAAGGGTAGTGCGTGGGTTATTCCCTGACTGCATGGGTATTGCTTGTGTGATTGCATGTGTGCATGGGTACTGGCTGGGTGATTGGAGGAGTGCATGGGTACTGCCTGGATTATTGCATGAGTACATCGGTAGTGTATAGGTGATTGGAGGAGTGCAAGAGTAGTGCCTGGGTTATTACATGAGTGCATGGATAGTGCCTAGCTGATTGCATGAATGCAGGGGTAATGTCTGGGTGATTCAAGGAGTGCATGGGTAATACCTGGGTGTATGGAAGAGTGCATGGGTAGGGCCTGTGTGATTGCATGAGTGCATAGGTAGTGTCTTGATGATTTTATAAATGCATAGGTACTGTCTGAGTGATTGAACGAGTGCATGGGTAATGCCTCGGACATTTTATGAGTGCAAGGGTAATGTCAGGGTTATTGGAAGAGTGCATGTGCAACACGTAAGTGATTGCATGACTGCAGGAGTAATGTGTGGGGGATTAGAGGAATGCATAGTTAATACTTTGTTAATTGCATGAGTGTAGGGGTAATGTCTTCCTGATTGCAAGAGTGTAGGGATAGGGCCTGGGTGATTTGAGGAATGCATAGGTAGTGCCTGGGTGATTTTAAAACTTGAAGGGTTCTGGCTGGGTGATTGGAAGAGTACAAGAGTACTACCTGGGTGATTGGAGAACTGTATAAAAAGAGCTTGGATGATTTATTTTATAAGTGTATGTGTATTGCCTGAATGAATAGAGCATTGTATAGATACAGCCTGAATGATTGAAAGAGTGCAAGGGTAGTGTGTGGGTGATTGTATCAGTGCAGGAATATTGTTTAGGGTATTGGAGAAGTGTATAGGTACTACCTGGGTTATTGGAAGAGTGTATGGATAATGTCTAGCTGATTGTATGAGTGTATAGATAGTACCTGGGTGATTGGAAGAGTGCATAAGTAGTGTCTGGGTGATCTTATAACTGTATGGGTACAGGCTAGGTGATTGGAGAAATACATGGATAGTGCATCAATGATGGCAGCAGTGTGTAAATAGTGCCTAATTGTATACATGTGTGCATGGGTAGTGTTTGATAACATGGATGAGTGCAATAAAAGTAACTATAAAGATTACTTGATAATATTATGCTTATTACATTATTTCATCTTACCTTCTTTATTAAAGTAGATACCAAACTCAGTGAAAGTATTCTACAGTAGTTTTGTTGAAAACTGAATTTAAAATCTTGTGGAACTTTAGTATTACCTTCTGTAAAAAAAAAAAGAAGAAAAAGTGTTATTGCATATAATATTATAGTTTTAAGAACACAACATGATTTTAGAATTACATAACATATTCAGTTTCCCTTTTTTGCTGTGAATTTCACCATACACAGTGATTTCAATGTAGATCATCATATAACAGCTGGGGAAAAAATACAATCAGTGAGATTGTAAAAAAAAAAAAAAATCTGTGTTGCAAATACAACAAGTTCAACTATCTGTTTACCTATCTACAGTTTCTAAAGTATATTCTTCAAATACATTAAATGATCTAACTCTCTGAAATACATTTTCTAAAATATAGACTCTTTTACATTACGTATAATATAAAGATCAAATATATAAACTACTTGTTTCAAACACAATTTTGCAGACGCAATAAGAATTAGCACAAACAATAATCCAAAGAGTAATTCTTCACATTTTCCCAAAAGGCCAAATAATGTTTCTAAATCTATTTGCATTGAAAATATCCAAAATAAACTAGTTGATTTGTGTTCACATCTTCCCAAAAGGCCGAATTATGTTTTCAAAACTTTGGCATCAAAAATATCAGATATGAATTTGGTAATTCGTAAGGCAACCGACATTTGAATTCCAAATGGGCATCATTACAATGTGTCCATCCTTTATTGCACTTTAAATACACAGTATAGTGTCCAGATGTTGTAGTAGGTCCATCATGTAAAATAATAGCCACTGCTTTAAAAGTTCTTCCTGAAATTGAAATTTGACTTGCCACAACATTTTTAATTTTGGTTTCCAATTTTCTTCCATCTGCTCCACAACATTGTAGCATTAAAATGAAATATTGTCAAATCTTTCTATAAATAATGTTGACAACATTTCTGATTTACAATGATAACGTTTCATATCTTGATTAGCTGTTTTTACTAATTTGTTAAAAGACACTGATTTGCAATCTGGTATTGTCAAATATATGAATCGTTCAGTGTCTATTTCAGTGGTAGAAGAAAATGAGCACTCTTTACATTCATGATCCCATCTGTAACTTAGTCCAAACAAATTTTCAATTTCAATCCCTTCATCTTCCAATACTGCAAGCATAAACATAAGAAACTCTTGTGTATCTTGTTGTATATTAAGTGTAAAATGCGAAGAACCAGTACATATATCCAAAAGATGCTGAATGCCAGAAGCAGTATGGATTTTAGTTCTATCAGTTACCAACTTTTGAAAAATATGATGTAATAAAGAACAGAATCATTTTTCTCGATTTTCCATAATTTTATGATGAAGATCTTCTAGATAAAAGACAACATTTAGAATTACATTAGCATAGCAGTTGATACCTTAACTATTTTCTAACTGGTATCCTACAATATCATCAACAGTGTCCATTTACATTTTCTTTGCAGCTTCATGCTTCTCTTTAATTGTTTTTTTTTTTAAAATCTCACTAGAATGTTTGTCATATTTTCGTTTTGGACAGAGTATGTTTTTCATATATGGGATATTCACCTAAGTTAGGAGCATAAAGTCTTCTTAACCGATTATACTCTTTTACACAATTTACATCAGTACTAATCTTTTTCTCATCAAAATCAATCAAATACAAACCAGATAATGTTCTTACTCAAGACAATGCAATGTATGCCATGCCCTCTTTAAACACTGTACTTCCAATATTTACCAAAGCACTGTCTACACTTAAACCTTGAGATTTATGAATGGTCACAGCATATGCTAAAGAAAGAGGAAACTGTTTTCTACGAACATACAAGTCTTGTACAAGCAAAAAACGAACAGCACAACGTGCAATTTGTTTTACCTCGTCAATCTGATCAAATGTAATCTTCAAAAATTCAATTCCATCTCTGTTCTGATAATTAACAAAATCAACAACTTTTCCCATTGCTCCATTTACTAAACCTTTTTCTACATTCAAATTGCGCCGTAAAATTACCCGACAGTTTTCACATACATATAAAGTCTTTTCTAAACCAACAGTCATAGATATAGACTTTTCCAAAGAATCCAATATTGATTTTAATTTTTCTGAGAGAATAATAGTAACTCCTTCGTGTTCTATTTTATCAATGGCCTCCATTTTCATTATTTGTTGTTTTTCCAGCTTCAAAAGTTCTTGATTGAATGTAGAACACTCTTGCAGTGTTGGCATTAGGCAAACTATAAAGTTCTTTTCTCCAATTTTTTTGTATATTATTTCAGGTGCTATGTTTTCATTTGGAAACAAGTTTGTTAAAAGCCGACTTTGTAAAGCTTCTTTACCATGTTTTGTCAAAACACCAAGGGGCATATTCTCAAGGACTCATCGCCGAGTTAGCGGCACTTTATCGCAGCCAAAGTGGCAATAGATTTATTGCCCTATTCACAAGCAGGTGCTAACAGCCGATCTCGCCAGTTTTCCTGCGATAGCAGCCGCAAAAAACATCGCCACGGATGACACCGGCAACTAACGCTAATGAGATGCAGAGTAGGCGTTCCCGTGCAAAAACCCGCGACAACACCACTTCGCAACATTCTCAACGACCATCCAGATCGGCGATAAGACCACAAAACATGCGATAAGGCGCGTTAGCAGCAGGGAATTAACACCTGCTCCTACCTGGTATTAAGTCGGACCATAACCTGCACCAGAAATGGGAGACCAGCCCACAGCCACACCAGAAGAACAACAGATGCCATGGAGCTACTGATCATGCAGCCGGACACCCAAGAGGGCCACAACACACACCGCCACCCCCCCAGGACCCCCCCCCAGAGCCCTACCCCGGACAAAGATATTTTACATCAACTTTACGAAATCATTAACAAAACAATTCGCCTGATGTTGCACAAGTACAACAATTAACATTCATGTGTGGTCAGAAAAAGGAGAATCATTCATTCATCTCTGAATTCCCAAACAAATCATTTCATTCAAATTTAACTCAAAACAACCATTTGGAAGAGTCATGGCGGGTCTTCTCTGGACAATCTGTAAGTCACAGCCTGCAAGACAAAGTTCAAGATAAGAAGGTGTGTCATGCGCTCATCAAAGGACAGAGAGAGAGAGAGAGAGAGAGAGAGAGAGAGAGAAAGAAAGGGAGAGAGAGAGACAGTGAAATGAAGAGAGGGAGAGAGAGAAAGAGAGAGAAAGAGAGAAAGAGGGAGAGAGAGGGAGAGAGACAGTGAAATGAAGAGAGGGAGAGAGAGAGAGAGAAAGAGAAAGAGAGAGGAGAGAGAGAGACAGTGAAATGAAGAGAGGGAGAGAGACAGAGAAAGAGAGAGAGAAAGAGAGGAGAGAGAGAGAAAGTGAAAGGAAGGCCCTTGGCACATACATGCCAACTGTTATGTGTGTATCACTATTGGTGCACCATAAGCCTAAGGCCTAGCCCCAAATGCAGCGCGAAAGCCACATCACATTTCCAGAATGCAAGCAGTAGTCAGACTAACATCACGGATCAAAGCTCCTTTGTCTCAATACATAAGGCGGAAGGACATCTGCACCTCCGACCTTGGTCTTGCATGCGGCAGGCACCCCCTGAGAGAGATACCACAGCAGATGATGACGACTCCCACGCTACGCACAGCCCGACGAAAGACCAACGTATACACACCCCACACACAGAAGTCCTTGCCCGAAGTTATCTTGCATGGAATGTCCTTCACACTTACTCCCACATTAACCCAGGCGTACAACCGTTGCACACTAAAACAACTCATTGCTCCGAGCTGTGGCATTTCATCCACAGAACTGGCGCAGGTCAGAACAGTGCCGCTTCAACCAGAGCCACCAACGCAATGGCAGAACATCCCGGGCACATGCACAACCCCTGTCACGTGGAACTGTACCGTGCACGTATGCTGCATTTGTTGGGGGCACTGCCACTGGCAGTGTTGCGCATCAGTTACCGTCTGAGCTTCCGTCTAGCGTACGTCACCTGTGTCCAGTCCTGGTTCCACGGTCGATCATGCATATTCGAGTGGCCCATGGATGTCTGCCTATCCAACACAACGGTAGCTGAACTGGATTATGACTTGTGTGTGCGCCCCCTGTTGGCCCACGACCAGGAGTGTAACCGTGATACCCGTTCATGGGATGCCTTGATACTTGGCGTATGTGCTGGCAGTTGGGCATGGGAGATTTCACAAGTCCTCGTGTGCAGTGACCACATCGAAGCACTCCCCCATTGGGCTGTGTTGCGGATTGGTGAAACGGCGTGGACGGAGCATGTCTGGCCGGACCAGTTAATGGATTGGATCGCCCCAGTGTTCGTTGAGGCCGACAACGATGTACTCTTGGAACTGATTGCCCAGGAAGCTGCGCTCGCATTCATGGACGAGTAACTACGTTCCTGCAGCCACAACTGCTTGTAACCCAGAGCACAGATCCCAACACCTTGTTGCATCTTGGAGAAATGGTCACATATCCCACCACAACAGTGGACATGGCTGCATTCGCCTGGACTCAGAATGCATGTGCGTGCACCTACGCGTGTTGACACACACCTGTGCAAGGTGAGGCAGTCCCATGGGCGGAGCTGCACAGCGTCGCTCAGCAAGGTTCCTTACTCTGACATACTGCTGGAGGGAGTGTACACATATGGCAATGTAGTACTACATGTGACCTTGTTGGACCCTTTCACCTGCTCACTGTCAGCAGAGCAGACAGTCTGCGCAGTCCGGTGGTACAGCACTATGCAGATTCCATGGGCTGTGAGTCGTGTCCCCTGACACGGGGCAATGAGCATACGCCAAACATCACATGACTCGTCCAGCAAGGCGGGCTGAGACAGTTGCCATCCGTAATGATTGGTGTTCATTTTTGCCTCCCCAGTTCTTGCACCTCTACATGTTCCCATGCTGCCTGTTAGTGTCTGAAGCATTGGTCTGCATGTTGTGGCCCTTGTCTTGCCCGTACTGACACACACATGCGAATAAAGTCTACGCCACTTCACTAGTGTTCAACTGTGATGAGTGTTGATTAGAATGACAAATCGTGTGCCTCAATGAGCATTGTCCATACACAGGGAGGGACTGACTGATGCATTTCACTTAGGGGTGAGTCCCAATTGCCAGCTCCACCTCTGTAAGCCAGACATTGTGGTTGGGATAGTTGCTGGTGGACGGGTGCTCTTACGTGTCTTCAGCAATGTGAGTATGGTGTCCAACTTCTTGCCATGTGGATCAATGTGATCCATCAAAACAGGCTGTGTCCACACAGTTGAGTGTGAGTAGGTATGCGAAGAGATGTTCTGTTCTCACATGTGATGGGGGACACTACTTTAAACCTGCTACCGATTTCAACATTTGTACACACAGCCCCATTTAATACATGGACGTGGGGGTACGTTGGGGGGTTGTGAGATTGTTGTTCATGGGCAATGAGGCCACAGCTAGTTCAGACGTTCACAGTCATCTAATTGGCCTTGTGGGTCAGGGTCAAACATGCGCATTGATGTCATTTCCCAGGGTGTACCTTTTTGTGCAATCAATGTCCCTACATTCATCCATACTCTTATACTTGATTGAACATAGACATGACACATCTGTGTGATTTTGAATGTTTTATTCACATTCTGTGGAGTGTCGGAGCTGGAGCAGTACATGGCCATGCAAAGCCCACATGACATGGTTGCCCAGTGGAGGGCCAACCAGAGTCCTTTGGGGAATGGCAATTTAATCGGAAGAGGAAGAGTTCAGTCCGCAGCCTGATTGCTGTGTCATTGGTAACCAGTGCAGATATGGCAGTCCATGTCGGGGTCCAGGTGAATTTCGCAGAGTGTTTCGGGGGACAGTGGAAGGTGTTGTCCCGGGCATGATGCAGAGGGCTTAACCAAGCAGGAACAGACCATATGGCGGGGATGGATGCTACAACCTCCTTTCTCAAACAGAGTCATTGCCATCCACATCTTAGTCCTCTGATATGTCTTCTGTGTCAGGTGTGTCAGGTGTGTGGTAGTGTTATGGCTGCGTCACTGTGTGCCACTGACACAGGTGGCGGAGGTGGTATGGCTGCATCACTGTGTGACACTGACGCATCAGGGGGCGGAAGTGGTATGGCTGCATCACTGTGTGCCACTGACACATCAGGTGGCGGAGGTGGTATGGCTGCATCACTGTGTGCCACTGATGCATCAGGTGGCGGAGGTGGTATGGCTGCATCACTGTGTGCCACTGACACATCAGGGGGCGGAGATGTGTGTGTCGAAGTTCCTGCAGCAGTCATCTGGGACAGGCTCTGTGGCAGCAATGGTGAGATGTTGTTCTGCAGGGCATGGAAGATCCCAGCTACATCTCACTGGTGTACAGCCGTGGCAGCCATCCTTCCAGCCTGCATCCGCTCCATGTTCTCCATTGTCCTCCGCATCTGTGCCAACTCTGTGCTGCCATCGCTGGAGCCTGTCTGACTAGACAGTTCTTGTATCCGAGTAATCGCTCCAGCGAGGTCAGCCAGGGATTGTTGTAGAGCATGGAACGGACTGTGGGTGTCCGTTAGGGACTGTAAGTGCTCCCTGATGGGACTCATACACCCACGTATGGCATCAAGTTTGGCTGCCATGAGGTCGAAACCCACCCGCACCTGTTCAGCCAGCCCCCTCTGGCAGTGTGACACACGCCGTTGGAATGCCATGTGTCCTTCCGTGAGGTGCTGGGAGCTAGCCGTGGTGGTGGGTGCTTCCTGCTGTGTGGGCTGTGCAGGGGGTGGGGTCACCTCGATGCAGCTGGGCTGCCCTGCTCCTGGAGGTGGGGTGCGGAGGCTGTCCACGAGCCATTGGAGGGTGTCTGAGTAGATGGCCAGGGGTTCCTCCTCATCATCACTGAAGAGATGTCTGGTCTGCTCTGCAGGAGGTGTTGATTGTCCCTCTGCAATGTAAAGGGGAGATGCAGGTTAACAGTGTGTTCCATGTATGTTGACGCATTGTACGTGTTTACATACAGACTGCATGACAATGTACATTGTGACTGTTTTGGATGAGCTGGCTATTTGATGGGGGACAGTGGACATTTCGACTACATGACGGATGTGAGGTTGTACTCGAACATTATCATCTCACAGTTTCCTGCTATGCCAGATGTGATTGGCCAGTTTCTACACACAAGCGGCACCAGTTGTGTCCTCTGTTCTGTAGTGAAAGTGTTGCACTCTGTACCACATTGTCGTCAATGTTGATGTGCTGTGATTGCTATGTGTGTGTGCTGCATTGTGGGAGAGTCGCCCCTGCAGCTCTGATTTAGCGGCCCCTTATCCCTTTGGGGCGGTGTGCCTTTGACATGTGTGCTTTTGAGGGGCTGAGATGTTGGCGCCTTGGCTCATTTGTGCTCTTGGACGGTTTTTGTACTCTTGTGCATTGTTTGTCTGCAGATGTGTTGTTGACGTCAGGGGTTGTATGTGCACGTGGATGTGTGAGAGTGTGACCTGCTCCTTTGAGGATGTGATCCACACTGGGCCACCTCAGTGTCGTGTCGTGCACCATGTCATGTATTTTGACTGCAGCCATGCTATTGGTCATGCAGTGTCACTTGCATTGTCAGTGTGGCTCACAGAGCCGCTGCTTTGCTGGATTCAGCACATGTGCATGGGTAGGTTGTGATATTGGTGATAGGGAGGGGGGCCCCTTTGTGCACATAGTGGACGGGGGCCTACTTGGTGTTCCTATGTGTGCTGCAGTGTGCCAAGGGTATCAGGGACATGTTCCACAATCATTGTGGGTGTGCAGTGTGGTACACATAATTGTGCATGTGTGCCATTGTGCCCATCTCCCCCCGTCCCCCCAGTCCCTGGTCGTTACTCACCCTGTTGCTGTTGGATCAGGTCATGTCGGGCTGTGTCCGGACCCCCAACTCCTTGCACCGTCTGCACACTGATGACTGTGGCCACCATTTCCTCCAGCTCATCCAGCTCCTCCTGTGGCGCAGGACTCCCACCTCCAGTCGCCGTTGCTGCCTTCCGGTTGGCAGCGAGTTTCTGCTTGGTTTGGCTATTGACATCATGCCAGCGCCTCTTGACCTCCTCCATTGACCTCCTCAACACTCCGACTGCATTCACGTTGTTCACGATCGACTGCCATATTTCCGTTTGTGTTGCCAATGACACAGTGGAGGTGACGAACAGTTGTTGGTAGTGTTCTATCACCTCCGTGACGATGATCATGTTTTCCTGCGGACTGAACCGCGTCGTCCTCTTCCTCTTCTCCTTGCCCTTCCCCGACCCCGGGGTTTCTTCCAGGGCGTCTGTGGGGCTTGTGGGGTTCGCGTTGTCCTCTGCACTCGGCCTGGGTGCATCCATGGTGCTACGCAGTTTATTTTTATTTTTTCTGCTTTTATGGTGCATTTTCCCGCATGACGCGTGGGAATTGCAGGCCTGTCGCTGGTTATCGCAGATTTTTGTATCGCGGTTGGTCACATCGCAACTTTTTTCGCGTTCGTGTTATGCATTTTTGGGCCATCACAGTAATTTTATTGCGGTCATTTGACGCGTTAGCGTGTGACTATCGCATGGTACCGCCGTGTTGAGAATACAACGTTAACACAGCGTTATTTTCCCGCAATGGACTGCGATGTGCAAAGTTGCGTTAAGCTAATTTTGCGATAATTATCACACGTTCTTGAGAATATCCCCCCAATTCTTTTATATCTTGAAGAATATTTCCATAATGTTCATCACTTGCTTGTCGCATATTCTTAATAAGTTCTTTATATTCAAAATGAGACCAAATGTTCACATTTCCAATACTTCCCTAAGATTTCCTAGTGTCTTCATGGACAAATGTTTTAAAAACTGGTTGTCCTTTCACAGGAGTAAGTTGTAGTAGATCGTCGAAAACAATTACATGTTTCCTCCAAACAGAACATCATAATCTGTTTTTAAAATCTGTTGCATTCTTAAATGTACAAAGGCAAGCAGTAAGTTTGAGACCATGCTCACCTCATCAATGATCAAAAGTTTTATTTTCTTCAATACTCTTGAGACTTCATAACAAGCTTCTCCAGATAGCTTGTGGGATTCCAACTTATTTTCATGTTCAACTGGTAGCATGAGTAATCAATGTAATGTAATCCCTTTAATGTTGTGTGCTGCTACCCCAGTTGGTGCGGTTACTACATAAGATAAATGTGATTCAGTGGTTTTCTGTAGATAACTGGTCAAAACTTTAATTAAGACACTTTTTCCTATACCAGCTTGACCACTGATATACATTCAAATAGGTTTAAATGATGTGCATTGGCATTCTTTTTTTCATGCAGTAAACCATGCTGTATCTTTTCTATCACTTGCTGATATATTTATTTTTGTTCAATATTTAGTTGTTCTTCCAAGTTTCCCAACTCAATAATATCCTGTTGTGCTTGTTGCATTGCCATTTCTACTTCATTCATGGCTATTGCTGCTTCATTTTCAATAATTGGTTGTCCTAATGGATCTTGACTTAGTGGAGCAGAACTTTGAGTATCTTGAGAACTGTCTCTAGCTATTTCAGCTGCAATAGTAGTTTCTTGTTCAATTTCTTCATTTAACATTTGTGGGTAATTTGGAAAAAGGGTGCATTGAATGCTATCTTTACATGCATTGAAAGAATCTTCATAGCAGTCAAAATCTCCAAGTAATTCCGTTTCACTACGCCAAGGCTTGAAAAGTTGCAGAAGTGCTAAATAGAAAAATTCCCTTTTATCTGAAGTTTTGCACCCGAGTTTCCTGTGGTTAATAAGATTTCCTTTGGCATGTTTTACGAAACATCCTTCACATCCAATTACTGCATATTTTTCTTCATTTATATTTTCTGTAACATTTCTTTTAAAGCTGTAATGTTGCAGTACTTCATAGAGACATATGTTTTCTAGATGTGGACTCCATTGGGATAGTACGTATCCAACATATTCCTTTTAACAATATCTGTACTTTCTGGTTCATTCAATGCTAAGTATTCAGTTTCTCGTACAGATTTCAATACTCGAGTTCGTGTTGCAGCAAGACCAAGACTTACCCAAATGATTCCTTCTGACTTTGAATACAAACTTGCAGAGGTTAACCGATCCGAACATTCGTAAGATCCAATCTCTCGATGGGAAAGCATCTTCAAACTAAAGCTGTACAATTTGTTATTAAGAGTCTTCTCTTGTGAAATTTCTTCCCACATTTCTTTCAACTCGGTCTTTTCAGATTTGGTTATATATGATGTAACATAGCGAGCAACAGCAATCGAATTATCTGCAACATACTGGATATCCATATTTGCATTCCACATTGGCAAAATCATTGGATTGTAGTCATTAATATACTTTGAATCTTCAGTTCTTTTTATGTTGTAAGTATTTTTTGCAGATTTTCAAGTTATAGTATGCCTTACTGCTGACATGAAACTGTTCACTCTTCCTTTTGAAATTACTGGACGTGGGAATCCAAAACGACATTTTGTATAAAATCTTCCCTTTGACTTGTATTTCCGTCAACAATATTTCCCACATTGATGACTTTGAAACCGTAAAACTTGCTGTGTCAAGTTGTTTTCTCCTCCTTCTTTTGGAATGGCACAGGTAACATATTTTTCAATGAAAAACAAAACACTTTCATCATTATCAGTTCCAAATTTTGGTGCATTCTTGATCCATAATAGCATATGAATATGAGTTGCACCTCTAGCTTGGTATTCTTTTCTCCAAAAGAAATCAATAACTTCTCCAAGAGGTGGATTATCTTTATTGCAGATAAAATACATCATAGCTTGAAACCTATGATTAAAATATCTGCACACATTTACAGGATCCAAGGAACAGAGTTCTCCAGGTGTCTTCAATTCAATGTGTTTTATATTTGAATTTGCTTGTCGTAGAAAATCAAGTAAATCGTCCCATGCGTAATCAGCACAGCTAAGTATAACAAACCAGGTAGGGGTTCCTAAGTTCCTTAACATACATTTAAGTTCTCCATGACGACGATACCAATACTCATTAGTACCACGTTGACACGCCATCAAATTAATTAACTGAGATTCTAAATGATGATCTCTTTGTTGAACTTTCTCCATGAATTCCTTTGCAGAAACGTGCAAGATTAACTCCTGTTTTTAATATGTGGTTCACTGCATATGAAAGTCCAGACAAGTCACTTTCAAACAGAAGATTAAATAAATATGGAATACACTGTCGAAATCTTGGATCTTCTGAGTACAGTCTTAATGTACGATATTCTGAACTGAAATCTGAACTGGTCGTTCATCATATCTTCCACCTTCTCCAGTGGAGAACAGTTGTGGAAAACAACGAGCTTCCAAACTTTTTTCCCATACACTCATGGGAGTTCCCTTCACTTTCTTCATTTGGAATAATTCAATAGTGTTTCCTATCACTTCTTTCGAATGTAGAGGGTGTATACTGTAATGTTTGTAAAATTCTTCTCTCCTGGAGTTCTCCACTTTTTCTATTTGGCCACTTGAAATTTATGTTTCATCTTCTAAACATATTTCTTGTTCTTCCACATTTACAGTTTTATAGTAAATATTGTTTTGTACAAGATATAATGTAGCCTTTTGAAGTTTGGTGACATCTACTAACTCTTGCCATATTTTCTGACTCTTTGTTGGTACACCATTAACTAGAATTACTACAGGTTTACTTTCCTCTCTCTCTACACCAACAGTTTCAATATTTTTCTTAAAATCTAAAGGTAAATACACAACTTTTCCTTTTAATCCTCTTTGTAGATCTGTTGGAGGCAGCTTATCTGTTTTGGGCTCCATACGAATTATAGCCTGAAACGGGTGCACAGATTGAATAAGAATGGACTCATATGTATTTAAGTCTGCCAGTTCCGGAGGTATAGATACCAACTCTAGGTTGTTATGTACAGCTCTAGCTGGCATTTTGTTCTCTTCGAATTTGTTGCAACAATATTTACAATTACATTGATCACTACCCAACTCAAAACGACCTTCCACAAACAAATAAGCAGCAAATTACCCCCATTTATCATTGTTTTCCTTTTCACTTTTTAAATACAGCTCTACATTCCTAGTTTGACTTCTATAGTGAGTACGTCAACAACAAATACAAACAAAGGGGCCTATTATGATCACAGGCGGATCGCCTAATGACCCATTTTCACCCCCGCCATATTAGTATGGCGAGGGGCACCGCGGCGGACGGAAAGACCGCCGATTTTCTGCTGGTCGGATTGCCGGCCAGGGGGAAAAGGCACAGGTTATGGTGGTGGTACCTTGCAGGCACCGCCATCCATATTAGGATGCATGCCTTTCCATGGCAGAGACTCCGCCATGGAAAGGCATGCAGGAAATCACCGTGGGGGCCCATTGTGGGCCCCCGGGGGGGTGGGAGGGTGGGTGGCTGCACTGGGGGGTACCCATGGTACCCCCCATCATTGCTATGCACAAGGTGGCAGGCACCGCGCGGTGCCTGTCACGTTGTGCATGGCAATGCACAACATGGGCTTTAACATTGCGGCGGGTGCTGCTCACAGCACCGCCCGCCGCAATGTCAAAGTCGAGGATGCGCCCGCCAGTGTGGCGGGCGCATCCTAATTTGCCTGGCGGGACCGCCGCAACTTCGGCGGTCGGTCCCGTGCTCCGTTGCGGTGGCATCGTAATATGCCCCATAGTTTGGATTTTCACCAGAAACTACCTTAAACTTTGTAATTTTTTCTGCAAACTTCACAGTAGTAGTATCTTCCATCTCTTCTTCAACACCTACACCTATCAAACTCTCACTTTCTCTACACTCCTCTTGTGAACCAAAGAAACTAAACTGTATATCATCAGAAACTTTTCTTACCTCCAACACTGAACCATGCAAAAGAGCTGTGTTAATTTCATTTAGACATAATGCAGGACTTTTTACATAATATAATCTTCCTACTAACTTCCGCATTTCTGAATGATGTACTGCTAACATTCTTAAATGATGAAAAGTACTTTGACACACTTTCCTAGAAAGACAAGCCAGAGAATGACCCTGCAAGTTAGTATATTTTCTCACTTTACAAGGATCTAGTCCTTGCAACATCTTAATCTTCTGTTTAACACTTTTTTTCCATAATCTCGTAAGAAATGTTGTAATATATCAATAGATTCCTGTCTTACACTACAAATACTACTACAATCCCACTTAAACACTGGAGCCTGTGTACGTCTCCCTTGAACTTCTTCAGCTATTACTTCTTCCACATTTCTAGGAACCATCTTTTCTTTTTCATTTGGACAACCATTTTTAACTTCATAGCAACGACCACAGGTATCAACTGCATGAACTAATGTATTTTGTTGAAAATAGCTTTCTTCATTAAAAAAAGGTTCCGTACTAGAAGTGTGCTTCCATTCCCCAGAAAATATTTTGCAAAAGTTAGTTCTATTAACCAGTCATTTTCTTTTACTTTTCTCCTTCATAAAGTGCATTATTTTATTCAATGTTTTCATTCTGTTCAATACTAATACAAACAATTTTCTTTTCAATTCAAAAGCCTTTTCAACTACACTTTCAATCTGTTGTTTTTTCTTGTAAAATGCTGATCTTTTTTTATATTTTCTGCAATCTTTCAACAAATTTTGTAGTACTCGACTTTTATACATTCTCTTTCTAATGTCTTGAAATTGTTTCATCCTTTTTTCAACATAGATTGTTTTCTCATAACCTGATTTTCCATTATTTTGTCCTTTTTTTGTTTCCTTGTGATTCGTTGTACTACTTTTCTTTCTCTTTACGCCATTTTCAAAAATCATTACGTTCTTAAAAAGTATTTTAACGAATTGTTTAGTTCTCTTACCAGAAGTCTCTCTTCAATTTCACATGTTGTACTTCATCTAACTTCTGCTTTTCTCTTTCCTTTAAATAGGATTGTTTTCTTTCTTTTCTTTTGATCTTTTCCTGCCATACTCAATCTTTATTACTAAGAATGGTGAATATCTGAAAACAAAAAGAATTTTAAATAATTTTTGTTAAATAATTTAATATTATTAAAATAATTATATTCTAATATTATCATGTATAATTTAAGAAATATTTTTAATTGCTTTCAAAGCTATGTCACACACTGCAGAATTCCTACAATTAGAAGACATCACAACCTATACAACAGAAAGAGCTCAACTAAAGGGTTTCTGTACAGCTACCCAAATAAAATGTAAAGTGCAGTCTGTCAACTTTTAAGGCCTACATTATATCGTGATTGAGATATGTCTTGTAAATAAGGTATATCTTTACTTGCATATCCATTTTGATTCATATCATACATGTGATTGTAGGAGTACTAAAGTAGTGCCTGAGTGATTGGAGGAGTGCAAAGGTAGTGCCTGGGTGATTTTATAACTCTGTTAGTACTGCCTAGGTGATTGAAGAAGTACAGTTGTAGTGCTTGAGTAACAAAAATAGTGCAAAGATCGTGCCTGGGTGATTTTATAAGTGCATTTTTACTGGCTGAGTAATAACATAATTACACGGATAGTGCTTTTGTGATTACAGGAGTGCAAAGGTAGTGTGTCAGTGATTATAGAAGTGCATGGAGAGTGGCTGGGTGATCAAGGGACTACATAGGTACTGGTTGGGTGATTGAAGGAGTGCAGAGGTAGTGCCTAGGTGATTGCATGAGAACAAGGATAGTACCTGGATGATTGGAGGAGTACTAGGGTAGTGCCTGGGTGATTACATAAGTGCATACGTACTGCCTGAGTGATTCTATAAGTGTATCAGTACTGGCTAAGTGATTGGAACAGTGCATAGATCCTGCCATGGTGATTGGAGGAGTGCAAGGGTAGTGCCTGGGTGATTGAAGCACTGTATAGCTAATGCATTGGTGATTGCATGAATGCAGGAGTAATGCCTGGGGGATTAACAGTACAAAGATAATGCCTGGTTGATTGCATGAGTTAAGGGCTAATATCTGAGGGATTAGAAGAGTGAATAGGAAGTGACTGGTACTACCTGGGTGATTTGAGAAGTACTGTCATAGTACCTCAGTGATTGGAGAACTGTAAAGGTACTGCCTGGATGATTTTATAAGTGCATGGGCACTGGTTAAGTGATTAGAGGAGTGCATAGATCCCCACAGGGTGAGTGGAGCTAAGCAAGGGTATGGCCTAGGTGATTAAGCCACTGTATAGTTAATGCATTCATGATTGCATGATTGCAGAAGTAATGTCTGGGGGATTACAAGAATACATATGTAATGCCTGGTGGTTGAATGAGTACACAGGTAATGTCTGGGGGTTTCAGGAGTACATAGGAAGTGCTTAGGTGATTTTATAAGTGGATGGATACTGCCTTGGTGATTGGAGAAGTACTATTGTAGTGTCTGAGTGATTCAAGGAGTGCAAAAGTATTGCCTCAGTGATTTCATAAGTGTAGAGGTAGTGGCTTGATGATCAAAGGACTTCAGGAGTAGTAGATGGATAATTGAAGGAGTGCAAGGGTAGTGCCTGGGTGATTGCATGAGTGCAGCAGTAGTGTCTGGATGATTGGAAGACTGCATGGGTAATGCTTGGGTGATTGTATGAGTGCAGGGGTAATGTGTGAGTCATTGGAGGAGTGCAAGGGTAGTGCCTGAGTGATTGAATAAGTGTATAGCTTATGCATTGGTGATTTCAGGACTGCAGGGGTAATGTCTGGGGGATTAAGGAGTACATAGGTAATGCCTGGCTGACTGCATGAGTTGAGGGGTAATATTTGGAGGAATACAAAAGTACATACGAAGTCCCTGGGTGATTTTATAACTCTATCAGTATTGTATGGGTGATTCGAGAACTACTGTGATGGTGTCTCAGTGATTTGGAGAAGTGTAAAGGTTCTGCCTAGCTGATTTTATAAGTGCATGGGCACTGGATAAGTGATTGGAGGAGTGCATAGTACCTCACAGGGTGATTGGAGGAGTGCAAGGGTACTGCCTAGGTGATTAAACCAGTGTATCGCTAATGCATTCATGATTGCATGAGTACAGAACTAATATCTTGGGGATTAGAGGAATACAAATATAATGCTTGGTGATTGCATGAGTACACAGGTAACGTGTAAAGGATTTCAGGAGTATATAGGAAGTGCTTAGGTGATTTTATAAGTGCATAGATACTGCCTTGCTGGTTGGAGTAGTACTATTGTACTGTCTAAGTGATTTAAGGAGTGCAAAAGTAGTGCCTCTGTGATTTCATAAGTGCATAGGTAGTACCTGGGTGATCAAAGGACTTCAGGGGTAGTGGCTGGGTGATTCCATCTGAAGAAGGATAGTGCCTGGATGTTTGGAGGACTACTAGGGTAGTGCCTGGGTGATTGCATAAGTACATAGATAGTGCCTGAGTGATTATATCAGTGCATCAGTACTGGCTAAGTGTTTGGAGGAGTGCGTAGATCCTAACATGGTGATTGAAGGAGTGCAAGGGTAGTGCCTGGGTGATTGAAGCACTGTATAGCTAATGCATTGGGGATTGCATGAGTGCAGGAGTAATGCCTGGGGGATTAAGCAGTACAAAAAGAGTGCCTGGTTGGTTGCATGAGTTAAGGGCTAATATCTGAGGGATTAGAAGAGTACATAGGAAGTGACTGGGTAATTTTATAAGTGCATCAGTACTGCCTGGGTGATTTGAGAAGTACTGCCATAGTGCCTCAGTGATTGGAGAACTGTAAAGGTACTGCCTGGGTGATTTTATAAGTGCATGGGCACTGGTTAAGTGATTAGAGGAGTGCACAGATCCCAACAGGGTGGTTGGAGCAGTGCAGGGGTATTGCCTAGGTGATTAAACCACTGTATAGGTAATGCATTCATGATTGCAGAAGTAATGTCTGGGGGATTAGAAGAATACATATGTAATGCCTTGTGATTGCATGAGTACACAGGTAATGTCTGGGGGATTTCAGGAGTACATAGGAAGTGCTTAGGTGATTTTATAAGTGCATGGATACTGTCTTGGTGATTGGAGTAGTACTATTGTAGTGTCTAAGTGATTGAAGGAGTGCAAATGTAGTGCCTGAATGATATTATAAGTGTATAAGTAGTGACTGGGTGTTTGAAGGAGTGCAGGGGTAATATCTGGGGGATCACAAGACTACATAGGAACTGCTTGGGTGATTTTATAAGTGCATGGGTACTTTTTGAGTGATTGCAGCACTACTGAGGTAGTGCCTGAGTGAATAAAGGAGTGCATAGGTAGTGCCTGGGTGATTGCATGAGTCTATAGGTAGTGCCTGGATGTTTGCATGAGTGCAGAGGTAATGCCTGGGTGATTGCATCAGTGCATATGTCCTGCCTGGATCATTGGAAGTCTGTATGGGTAGTACTTGGGTGTTTTTTAACTGCATGAGTGTTGGGCCTAGCCAAATATAAAGCAGCAGACTATTACATGACTGAACCATAAGTCTCTCCATAATGTTAAAAGCATGCATACATACGTCTCAACCTTTTCAAATCATCATCATACCTAAAAGAAATATGTATGCAATATTTCTAGAATATAGTGAAACCTACAACTGAAACATGTAATAGATCTGCCGGAGTGATTGCATAACTTCATGAGTAGTGCTTGGGTGATTGAATGAGTTGAAGGGTAGTCACTGGATAATTGTTAGAGAAGATGGATAGTGACTGGCTAACTGCATGAGTGCACACATAAACGTTGAGTGTATGGATAAGTGTATAATAGCACCTAAAGATATAGATGACTCATTGAGTAGTGTGTAGGTGAATACATGAGTGCAACAGTAGGATCTGGGTCATTCTACGACTGCAAGGGTAGAGTACATAGGTACAGCCTCCATGATTGTATGACTGCAGGAGTAGTACATAACTAGTGCCTGGGGGATTGCATGACTGGACGGGTATTATCTAGGGGATTATTGGAGTACATAGAAAGTGAGTGGGTGATTTTATAAGTCCATGAGAACTGCCTGAGTGAGTACAGAAGTACTAAAGTACTGTCTGAGTGATTACAGGAGTGCAAAGGTAGTGCGTGGGTGGTTTTATAAGTGCATGTGTATTGACGGAGTGATTACTTAAGTACAAGAGTAGTGCCTGCTTGATTAAAAGAGTGCAAGGATAGTGCCTGGTGATTGAAGCACTGTATAGCTAATGCATTGGTGATTGCATGAGTACAGAGGTAACGTTTAGAGGATTAAAAGAGTACACACGTAACGCCTAGGTGATTGCATGTTAATGTTAATGTTAATGTTAATGTTAACGAGATTTGTAAAGCGCACGAATACCCGGAAGTGTCTTGGCGCTGAGGACATAGTACGCCCACTGTAACGTCTAATTCTTAAACAGCCAGGTTTTTAATTCCTTCCTGAAGATGGAAAGGGAGCTCGCAGCTCTGAGCACATTCGGAAGAGTGTTCCAGAGTTTGGAGGTGCCGTAGTAAAAGCTACGACCGCCCCAATGCAATGTTCGAACTCTGGGCACTTGCAAAAGTCTAGCCCCTGTTGAACGGAGGTGTCTTGTTGGTTCATACCAGACAAACTGGTTTTGCAAGAAGGAAGGACCTGTGTGGTTCAGAGCTTTATATGCCAAGCAAAGAGCCTTAAATTTGATGCGTTGTGACACCGGAAGCCAATGCAGGTTGCGAATCTCTTCGATACAGAGTTTCCCTGGGGATGTCGACCAATAAACGTGCTGCTGAATTTTGAACCATCTGAAGCTTTTTTAAGCACTCTTTCTGAATGTTCAAGTAAAGCTCGTTGCAATAATCCAGTTTAGACTGGATTAACGAGGTAACCACCATTTTCCTGGAATCTAAAGGGATATAAGGAAAGATCTTCCTTATTTTCTTAATAAGAAAGTGGGAGGCAGATACAGTTGAATTTGTCTGCTGTGAAAACGATAGTTTATTGTCAAACCAAACGCCCAGGTTCTTAGCCTTGACCGCTGGATTAGGTGGTTCTCCCATCTCTACGGGCCACCATAGATTACCCCAGTCTGGCTGCATATTGCCAAAAATCAGGACCTCAGTCTTTTCAGAGTTGAGTCTGAGACAATGTGTACTCATCCATCTGTTTATAGTGCACATGCAGTTCTGAAACTGGTGAGACGGGGAAACCTGGTTTTTGTAGGCAGCCACCACTATCTGGGTGTCATCGGCATACGACGTCAGACTAAACCCAAAATCCCGAACTAAAGGAGCCAGTTCGGAGATGTAAATATTGAAAAGAGAAGGGTTCAGGGAGGAGCCCTGTGGTACTCCACATGGGAGGGTATAAGGCTCTGAATGATACCCATCAACCGAAACTGTTAATCTCCTGTCCTTAAGAAAGGAGGACAATAGGGCTAGTGCGGTGCCTCTGACCCCCAGATCCTCCAATCGCTGTTCCAGGAGAGAGTGGTCAACCGTGTCAAAAGCAGCTGACAGATCGAGGAGCACGAGAGCCGCATGACTACAAAAGTAATATCTGGGGATTTACATGACTACATAGAAAGTGATTGGGTGATTTTATAAGAGCATGGGTACTTCTTAGGTGATCGCAGGATTACTGACGTAACACCTGAGTGAATAAATGAGTGCAAAGGAAGTGCCTGGGTGATTTAATAATACCATCACTACTGGCTGACTGATTATATAAGTACAAGGCTAGTGCTCTGTGATTGAAAGAGTACAACGTTAGTGCCTGAGTGATTATATAACTGCATGAGTAGTGGCTACATGATTCAAAGAGTGCATGGGTAATATCTCGGTGATTGCATGAGTGCATAGCTAGTGCCTGGGTGATTGTATGAGTGCAGGGGTAATGCCTGGGTGATTCCATCGGTGCATTTGTTCTGCCTGGATCATTGGAAGACTGAATGGGTAGTACTTGGGTGTTTTTATAACTGCATGAGTGTTGGGCCTAGCCAAATAAAAAACAGCAGACTATTACATGACTGTTAGAAATGGGGGTCTCTAGTTGGCAAGGGCTTGCACCTTTGTCCAAGTAGGGACCCTTCTTCCTAGTCAGGATAAGGGAGTTACACTCCTAAAATAACCCCTGCTCACCCCCTTGGTAGCTTGGCACGAGCAGTCAGGCTTATATTAGAGGCAGTGTGTAAAGCATTTGCACATAACCAACAGTAATACAGTGTAAGCACTACAAAAGGACACCACACCAGTTTAGAAAAATATCCAATATTGTTATATACTTAAAACAAGACCAATATGATAAAAATCCACAGTACAGTACTTTAAAAATCTCCAGTTATCACAGTATCCTTAAAAACAGTTCCTTGATGTCGATAGCTCCGTCCGGGGCTATCACGGCGTCGTGAACAAACAAATCCAAACAGTTCTGGCTGACCGCAACGTCGCGGGTCAGCTACGGTGTCGGGAAGACCCGCAAACAGTACCTTTCAGAAATGCAGGGCGTCGATGACCTCGCGGTGAGCTTCCGAAAACGCGGCATCCGCAGGCGTCGGTTCCGGAGGTCGGTGCAGGCGCCGTCGGGGCCCTCGAAGTCACACGCGTTGCAGATCGAACTCCTCTCTGGTGAAGTCAGGAGCGTTGGCGTCGGCAGGCGTCGGTTGCTGCGGTGCGAAGTGCAGCAGTGCGGCGTGCGGTGCCCTCAGGTCGCGGTGCGAGCAGCGGCTCGGTGGGGCGTCAGATGGCGTCGTCGGTGAGACCAGGGTCGCGGTGTGAGGTGAAGGCGGTGCTCGTCACGGTGCTGGCATGTCACGGTGCAGCAGCGGCGTCATCGTTGCTGAAGCGCTGTCGTCGGCTGACGAACTGGAGTCGATGGCACCGGCGTCGGTAGGCCAAGGCTGCGGTACGGGATGAGGGCGGTGCATCATGTAACTGTACGAGCGGTGCCCTCGAACCACGGTGCAAGTAGCGGCGTCGAGTCCGGCGTGGAGCGGCGTCGTCGGGGATACCAAGGCGTCATTGTGAAGCGAGGCGGTGCGGAGTGCGGTGTCCACAGGTCGCGGTGCGAGCAGCGGCTCGGTGGCGGCGTCAGCAGGCATCTTCGGTGAGACCAGGGTCGCGGTGCGGCGTTGCGGCGGTGCCCTCTGCGGTGCCTTCAGGACACGGAGTCGGCAGCGGCGTCGTAGACGGCGTCGGGCTTGAAGTCTTTGCTGTTCCTGAGACTTCTTGAACAGGGGGCAAGCTCTACCTCAAGCCCTTGGAGAAACTCACAAAGTAGATTGCAGAAAGTTCAGTCCAGTCCTTTCACTGCTCAAGACAGAAGCAGCCACTGCAGGCCAACACAGCAAAGCACACAGCAAAGTGGTAGTTCCTCCTCACAGCTTCTCCAGCTCTTCTTCTTGGTCCAAAAGAGTTCTTTGAAGTCTTTTCTATCCCTGAGACTTCCAACAGGAGGCAAGCTCTACTTCAAGCCCTTGGAGAAAACTCTAACAGCAGGATGATGAAAGCACAGTCCAGTCCTTTCCCTACCCAAGACAGAAGCAACCACTGCAGGCCAACCCCACAACACGCAGCATAGGGGCAGTACTCCTCCTCCAGATTTCCCGGTCCTTCTTCCTGGCAGGTTCCTTAGTTCAGAAGTAATCTAAAGTTCTGGGGTCTGGGCCCCAATATTTATACCAGCAAATCCTTTGTCCTCTGAAGGCAGAGGGTCCTGTACCTGGTTCAAACCAGTTCTGGGTGCATTCTGCCAGTGTGCACCTTCTTCCTTTGTCAGTGTAGGCCAGGGTCATCAGACGCACCACAGGAGGTGGAGCCAGCATTGTGGAGGGAAGGCACAGCCCTATTCAGGTCCCAGGTGCAACTCCTCCCACCCATCTACATGTAGATCTTGCTATTCAGCCCTGTGCTGACTCACCCTGTCTCCTGGAATCCCCAGCCCCTGTCACTCACACTCCAGACAAGGAATACACAACCTAGCAGAGGCAGGCTTGGATGAGTTAGACAAGAAAATACCTACTTTCTAAAAGTGGTATTTTCAAACACAGAATGTTAAAACCAACTTCACTAAAAGATGCATTTTAGCATTCTGAGTTCAGGCATACTAAACTCGAATTTCTACCATGTTCCCTGGGTCAGTTAGGATCATAGGATGTAATAATCAAACTGCCCATTCTGGCCTATGGGGCACAGGTAGCCTTGCAATAGTGAAAAACGAAGTAGGCTGTAATTCACTATCAGGACATGCCACACACACCAGGGCATGTCCTACCTTTCACATACAATGCACCCTGCCCACAGGGGTACCTTGGGCCTAGCTTAGGGGTGACTAACATGTAGAAAAGGGAAGGTTTAGGGACTGGCAAGTGTGTGCACTTGCCAAGTCGACATGGCAGCCCCAGGCTGCACACAGGCTCTGCCATGGCAGGCCAGAGTTACACTTTACGGGCTGTTTGCGTGGGTGGCACAATCCAATGCTGCAGCCCACCAACAGCATTTGATTTATAGGCCCTGGCACTCGCAGTGCACTTTACTAGGGACTGACACATAAATCAAATAGGCCAATCGTGGAAACACCAATCCATAACACAGTTTACACAGAGAGCATATGCACTTTAGCACTGATTGGCAGTGGGAAAGTGCCCAGAGTCCTAAAACCAACACACACAGGTCAGGAAAAAATAGGAGGAAAAAACTAAAAGTTTAGGGATAACCCTGCAAAAAGGGCCATTTCCAACAATGACTCAACAATAAGTCTCTCTATATCGTTAAAAGCATGCATACATATGTCTCTACCTTTTAAAATCATCATCATATCTAAAAGAAATATATATACAATATTTCTAAAATATAGTGAAACCTAGAAACAGAGACATGTAATAGATCTGCCTAAGTGATTGCAAAACTCCATGGGTAGTGCTTTGGTGATTGTATGACTCCAAAGGTACTCGCTGGGTAATTACAGGAGAACATGGATAGTGACTGGCTAATTCCATGAGTGCACACATAAAGGTTTAGTGCATGGATAGGTGTATAAATAGCACCTGAAGGCTTACATGAGTCACTAAAAAGTGTCTAGGTGAATAGATGAGTGCAACAGTAGAGCCTGGGTGATTATATGAATGCAAGAGTAGTACCTGGATTATTACATGAGTGCATAGGTAGAAACTGCATGATTCTATAACTGCAGAAGTAGTACATAACTAGTGCCTGGGTGATTGCATGACTACAGGGGTAATATCTGGGGGATTACTGGAGTACATAGGAAGTGAGTGGATGATTTTATAAGTCCATGAGTACTGCCTGGGTGATTACAGAAGTACTAAGGTACAGCCTGACTGATTACAGGAGTACAAAGGTAGTGCTTCAGTGATTTTATAAGTGCATGAGTACTGGCTGAGTGATTACATAAGTACAAAAGTACTGCCTCCATGTTTGAAAGAGTGCAAAGATAGTGCATGGGTGATTGAAGCACTGTATAGCTAATGCATTGGTGACTGCATGAGTACAGAGGTAACGTCTGGGGAATTAAAGTAGTACATATGTAACGCCTAGGTGACTGCATGACTACAGGGGTAATATATAGGGATTTACATGATTACATAGAAAGTCTCTGGATGATTTTATAAGTGCATGGGTACTTCTTGGGTGAGTGCAGCACTACTAAGGTAGTGCCTGAGTGAATAAAGGAGTGCAAAGGTAGTGCCTGGGTGATTATATAACAGCATGAGTACTGGCTGAGTGATTACATAAATACAACAGTAGTGCCTGCATGATTGAAAGACTGCAAGAGTATTGCCTGGGTGATAGAACCAGTGTATAGCTAATGCATTAGGAGAGTGCATGAGTTCACAAGTAATATCTGGGGGACTACAGGAGTACATACAAAGAGCCTTGTCAATTTTATAAGTGCATCAGTACTACCTCAGCGATTGCAGTAATACTATGGTAGTGCCTCAGTGAATGAAAGAGTGTACAGGTAATGCCTCAGTGATTTTATAAGTGCATGGACACTGGCTAAGTGATTGGAAGAGTGCATAGATCCTGACAGGGTGATTGGAAGAGTGCAAGCCTAGTGCCTCAATAATAAAACCAGTATATAACTAAAACATTGATGATAGCATGATTGCAGCACTTATGTCTGTGGGATTAAAGGAGTACATAGGTAATGCCTAGTGATTCCATGATTTCAGGGATAATATCTGGGAGATTACAGGAGTACATAGGAAGTGCCTGAGTAATTTTATAAGTTCATGTGCACTGCCTGAGTGATTGGAGTAGTACTACAGTAGTGCCTGAGTGATTGGAGGACAACAGCATTCTAAGTAGTAGCAGAATACTGAAACTGCAGCTCAAAAGTCAGGTCTATGACATGGTGTACACTTTTGTACTGCAGCCTCACAATTCTGTAACTACTCAGGGTGCGGAACGTACTCAAAATAAAGCATAAAAGCTACACATGACTCTGTTGTAAATCTCACCATATTCCTAAAACTATACATGCATATATGTCTACCTTTTGAAATCATAATCATATATAACAGAGATAAACAAATAGACTGAACTTTACATTTCAAAGACACACCTACATTTCTGCAATGTATTTCAAGTGCACCTTTCCCCAAACTTATAGAAAGTAACCTAATCAGTAATCCCTTCTGCCAACATATTTTAAAACTCAGTTTTATTCTACAGATTCACCATTCTACAAATATTAGACCTAGTCAAACATAAAGTAGCAACCTATCACACGTTTCTACCATAACTCTAACCATATTCCTAAAAGCATGCATGCATCTATCTATACCTATTGCCAAAAGCATTACACATATTAGAACACATGTGCAAGTAGAAACATAACCACACTCACAAGACCATAAAGACCTTTAAACTTGACAGACTACGCTTAACATTTCAAACATACCTAGATTTATGCGGTAAATTTCAAGTGAACTTTTACACAGACTCTTATAAAGCACCATAATCAATAATTCCTCTCCCAACATATCTTAAACATCACTTTTCTACTACTACTGCTTTACTATTCTAGTACTAATCTGGTATTGAGCATAACTAACAACAAAGCAACCCTTCACTTATCTTTGATGAAAGTCTCCCCATATTTCTAAAAGCATGTATGCATATGTCAGTACCTTTTCTTAGCAGCATCATATATAAAGGTAATATACAGATAAATGTATACCTGTGTTTTATACATCTATCATCTTCAGACACATAACACATACCATAATGTATATGCTAGTAGAAACATATCTCAGTTACAACACCATCCACCGCTCAAAACTTCAGAGACTACACTTCAATTTTCAAACAAACACTGAAAATTTTGCGGTATATATAAATATACCCTTCTACACATCATACGAATTACTCTAATAAATAAAATCTCTACAAACATATCTCAAACCTCTCTTTTGGGCTGCTGCTTTACCATTCTACAACTACTTATAATGTTACACCTACCCAAATACAAAGCAGGAACCCTTCACATGTCTTTACTAAATGTCTCACCATATTCCTAAAAGCACACATGAATATGTCTGTAGCATAACACTATCCAAACCTTAAAAATTCACAGAACAAGCTTCCAATTTCAAGCAAATACCCAAAATTATGTGGCATATTTCAACTGTACCTCTCTAGAAACTTTAAAAAAAGAAGCCTAATCACTAATACCTTTTCTCAACATCTTTTAAAGCACACTATTATCCTACATCTTCACCATTCCACTACTACTCACAATCTTCAGCCTACCACATAAAAAGCAACAACACCACTTAGTTATACATCATGCACCTTCAACTGTATAAGACATATGAAAATAAATATACAAGTAGAGACACACTTGAGACAAAAGTCCATACACACCTTAAAACTTGACACACTCCACCTCCAATTTTAAAGCAACACCTAAAATTATGCGGCATACTACAAATCTATATGTCCACACACTAAAACAAACTACCATAATCACTAATCCATCTTCCAATATACACATATTACTATACAAAATCTATTTCAAACAACTTTTAACTAGAAGAAAACAAACTATTACACACATCTGTACATTTAATAATATATTTCAAACATCACAGTTTATCAATAATTTTTAAACATTAAAAGTTAACCTAATACATAATACACCTCACTCATTTATAACTCACCTTCGACATAGATTTGTAGAATATAAAATATCACAAACTCATAAAATATTTTCTAATGCGCACAATCAATGTAATGCACCACTCTCAGCAAGGTAAAACCAGTAATGGCAAACTTTCCCTCTCTTTCTCCACACAAATACATGTAAGTAACAAATCACATTGCTTCCTACATTATTTCAAATTATAAAACACATTTCTATTGGTTAAACATATGAACCCTTACCAACTGACTTCTAAATGTGCCCAAACTGGTTCTGGAATTTTTTGGAATCCCGACTCCACCGTGCACCAACGCGATGGAGCCGCGAATCCATACGGGAGTTCAAAAATATATTACAAATAAAAATACCACTATTTTTTAACAACACACCAATTCTAAAGAAAGTACTGACTTAGGAAATTATACTTTGACAACATATCACCTAAATAAAAATTACAATTTCACATTATAAGTTCACAGTAAAGTTTCAACCCTTCCCCCATTCTCCTTAATGCCAGTTTCCATTGTAACAGTTCATGGAACATTCAACTGAACTGACAGGTCACAAGTTCACCATGTTTTCAAATCCAGCACACAAGGTTACAAATACAAACAGCAGGTGTGGTTGACGTTTGCAAAATATCTCCTTATCCTATTTACTGTACCCTTCAAACATTTTCTACTAACCAATAAGAAACATGCTTTTAAAGAAAGTAACATGCACCCTATGTTTGAGTGTACATTCTTCTTAAACAGCCAATCAATTCTCTACTTTTTTTAAATTTTGCATCTTGTCCACCATTTTAGATACCTCTCATTCTACCAAATGACTACCTCAGCTACAGACATCTTTTCATTACTTCCAGACATCCCTTCAAGATGCTTACATTATGGATTGTTGGACACAGCTATGTTTTTTGGTGCAAAAAGGTATGCTGAACGCAGAGGTATTGAAAAAGACCAAGCTTTGCAAAATGTGGATATTAAATGGATTGCACAGAGAGGATTAAAGTGGCACCAATTGATGCCTTTGGTTAAAACCTTTTTGCATCTCCAACCCCCTGACCTCATGATTGTGCACTGTGGTGTCAATGACCTAGGCACATTGACTGGGGTAGGTCTGGAAATGCTAATGAAGGACACCTTTGCACAATTGATGTTGCTTTTGCCTCAAACTGTCTTTGTATACTCTAATATATGCCAAAGACAGAAATGGAAGTGGTCAAATCAATTCTGTCCACAGATTGAGAAAGCTAGAAAAAATGTCAATAAAGCTGTTTCTGCTTATCTCAGAGACCATAGTATGGGATCCATATACAACAACAATTTACGTTTTCATATGGATGACATCTACAGAAGTGATGGAGTACACTTCACAGATCAAGGAAACAGAGTCTTTCTCAACAACCTAAAGCTGTGCATCCGCACTTACATATAGCTACAACAAACTTGTAATGAACACAAGGGCTTCTTTTTAGAGCCACCCTATAACCCAACAGTTAATCTTACCTTTAAAAAACATACATATTCTTTTTTTTTTCATTTTGCTTGGAGTCATGAACCCATCGTGTTTACACTGGGGGGCTGCGCTGGACGCGATGAAAAAAAAATGCCCCCCATTCTTAATACTTAAATTCTGCCTCGGGGACCCCATCCCCCGAGGCTCAGCCATTTCTTTTTTTTTTTTAAATGTCCCCCCTTCCCTGGGCCACTTCTGGCCCGGGGGACCCCATCCCGGGACCTGGCCTCAGCGTTGGGGACCGTGGGGGGTGCCCCAATGCCCCCACGGTCCCAGTCGGCTCCCTGCCTCCTGCAGGAGCCAGCATTGCTTTTGGGCAAGGGGAGCTGCTAACATGCAGCTCTCCTTGCTCAAAATCAATTCTGCTTTGCTTCGTTTCCTGCTCTCTCTTCAAGGAAGCAAAGCAGTGTTTGCTATGACAAGGCAGGAGATGTGCTCCCGCCCTGTCATAGCAAACAGCAATGTCCCAGGGGTGGGCACCCCGGCACATTGCAGGAGCCGGCCCTGGGGGGTGGCAGTCCCCAGGGCCATCGAGGTCTCCATGAGGGGGGCCGAGCAGCCCCACTCCCAGCATTTTTAAAGCCCCGGGAGGTGGTGGTCCCCGGGGCCCGGGGGTCTGTAACGGACCCACCTATGTGAATAAATAGTGACCCAGGGAGGTGGTGGTCCCCGGGGCGGTGTGGGTGGGCTCGAGCCCCCCCACACTTTGATTTTGAATATAGCCCCAGGGAGGTGGCGGTCCGCAGGGCTGCGGGGGTCGCGTGGCCCCCCGCATTTAAATCATGTAGCCCCGAGGAGGTGGTGGTCCCCGGGGCTGGGGGGCCCGCGAGGCCCCCACTCTAAATACTTAAATGCCCCGGGGAGGTGGCGGTCCCCGGGGCTACGGGGGGGACTGCATGCTCCCCCCATACATTATGGTTAAAGCCCCGGGGAGGTGGCGGTCCCCGGGGCTGCAGGGCCCCCACGGGCCCCCACGGGCCCCCACTATATTATTTCACATTGCCCCGGGACCTGGCCCACCCGGGGGCTTAAGGAAAACGAAGCGCTGCTTGTTTTTTTTTTTTTTTCTCAGCCGGATTCGCGCACCCAGCGCGACTTCCGCCAAAAAAACAAAGGGGGTCAGGGTGTTTCTACCCTGCCCTCTTTTCTTCTTTTTCATCTTTTTTCTTCCTTTTTCTTGTGATTCAATTACCGAGTCACAAGATGGCTGCCAACACTTGCTGGTTTGCAGTGTTGGCAGCCAATCAGAATTAAGCTCGTGCTCGGGAGGGTTCGCGAATCCTCCTCAGTGCTCAGATATCAACATTTTTATTTTTTGAATTTCTCAGCAACTACTGAACGGATGTACACCATTTAAAAAAAAGCACGCTTTCTGGACCAAGACCTACCATTTTGCCAAATTTGGTGTAATTCCGTTCAGCAGTTCGGGCTGTAGCCTGTTCCAAAATTCCTATGGAAATTAACATGGGGAGAATGCGTTTTGGGACCCCCCCCTTTTTTCTCGGCCCCCGCTTGACGAATCACCCCGAAACTTTCAGGACAGGACCTGACCTGAGTGAACTTTTTTGGGGGAAACATTTCGCAAAGATTCGTCAAACGGCGCCAAAGATATTGGCAAAAGAAAAAACACTTTTCCTATGGAAACTAGATCCTAACTATAACTACCTACTGGCGACTGCCAGTAGGTAATATTATCTACTGGCGGTCGCCAGTAGATAGTTATAGTTAGGACCTAGTTTCCATAGGAAAAGCGTTTTTTCTTTTCCCAATAACTTTGGCGCCGGATGACGAATCTTCGCGAAATTTTCAAAACTAGTGGGGCGCTCCGGTCAGCTCCTGTCTTGAAAGTTTCGGGGTGATTCGCCAAGCGGGGGCCGAGAAAAAAGGGGGGTCCCAAAACGTGTTTTCTCCATGTTATTTTCCATAGGAAACTTTAGACACTGCTACAGCTCGAACTGCTGAACGGAATTACACCAAATTTGGCAAAAAGGTAGCCCTTGGTTCAGAAAGAGCCCTTTTTGTTAAATGGTGTAAATCCGGTCAGTAGTTCCTGAGACATTTTTAAAAAAAGAGGTCGGAAAATCAATTTCCCATAGGAAACTTTAGACACGGCTACAGCTCGAACTGCTGAACGGAATTACACCAAATTTGGCAAAAAGGTTGCCCTTGGTTCAGAAAGAGCCCTATTTTTAAATGGTGTAAATTCGTTCAATAGTTGCTGAGAAAATCAAAAAATAAAAGTTTCGATATATAGAGGCGCGGTGGATCCGCGGACCCTCCCGACCACAAGCTTTATTCTAATTGGCTGTCAACACTCCAAACCAGGAAGTGTTGGCAGCCATCTTGTGACTCGGTAGAACCGAGTCACAAGAAAACAGGGAAACAAAGGTGAGAAAGAAGAAAAGGGGGCAGGGTAGAAACACCCTGACCCCCTAGGCCTGCTCAGGGGGTCCCACAATTTTTATTTTATTTTTTTAACAAAACAGCCGAATACGCGCTGGGTGCGTGAATCCGGACGAAAATTTAAAAAAAACGAAGGGAGGGCTTCCGCGCTTCATTAATTTTAAGCCCCGGGGTGGGCCAGGTCCTGGGGGTATTTAAAGAATGTATAGCGGGGGCCCCCGCAGCCCCGGGGACCGCCACCTCCCCGGTGGCTCTCTTTTTAAAAAAAAAATAAGTGTGGGGGGGGTTCGAGCCCCCCCACATGCCCCGGGGACCACCACCTCCCCGGTGCACTAACTGTGTAAATGCAGGGGGTCCATTATGGACCCCCGAGCCCCGGGGACCACCACCAGCCCGGGGCTTTGCAAAAGTTGGGAGGGGGGCCGTACAGCACCCCTCCCGGAGCCTTCGATGGCCCTGGGGACCGCCACCCCCCAGGGCCGGCTCCTGCAGTGTCCCGGGGTGCCCACCACCGTGACACTGCTGTTTGCTATGGTAGGGCGGGAGTACGTCTCCCGTCCTACCGTAGCAAACTCTGGTTTGGAGATTGGAAGAGAGAGCAGGGAAACCTGCTCTCTCTTCCAAAATCCAAAGCAGATTGCTTTTCCACACGGGGAGCTGCATGTCAGCAGTTCCCCATGTGGAAAAGCAATGCTGGCTCCCGCAGGACGCAGGGAGCCGGTGGGACCGTGGGGGCATTGGGGCTCCCCCCACAGTCCCCAACAAAGTGGCAAGGCTCCGGGGGATGGGGTCCCCGGGGTTATAAGTGGCCTGGGAGGGGGGCCACACAGCCCCCCTCCCCTCGAAAAAATAAAAATAAAGGATAAACATGCCCTGGGGGATGGGGTCCCCGGGGTGAACATAAATTAATGGTAGGAGCCGGGTTTTTTTTCTGTAAAATTTGGAGTCACGACCCTAGCGCGGCGCTCAGCGCGGCCCCCTGGTGTGAACGCGAGGGGTGCGCGGCTCCCAGCGCGGCCCCTGGTGTGAACACGAGGGGTGCGCGGCTCCCAGCGCGGCCCCTGGTGTGAACATGAGGGGTGCGTGGCTCCCAGCGCGGCCCCCTGGTGTGAACACGAGGGGTGCGCGGCTCCCAGCATGGCCCCCTGGTGTAAACGCAAGGGTTGCGCGGCTCCCAGCGCGCCCCTGGTGTAAACGCGATGGGTGCGCGACTCCCAGCAAAAATATTTAAGATTTTTTTATTATAAACCTAGGTTATATGTTAGGATATTGGGTGGCTCTAAAAAGAGCCCTTGTGTTTATTGGGAGATTTTTGTAGCTACATGTAAGTGCCGATGCAGTCTTAAGTTGTTGAGAAGGACTCTGTTTCCCTTATCTGTGAAATGTACACCATCACTCTTGTAGATGCCATCCATATCAAAACGTAGATTGTTGTTGTATATGGGCCCCATACTATGGTCTCTGAGATAAGCAGAAACAGCTTTATTGACATTTTTCTAGCTTTTCAATCTGTGGACAAAATTGATTGGACCACTTCCATTTCTGTCTTTGGCATATGTTAGAGTAGACAAAGGCAGTTTGGGGGAAAAGCAACATCAATTCTGCAAAGGTTATGTTATGTTATGTTATAGGCATTTATACAGCGCAAACGGTTACCCAAAGGTGTCCTGGCGCTAGCTGCTCTCAAACTGGGCATTGGGGTGGAAGACAATTTTTACAAGGTAAAGAGCCATGTCTTCAATTCCTTCCTGAAGGTTAGGATATTAGGTGTATTTCTCAAATGAAAAGGGAGATCATTCCAGGCCTTGGCAGCACCGGCAACAAAACTTCTCCCTCCCCATGCGACTTTTTTTATGGGTGGTACTGATACCAGCTTAGCACCAAGGGAGCGAAGAGTTCTTATGGGTTGATACCATTTCAGACGCTGTTTAAGGTAATCTGGGCCTGTACCTTGCAGTGCCTTGTGCACGGTGCATAGGGCCTTAAAACGTACCCTTTTCCTGACAGGCAGCCAATGAAGTTTTTTGATTTCCTTGGCAATTGGAGTAAATTTCGGGTACCAGTAAGCAGTCTTGCTGCCGCATTTTGTAACAATTGGAGCTTGTTCATGAAACGTTCTTGAATGTTTAAGTAAAGACCATTGCAGTAATCCAGCCTAGACTTGATAAGTGCCGTGACTACTGTCCGCCGACTGTCTACTGGTAAGAAATGTAGTATTTTTTAATCATTTTGAGGGTATAGAAAGTGGCTGAGGCTACTGCATTTATCTGATCACCAAAATTAAGCTTGTCATCAATTATCACTCCTAGATTCTTTACTTTCTTGGTGGGTGTAGGAGAATACCCAATGTATCCGGCCACCAATTGGGGGTCCAAAAGTTGGCATCATTTCCAAATAAAATGACCTCAGTCTTGCCTGAATTAAGTTTCAGGCAATTTTGCGACATCCACCTCCCGACTGCCGCCATACAGTCGTGGAACTGAATGTCAATTCCTACTCCCTGTCCTGGTCGCAGAGCCACCACAATTTGCATGTCGTCTGCATAAGAAGTGAGGTCAAAACCAAAAGAGCCAATTAAGGAAGCCAGGGAAGAGACATATACGTTAAAAAGAGTCGGACTAAGGGAGGATCCTTGAGGTACTCCGCAAGGCAGGGAGAACGGTTTAGAGTAAAATTCATCTAGTGCCACAATTTGAGATCTGCCCGCTAGGAAGGACTTCAGCAACTTCCTTGCCTTACCCTGGATCCCGCATGCTGATAATTGGTTCAGCAGTAGGTCATGATGGACCGTATCAAAGGCCGCCGATAAGTCTAACATAATCAATGCGGCCTTGCCTCCCCTATCCAATACTTCTCTAATTTCTTCCGTGGACTTAATGAGAGCAGACTCAGTGCTATGTCCCTCTCTGAACCCATACTGAGTAGGGTCCAAGGCTTGGGTTTCACCTAGGAAGGCACTGAGTTGTACAAAGGTGTCCTTCATTAGCATTTCCAGACCTACCCCAGTCAATGTGCCTAGGTCATTGCCACCGCAGTGCACAATCATGAGGTCAGGGGGTTGGAGATGCAAAAAGGTTTTAACCAATGGCATCAATTGGTGCCACTTTAATCCTCTCTGTCCAATCCATTTAATGTCTACATTTTGCAAAGCTAGGTCTTTGTCAATACCTCTGCTTTCAGCATAGCTTTTGCACCAGAAAACATAGCTGTGCCCAACAATCCACATTGAAAACATCTTGAAGGGATCTCTGTAGGTAATCAAAAGATGTCTGTAGCTGAGGTAGGCAGGTGGTAGAATGAAAGATATCTAAAATGGTGGACAAGATGCTGTTTTTAAGAAAGTAGAGATTTGATTGGCTGTTTAAGAACATTCTACATTCAAATATAGGGTGCATTTTACTTTGTTTAGAAAGCATGTTTCTTATTGGTTAGTAACAAATGTTAGAAAGGTACAGCAGAAAGGATAAGGGCATGCTTTGCAAAAGCAACCATTGCTGTTGTAATTTGCAACATTCTGGGGTGAACTTTTGACCTGACAGTTAAGTTAAATGTTGCATGAGCTGTTGCTATGGAAACTGGCATTAAGCAAAAGGGGTGAAAATGTCAGTTGAAAAGTGTTATTCTCTATCACCAATGGAAATTCGCTTTTCAATTTGAAAATCTCTGGGAAGCAATGCCATTTGTGGCTTATGTGTATATGTATGGAAAAATAGAGGGAAACTTTGCCAATACTGGTTTGACTTTGGAAAGTGTGGTGTTCTATATTGACTGTGTGTTAAACAAAATCCTGTCTGAGTGTGTGAGATTTTTCAGTCAACAGATTTATTTCAAAGGTGAGTTATATATTTTTGAGGTTTATTTAAAATAGATTAGACATTTTTATGAAACTGTGTTGTTTGAATTAAATTATTAAATGTACAGATGTATATTGGATAATTTCTATTGTATTTGAAGTTTGTTTAAAAAACAGTATGTACAGTAATATATACATTTTTAATTGTGTTGAAAGGTATAGTTGAATGATGCCTCTTATTTATTATTAATTGGTTAAATATGCACTAAGAATGTGTATTTTCAAAAATGTTCATATAAGGTGCAGTTTATTAGGCATGATTATTTCTTCTCTGTAGAAAGGTATAGTTTAATAATATTGCATTATTATAGATAGTTTGGTAAAATGAAGTACAACTGTGCTGTTTGCAAGATGATCATATAAGGTGTTAATAATTAAGATTCTGTTATTATTTTGTACAGTTTGTGCGGTTTTAGAAATCCTCATAAAAAAGGTGTTGTTTATTAGTCTTCTTCATTAAGTCTGTTGAGAGGTACAGTTTGATGATGTCGCATATTTCTAGATTTAATGGACAATATGTAGCTCAAAAGAAAACCAGTACATTTGACTCTTTCTGGTATGTAGTAGTTATCTACTTAAGTAGATAGTATGTCATGACTCATGTATTTGTTTAGATTGTATTTATATAGTTCTATGTATATTTACTGAATTAGTGAGAGGTGCCAGACAGATTAGAGGAGTGCAAAGGTAGTGAATATGTGATTTTATAAGTACATGAGAACTGATTTACTGGTTCTATATTGTCCAATCTCGTACTTAGTATGTAAGTACTATCCATGCATTTGTGGAATAAGTCATACAGTAACTTATGTAGTGGTAACATCGGCAATACAGTACATATGCAGACCAGCAATTCCTCTGTCACTCCCTGTGGACTCTTTTAATCATTCTGCCATGTCCTTATTTAATCACTGTGCCAAAACCCAAGCAGTAATAAATTCACCATGCTATTACCTACCAGAAGTCTAACTATCCAGTCACTATCCATGCACTTGTACAATGACTCAGGCATTAAGACACGCAGTGCTACAGTCATATGTGCACAATCTATGCAGTCCCCTAACCCCCTGCAGACTACTGATTCACTCCTGCAAAAACTCAGGTAATAGCCATGCAGTCCACCAATCACACTGTCACTCTCTGTGCTCTCCTGCAATGATCCTGACAGAACTATGTCCTTATCTAATCATTGTGCCAAAACACAAGCACTTATAAAATCACCCTGCTGTCAACTTCCACACTCTAAGTATCCAGTCACTATCCATGTACTTGTACAATGACTCAGGCATCAAGACATGCAGTACTCCAATCAAATGTGCACTATCCATGCAGTCCTCTAACCACCTACAAACTACTGATTCAGTCCTGCAATTACCCAAATAGTACCCATGCAGTCCAGTAATCACACTGTCACTCTCCATCCACTCCTCCAATCATCCTAACAGAACCATGCCCTTATCTAATCACTGTGCCAAAACATAAGCACTTATAAACTCACCCTGCTCTCAACTTGCAGCACTGTAAGTATCCAGTCACTATCCATGTATTTGTACAATGACTCAAGCATTAAGACATACAGTGCTACAATCAAATATGCACCATCTATGCAGTCCCCTAACCCCCTCCACACTACTGATTCACTCCTGCAATTACCCAAGTAGTACCCATGCAGTCCAGCAATCACACTGTCACTGTCCGTCCACTCCTCCAATCATCCTGACACAACCATGTCCTTATCTAATCACTGTGCCAAAACACAAGCACTTATAAACTCACCCTGCTGTCAACTTGCAGCACTCTAAGTATCCAGTCACTATCCATGTACTTGTACAATGACTCAGGCATTAAGACATGCAGTGCTCCAATCAAATGTGCACCATCTATGCAGTCCTCTAACCACCTCCAATCTAATATGCTCCTCATGCGTTACAAATCCACTTGTGCAATCATGCAGGCTCTACTGATGCATTCATATAATCACCATGCACTACTAATGCATTCTTTCAATCAATCATGCTCTACACATATACTTAAGGAATCTTTCAGACATTACCATGCAATTATTTTTCTTTTTTTAACCAGAAAAGGTAGTTCTGAAAAGCACTATTTTTTTTCTTCTTTTTTCGTTTATATTTTTTGAACAAATTTGAATTTTTTGGGGTGTTTTTTAAAAAAAAGGAACAGAGTAAACAGTTAACTTTTGGAATTAAACATCATTCCAAAAACAAAAAAAACAAAAAAATTAACAGTGATGGTTGCGCTGTGCTGCACAAACAGCATCCACCGACTGTTCACCATAGCAAATAACTGTTTTGCACTTAATGCAGTGCTGCTGCAGGAAAGCAAATTCAGGCCTAATGTCCATAGGAGGTGATGATGTTGACGCTCCAGAAGTACTTGCAACACCTGGTGGTGGATCTTTTTTTGCATGTTTCAGCTCTTCCCATGCAAGATTCCGGGGGTGAATGGTGCGCAGATGTTTGTACATACTTGCTGTACCGCACAAATACTTTTTATCACTCCCTCGTGACAGGACCCTCTCACACAGCAAGCAGGTCACCTTCCTAGCAATCACCTTTTTTTCTCCAGCAGGAAAGGTAAAACATTTCCAAACCACAGATTCTGGCCTCTTCTTTCGTGGTTCCTCCTCCAAGACTTCTTCATCTGAAGAAAGATGAACTGGTTGTTCTTCAGATGCCATTGCTCCAGAGAATTTTTTAAATAACACCCAAAAAAAATCCAAAGACGTTCTGCAAGCAGAAGAGATGTCTCTCATAAGCTGCTCCAAACAGAATGATTAAAATGGGTGGGGTCCTTCAACTGTTAAAATGGGAAATGTTATGAACCAATCAAATGCTTTTTTTTAAGGTCACATGAGAGTCGCGCACCCAGCGCGCAAGGAGTGCGCACCCGACGCGACTTCGCGAGAATATATTTAACAATAATATAAGTTTATTACAAGTAAAAATATATTATTTTTATAAATAGTTTAGATAATCTCTTGCCCTGATATGTACATTAAAGTTACATACATATACTTTTACAACATAAAAAGCTTTACGGGATTCGCGCACCCGGTGCGACCCGGCACGTATATGACATCACGCGGGTCCCGCCACCGCGCACACGTGGCGTATGAAACGCGCACACGACGCGAACTCATACGTATATGACGTTACGCGGGCCAGGCGTCGCGCACCTGTCGCATACCAATCGCGCACATTACGTGATCTCAAACGTATATGACGTAACGCGGGGCCACGCACCTGTCGCAAACCTTACGCGGCTCCTACACGACTTTTTCCAATATGGCGGCTGGACCCGCCGTGATAGGTGCGCGTTGGGTACGCGACTTCAATATTTTAAAAATATATATATATATATATATATATTTTAAAAGACAAAGGACATTACATAATTATATTAAAATAAAGAAAAGAAAAGAATTATACATTACAGTTTCAAAAAAAAATTATTAAAAAAACCTTGCAATTTTCAGAAAAGCATATAAGATTGTATAAATATTAAATTTACAAATTACCAATTAAAAAACTCCAGAAATTCAGTGAAAAAACCATAGGTTTCAGGCCCGTTATACTTTAGAATTAGCATTTAAAAAACCATTGAAATTCAGTGAAAAAACCATAGGTTTCAAGGACATTATAGTTAGAAATTAGCATTTAAAAAAACCATTGAAATTCACTGAAAAAACCATAGGTTTCAGGCCCGTTATAATTAGAAATTAGCATTTAAAAAACCTTAGAAATTCACTGAAAAAACCATAGGTTTCAGGGACGTTATAGTTAGTTGGACATTTCACTCGTACAAAACCATAGAAATTCCCCCGTTATAGTTAGTTCAGCTAACTATAACTCGCGCCCCGCAATGCACGGCTGATGACGTCACATATTACATCATTCATGACATGGTCAGTGACATCACTGATGACATCACTGATGACATCTCAAATGACATCACTGATGACATCACTGATGACATCATCCACGTCAAAATCTGATGCACCTCCTCACACTCTAATATAATCTTTGATACACCCACTGTAACATACAGACTACCATTTTCGAAACCATCGACACACCAATACCAGTTACTACATACGCACTCACTGATTCCTAGGTCTACACACACATCCACTCATTCACCCATACAATCACTCATACATACAGTCTCTCCTCAATACAACACTATCATATGCACTCATACACCTATACAGACACTCACACACCGCCACTCGTCCATGGAGTTACTCACACACCTAGTCAGTCATGCAAAGAATCAATCACAATCCCATTTCCTCACCTACACAGTTATACACACACCACCTCACTTATTCAAACATATACTAACACATACTTACTCTCTTATACAATCACTGATACAAGTACACACTCATCCATACAGCCACTCTCACAGTCACTGACTCTCACGTATAGTCATTTATATACTCCAAGTCTCACATACACTGCCTTTTACATATGTACTTACTTGGACATGTACCACTGAGACATCCAATCTCTCACCAACACACCCATACACACACTCACCCGCCCATACAGCTGTTTACACATGCACTCTTGAACCCATTCACCCAGTGAATCAACCACTCTCACTTCTATGCACAGAGTCACACACCTCCCACCCACCCACACACACACTCAGTTTCCCATACAAATACTCAGGCAACCAATCAATAACCCATATAGACACTCATATAGCTACTGACCAACACATGCAGCAGCTTACACAACAACAGACATACTGATACACACATTCACACAGTTTAGTCACTAACCCATGCATTCAGTTAGACACATTTAATCACTCACTTATACAGTCAGTCACACACATACTAAATCCTCCATCCAGACACTTATACACCCACTCATTCTTCAATACACCTTGGCATATATATAAAACATATTTAAACTTTAGAGAAACACACAGTCACTGGATGATGTCATCAGTGATGTCATCAGTGATGTCATTTGAGATGTCATCAGTGATGTCATCAGTGATGTCATCAGTGATGTCACTGACCATGTCATGAATGATGTAATATGTGACGTCATCAGCAGTGCATTGCGGGGGCGCGAGTTATAGTTAGCTGAACTAACTATAACAGGGGAATTTCTATGGTTTTGTACGAGTGAAATGTCCAACTAACTATAACGTCCCTGAAACCTAAGGTTTTTTCAGTGAATATATATATATATATATCTATATCTATCTATCTATATATATATCTTACCTGCCATCGTAGACCACCCTCCACCACCTTCCCTGCTTTCCTTCCTCTTCCTGCACCTGTGCTTTCTGCTTTCATTCAAAGCCGACAAGCAGCTCTGTGCTGACAGGCTCTCAGAGAAGCATGCCAGCCTGGCCTGGAAGGACTTTATGACATAGCAACAGTGAATAACGAGTTTTCTTGATACGTGATGGCAGTGACTTCTTCACAATAGAGGCTCTTTATGAGAACCACCAATAAGAGTAGAATTAACCAATTTCCCTTATGTCTCATCACCACAAAAGAAAGGAACGTAAAGTGCAGAAAACACACATACAGAAAAATATAGGGAAACCTTCTGTTGTAACACTTCCCAGTCAGTGCCAACTTCTGAAATTGTTTTTCATTCATCAAGAGTATAAGGAAACAACATTTAGATACAATTGATGTTGGTGTGTGCACACAGCAAATGAAGAAATGGCTGAATAAACATAATCAAATCCTTAAGTGTTGCAAAGTCATCCTGTATGGCCTGTGCACCCCCATTTTTTGCTGACTGGTACTGGTGGTAACTGACTCTGACTGTATCCTGGGCTCTGCTAGGCAGGCCCAGGACCAGTGCTATGGTGAAAACACAATGAGAATACAGTGAAAACACATACATACATGAGAGTACACTATATAAGAGAGTACACTTATAATTCGCATGACCTACTCTATAAGTCTCTAGTACATAATAGGGCAGGGGAATTGAAAATACATTTATGTCCCTAGGGGCAGATTTACAAGCCCCTTGCGACATCTTTCCGACACCGTTGCATCACTTATGTGACGCAGCGGCGTCGTAAACAATGTGCCACTATGCGACAGATTTACAACGTGACGTATCTAGTGAGATGCGTCATGTTGAAAAGCCCTGTGCTACATTATACCTGCGTCAGGTCTAATGTATGCAGGATGGGCGTTCCGTCGCAAGGAAGCCCCGTAAAAGTGACGCAGTGAAATCTACAAGTTTTCACTGAGTCACTTTTACATCCCCGCTGCGTCAAAACCTTACGCCTGCTTGTAGCAGGCGTAAGGAGTGACGCAGCATTGCAAGTATAGGATGCCCCTGAGGAGTGCTGGAGTTGCGTCGCGCTTGCCACACGACTCCAGCACTGCGTCACCTATACGCTGACAAATGCGTCACCCATCTGTCTCTCCTTGCGCCACAGTGCGCCGCATTGTAAATGCGGCGCATCCATGGTGGCGCAAGGGGTTCCTAACGTCACGCAAAATAACTGGCGCATCCCTGCTGATCTGCAGGGATGCGGCAGTTATTGTAAATCTGCCCCCTAGTATATAATGGGGCATGGCAGTTTAGAGACCAGCAGCCCTTTCTGCACTTGCATGTGTGCACTGCTGACAGCCTGCGGTCATTTTAAAAGCAGCCCTGTGTTGCAGCACTGCTTTTAAATGTAAATTGTGCTCAAACTAGACTTTGGTGGTAGGGACACTTTAAAATTAATATTCTACAATATTTTGGCATTTAAGGTATCCCCAGGGTCTCCCCTAGGTATCCCAGGGATAGGGAATTATGTCACTCTAAGGAGGGTCTTTATAAATTATGTTGTATATGCCCTGGGGATGTAGAAATTGCACATTTCACTGCCCCATTGTAGTAAAGTGGTTTTGGAAAAATTGCACATTTCATTTCCCCCCTTGTAGATCCCCTGCCACATAGGTTAACATGGCAATAGTTTATTAATGCATAAATATCGCTAAGGATTACCACAAAAATATCATTCAAGGACTTAGGAGAATGGTATTGATAAATTCAACAATATGCTATTGTTGTGTTTATCCTAAAATATACTGAAAATAAGTTATAAGACTTCCTTGTCTGTAAGCCAAAATTCAGCTTTCCAGTGATCTACCCTGATTGGTCAGCGTTAACAGGTTTAGCCAGGCTGCTTTGATGAAGTGATAAGTTGCTCAACCCAGAGAGGCTAATCTGTTGTAAAGAGCTCTGCTACAGAGGAATGCCAGAGCAGGGGAGAGGGGTTGTAAACCATGGAGCTTCAAAGAAAACACAGGACAGGCAGGAACAGCCAGGTCCATCTACCCCATCCCCTATGACCCAGCCAGATGGCAGGCTTAAGGAAGGAATTTGCAGATGTCAGAGTGAGGAGAGATATTGAAATGAGCCATACTAGAGGTTGGTTTAGCTAGCTCTTGCTCCTGTGCTGAGACTCCAGCCATATTGAATTTTAGAGGAATTGTGCTTTCTGGGAGACCATTATGCCACACTTTGGAGGAAATGGTCATGCTCTGGTGTGTTGCTATGCACGTCATTGGACAGGAGTGTCCTCCTGCTTGACCCCAGAGAACACTGAATAAGTATCTGAGAGGGGCAGAGCCTCTCAGATCTGCTGCTTAAAACTAAGAGAAGAAGAAGAGTCCATGCTGGAGTTTGATTTGCACCAACGAGGCCCTGCACTCTGACTGACTGCGCCTGCTGCACAATCTGGAACTACAGCCCTTTGGCCCTAACTTGCTTCAAGAGAAATGAAGAGTGGGCTCCCTGCAAGTTACAGGTTAACAGAGCTCACCTGGATCATCACCACTAAGAATCCCCAGCATAGAGTGTGTCCAGTGGATTTGTAAGGGTTTTGTCCAAGTGGATTGTGGGAACTGAAGTTCCAAACTTTCAAGGACCATCTTGGAGATTCCAGACCCTTGGATTGTGTTTTGGACACTTTGGAACCCCCAGAGGAACTTGAGGAAGAAGTTCCAGACGTTTAGAGAACTTTGGAGCAATATGGAAAAGCTCCAGAGGGGGACTGAGTCACCGCGAGAGCCAAGCCGCTCACCTTCACCCGCGAATCAGCCTGGCCTGTTGATTCGTCTTGCTGAAAAGCTCCAGAGGTCCGACTTCCAGAGTTTGACTTGGAGCTCCCTAGAAAGCAAGACAGCGAACCCTTAATTAAACGAGACTAGTGAAGAGCATCGAGGGAACCCGGCAGAAAAAGCTCCAGAAAAGTTTCTAAGTCCGAAGGAAAAACTTTGACCGAGGTCTACCGCGAGGGGTAGCCGCGCAGGGCTCCATCGTGGTCGGCCTGAAACTTGACTGTGTCCCGGTCTAGTGCAACCAGATGTCCCAACAGGTGCTATAGGTTTCTATGTGATATATAGTGCTAAATCTTAAAGAAATGCATATATCTCTCTTCCCCAACATTGTATTTTTTACATTTTGGTGTCATTTTAAAGATACAATTATTTCCTATTTTTATAAATTGCTGTTGGATTTTTATTATGTGTTGTGTCTTAATTATTTACTGAATTGGTGTTTTTAAATGCTTTACATACCTTTCTCTTAAATTAAGCCTGCCTGCTCGCAGCTAAGCTAGCAAGGGTTGAGCATGGGAATAATTTACTGAGGCGTATTCTGAGCCCTAGACTGTGTTAGTGACCCTATTGCTAGTGGTAGATATACGTTTCCCACTAGTAATAACCCACTTTCCAACATTTGGTGTTCAGCGGTGTGGATGAGAACTTGTGTTTAAAAATGCACCTTTCAGTAAAGTGAATTAAGATTTTAAAAATCCTCTAAATTGTCTTAGAACAAAACCTTTGTGTTTGATTTTTGGAATTTGGACTAAACTGTTTTTAACTCCATTGTTTTGATTTTTCCAAGTCTGTTTTGCTAGTTGATGTGACCCAAAACTAGGGATACATGGAGCTGGACCTAGCTAAACTGCCTAAACTCAAGATGACTGAGCTAAGGGTGCAGTCTAGGTTTAGGGGGCTGCCTGATTTCTAAAAAAATTAGGAAGACAAGGTTGCTTAAGTCCCTGAAGGCCTGGGCTGGGGTAGCTGATGAAATTCAAGAGGGGTTGGAGGTTGACTCCCCCCAATGTCACCAAGTTGGAGGGTGAGGATGATGCCTCCTCCATTGTTTCCAGTGTTAGCCACATAATCCCAGATGGCAGAGCTCCACACACAGGAACCAAGACTTTCCCTTGCAGAGAGGCAGCTTGGGGCCCAACGAGCTTCCATTGCCTTAGAAAGGGAGAAACTGGAATCAGCTAAGAAGAAGTCACAGAGCCAGGCAGAGAAAAGAAATAGTGGCAGTGAAAATGATGAAGAGAGTGAAATGTCTAGGGGTGGTGGATTTGACTACAAACTTCCCAATGGTACAGTATCCAGGTACACAGAGGGGGATGACATTGACAAATTGGAAACTGCATTTGAAAGGGCCCTTGAGATGTGAGCGGTCCGGCCCAGGCATTGGTGTTCACTCTTGTGGGAACTGATTCCTGTTGCTGGAAGGGACAAGGCGAAGTCCTAAACGAACAATGTTTAGTTGAGAAATTTGGTTTAACCCCAGAGTAGTACAGGGTAAAGTTCAGAGACACTCAAAAAGGGAGTACAAAGTTGTGGGTAGGCTTTTTAGACACCTCACAGAAGGCACCAGAAGGCTGGATTGCTGGTAACAAAGTAGACATATATGAGGGATCGTATAATTTGTTTTTGAGAGAAAACATTTTGACTCATTGTGCTGAGGAGAAGTTGTGCCTGTACCTAGTGGACTCAAAGCTGTCTAGTTCTAGGGACCTAGTGAAGGCAGCTCATGAGTGAGTGAGAACCCGGGTTCCCACTTAGCACCAGGGGGGTGACCAGAAGAAAGGAGGACACCTCCCTCCCCAGGGGAAAGCCCAGGGGAAAGAAGGTAAAAAACAGAAGGAGTCCTCCAAAGACCCACAAAAACCTGAACAAGGAAGGGGGGGTCCCGAGCCAACCCAAAATCAAAGGGTGGGGGTATCAGGGAAAGAAGGCTATGTTCTTTACTCCCTCCAAGGTGGGAAAGTGCTTTGACTGTAATCAGGCAGGGCACAGAAAGGGAGATGTCTTCTGTACCAAGAAGCTCCCCACTAGTGGGCCATCCCCAGGGATTGCTAGTGTAAGTGTGGGGGCAGAGAGGGGTAGGCAAGTGGCAGAAGCAACCTTAGTGTCCCTGGGTGGGGTGAATATTGCAATCCTGGCCGTCTTACCTCCAAACATGGATAAGTACAGGCAGAGGCCTAAAGTTAATTGGACTGATGTTGAGGCTATCAGAGACACAGGGGCTAGTGTAACTATGATCAAAGACAAACTGGTGCCTCAAGAGAGGTTGCTACCTGGTGAGTTTCAGCCGGTGACCTATGCAGACAGCAGTACCAAACTTCATCCTATGGCTATGGTGAATTTGTAATGGGGAAGTGTGACAGGCTCTATAAAGGTAGCTGTGTCTCTTGTGCTCCCAGTCCAGTGTTTACTGGGCAATAATCTTGAAGCATCTGAGTGGTCAGAGGTGGAGAGAGGTCTCCTTATGAAAATATTGGAGCTCCCTGAGTGGGTATGTGATGTGACTAGGTCATAGACTACCCTGAAGGGAAATTCTGGATGCCTGGGCCCTGGAACAATGGGCCAAGCATCCCAGGATAAGGGCACTGGGTCTGGTGAAACAGCCTAGGGAACTCCAGAGGTGCAGGAGGATCTGACATCTGAGGAAGGGACTCCATCCCTGCCAGAGCTGTCAGATTTGCAGAACTGACAGGAGCAGGTGGATCCTCCAGAGAGGAGTTCTGTCAGGGACAGAGAGACTGTCCCACCCTTGAGAGCTTGAGGCAGATTGCCTCCAAGCAAGAGAATGGGGATGACAGTGGATTTCACAGAATCTACTGGGAAGGTGGACTGCATTATACTGAGGCCAGAAACCTCAAGGAAGGGGCCAACAGGAGGTTGGTGGTGCCCCAAAAGTACACAGAGTGTTATCCTGACCTTGGGTCATGGTATCCCCTTGGCAGGATATTTGGGACCGACTAAGACATGGAACTGGTTGGTGAAGCAGCTCCTGTGTCAGCTGTCAGGCCAGTGGAAAGGCAGGGGCAAGTCAAAGGCTCCCTTGATACCACTGCAAGCGGTTGGGACTCCCTTTGAGAGGGTGGGGATGGACATTGTTGGTCCCCTTGACCCACCTATGGCACCAGGGAATAGGTGTATACTTTGTTGGTAGTGGACCATGCCACAAGGTACACTGAGGCAATACCTCTAAGGACAATAGCTGCTTCTGCAGCAGCTAGGGCACTGCTTGGTGTGTTCACCAGAGTGTGGTGTTCCATTGTTTCAGATAGGGGCACAAACTTTCTGTCCAGATGTCTGCGAGCGTTGTGGGATTAATGTGGTGTCAACTACAAGTTCACCACCCCATATCACTCCCAGACTAATGGTCTGGTGGAGACATTCAACAAGACCCTGAAGGGCATGATCAATGGGTTGTCTGACAAACTCAGGAGGAGATGGGATGTTCTCCTCCCATGCTTACTGTTTGCCTAAAGGGAGTTTCCTCAAAAAGGGGTTGGTTTCAGTCCCTTTGAGCTGTTGTTTGGACACCCCGTGAGGGGGTCATTGTGCCTGCTGAGAAAGTCTTTGGAGAAGCCTCTCAAAGAAGCAAAGGAAAATGTGATTGCCTATGTGCTAGGCCTCAGATCAAGAATGACAGAGTACATGTACAAGGCAGGTAGGAAACTGGAGGCTAGACAGAAGCTCATGAAACACTGGTATGATCAGAAGGCTACTATGCCTGAGTATACACCAGGACAGTTGGTGTGGGAGTTGGAGCCTGTGGCTCCCAGGGCCCTCTATGACAAATGGAGTGGACCCTATCCAATCACTGAAAAGAAGGGTGATGTTACCTATGTGGTCAACCTTGGCACCCCCTAGAACTCTCAAAGGGTCCTGCATGTGAATAGATTGAAACCCCACCATGACAGGGCAAACATGCCCATGTTACTGGTCACAGATGAGGGAGTGGAGGAGGAAACTGAGCCAGTGTCTGACCTCCTCTCCAGCAATGTGCAAAATGGGTCAGTGGAGTGAGTTGTACTCTCTCCCACATTGACAGGCCATCAGCACAGAGACTGCAAGCAGGTGCTGGAGCGGTTTGCTGGCCTGTTCTTCTGACCCCAGGCATTACTGAGTGGTGTGAGCACCACATTGACACTGGTGACAGCCCACCTGTCAAAAATAAATTGTACAGGTTGTCTGACCATGTCAGAGCCAGCATTAAGGCTGAGGTAGCTAAGATGCTGGAGTTGAGGGTAATTGAGCCTTCTGAAAGTCCATGAGCCAGCCCAGTGGTGCTGGTGCTCAAACCTAATCCCCAGGAGGGACCAAAGGAGTTAAGGTTCTGTGTGGACTACAGAGGAGTTAATGCAGTCACTAAGACTTATGCTCACCCTACACCTATAGCTGATGAGATCATTGACAGGTTAGGGGCTGCTAAGTACCTGAGTACATTTGATTTGATTTCAGGCTACTGGCAGATTGCCCTCACAGAGGGACTAAAGGAGAGGTCAGCATTCTCCAAACCAGACTTACATTATCAGTTCAAGGTAATGCCCTTTTGCTTAAAGAATGCACCTGCCACCATCCAGAGGTTGGTGAATAGGGTCCTGCCCGGGTTGGAGCAGCTCAGTGCAGCACATCTGGATGATATAGCTGTATACAATTCTACCTGGGGGGGATCACTTAAGCCACTCGAGAGAAGTGCTTCATGCCATGCAGCAGGCAGGCCTGACTATTAAGGGAAGTAAGTGTCAAATAGGGCAGAGTTCTTTGGTGTACCTGGGCCACCTGTTAGGTTGAGGCCATGTACAGCCTCTCCATGCCAAAATTCAAACTATTTTGAATTGGACAGCTCCTGTTACCCAGACTCAGGTTAGGTCATTTCTTGGACTGACTGGGTCCTATAGAAGGTTTGTTCAGAATTATGAGACCATTGTAGCTCCCCCGAAAGAACTCACCTCCAAGAAGAGGCCCAAGACAGTGGCTTGGACCCCAGAGTGTCAGAAGGCTTTCGGCACTCTGAAATCTGCTATGTGTTCAACACCAGTAATACTGGCCCCTGACTACACAAAGGAATTGGTGGTTCAGGCAGGTGCTTCAGAACAAAGGATTTGGGAATTGTTGTCACAGGTGAATGAGGAGGGCCTTCATCAGCCAGTTGCCTTTATTAGCTGACAACCTCTTCCCAGAGAGCAGAGATGGAGTGCCATTGAGAGAGAGGCTTTTGCTGTGGTTTGGTCCCTGAAAAAGCTGAGACCATATTTGTTTGGGACTCACTTTCGTGTTCAAACTGACCACATACCTCTCAGATAGCTCATGCAGATAAAAAGGGAGAATCCCAAGCTGTTAAGGTGGTCCATTTCCCTACAGGGAATGGATTTTACAGTGGAACACAGACCTGGGGTAGCCCATGCCAATACGGATGGACTTTCCAGGTTTTTCTACTTAGCTGATGAGTACTATCAGGGTGTAAGTTAGTGACTCATCCATTTTTGGGTGGGGGCTATGTAGAAAGTCATCCTGTGTGCCCTGGGCAACCCCATTTTTCGCTGACTGGTCGTGGTGGTAACTGACTCTGACTGTATCCTGGGCTCTCCTAGGCAGGCCCAGGACCAGTGCTATGGTGAAAACACAATGATAATACAGTGAAAACACATACATACACGAGGGTACACTATATATTAGGGTACACTTATAATTGGCATGACCTACCCTATAAGTCCATAGCACATAATAGGGCAGAGGGATTTAAACCACCTTTAAGTCCCTAGTATATAATGGGGAGTGGCAGTTTAGAGGCCAACAGCCCTTTCTGCACTTGCAAGTGTGCATTGCTGAGAGCTTGAGGTCATTTTAAAAGCAGCTCTGTATTGCAGCACTGCTTTTAGATGTAAATTGTGCTCAAACTAGACTTTGGTGGTAGGGGCACTTAAAAATTGATATTCTACAATATTGTGGCATATTACGTACTTCCAGGGTCTCCCTAAGGTGTCCCAGTGTTGGGGTGTTATGTCACTATAAGGAGGGTCCTTATAAATGATGTTGTATATGCCCTGGGGATGTAGAAATTGCACATTTTATTTTCCCCCTTGTAGATCCCAGCCACATAGGTTAACATGGCAATAGTTTATTAATGCAAAACTATTGCTAGGGATTACCACAAAAATATCATTCAAGGACTTAGTAGAATAGTATTGATAAATCCAACAAAATGCTATTGTTGAATTTATTCTAAAATATACAGAAAATAAGTTATAAGACTTTCTTGTCTGTATGCCAAAATTCAGCCTTCCAGTGGTCTGCCCTGATTGGTCAGAGTTAACAGGATTAGCCAGGCTGCTTTGATAAAGTGATAAGTGACTCACCCCAGAGAGGCTAATCTGTTGAAAAGCGCTCTGATGCAGAGGAATGCTAGAGCAGGGGGGAGGGGTCGTAAACCATGGAGCTTCAAAGAAAACATAGGACAGGCAGAAACAGCCAGGTCTATATACCCCCCCCCCCATCCCCTAAGACCCAGCCAGTTGGCAGGCTTAAGGAAGGAGTTTGCAGATGTTAGAGGGAGGAGAGCTATGGAAAAGAGCCATACTGGAGGTTGGTTTAGCTAGCTCTTGCTCCTCTGCTGATACTTCAGCCATATTGAATTTTGGAGGTATTGTGCTTTCTGGAAGACCATTATGCTACACTTTGGAGGAAGTGGTCATGCTCTGGGGTGTTGCCCTGCACCTCATTGGGCAGGAGTGCCCTCATGCTTGACCCCAGAGAACACAGAATAAGTATCTCATACGGACAGAGCCTCTCAGATCTGCTGCTTGAAACTAAGAGAAGAAGAAGAGTCCATGCTGGAAGCTGGATTTGCACCAACCAGGCCCTGCACTCTGACTGACTGCGCCTGCTGCACAATCTGGAACTACAGCCCTGTGGACCTAACTTGTTTCAAGAGGAATAAAGAGTGGACTCCCTGCAAGCTACAGGTTAACAGAGCTCACCTGGATCATCACCACTAAGAATCCCCAGCCTGGAGTGCATCCAGTGGATTTGTAAGGGTTTTGTCCGAGTGGATTGTAGGAACTGAAGTCACAAAATTTCACAGACCATCTTGGAGATTCAAGAAACTTAGATTGTGTTTTGGACACTTTGGAACCCCCGGAGGAACTTTAGGAAGAAGTTCCAGAATTTTGGAAAAGTTTGGAGCAACTATGGAAAAAATCTCTAGAGGGGGACCGACTCAACCGCGAGAGCCAAGCCGCCCACCTTCAACCGTGAGTTGGCCTGGCCTGTTGATTCGTCCCGCTGAAAAGCTCCGGAGGTCCGAATTCCAGAGTTTGACCTGGAGCTCCCTGGAAAGCAAGACAGCGAACCCTTAACTAAACCAGACTAGTGAAGAGCATTGAGGGACCCTGGCAGAAAAAGCTCCAGAAAAGTTTCTAAGTCCGAACGTAAAACTTTGACCGAGGCCTACCACGAGGGGTAGCCGCTCAGGGATCCATTGCTGTCAGCCTGAAACTTTGACTTTGTTCCGGTCTAGCGCAACCAGATTTCCCAAATAAACGCTATAGGTTTCTATGTACTATTTAGTGCTTAATCTTTAAAAATTCATATCTCTGGTTCCCTACATTGTATTTTTTTTGTTTTGGTGTCATTTTAAGGATAACAATATTTCCTATTTTTATAAATTGGTGTTGGAGTTTTATTATTTGTTGTATCTTATTTGCTGAATTGGTGTTTTGAAATGCTTTACATACCGGTCTCTTAAGTTAAGCCCTGCCTGCTCACAGTCAAGCTACCAAGGGTTGAGCTTGGGAATAATTTACTGGGACCTAGACTGTGTTAGTGGCCTTATTGCTAGTGGAAGATATACATTTACCACTACTGATAACCCACTTTCCAACATTAATAAGTAGTGGGGCGTATTTACAAGGGCCTTGCGCCACCTGAGCGTACGTTACGCGACCCTCCGGTGGCGCTGTGCCCTGCTCCATATTTACAATGTGGCGCTAAGCCTCGACGCAGTTTTCTGCAGCAAAAGGGCTTGCAATGGGTGTTGCTGTGGGCGTTCCCATGCAACACCCATTGCTTTTTGACACTGCTCCAGATATACAAGGATCTGTAAATCTGAGGCAGTGCCAAAAACCTACGCCTCCCCAGGGGATGCATAAGAGTGGCGCAACGAGGAGAAATACATTTATTTTTCCTTGTTTTTTTGCTCTTTCTATGGGTAAGGAGCAAAACGCCATTGATGATTTGTTTTGTGCAGCAAGGTGTCCCTTCCTGCACAACAACAATCATACCTGCAACGCAGGCACCCTTGCACCATGGTGCAAGGGTGCCTGCTCTGGCGTAGGCTGCTTTTTTTGCACCGGCGCAGGAGTGAGTACTGGAATGCGCCGTATTGATGTAAATATGGGACATTCCTGTACTTAGAAAAGGCCATTTTCTTGTAAATATGCCCCTGTATTGTTGTCAAAGTTTGGGCTAGGCAAAACCATCACCCAACAGTAGTGCGCATGGATTCTCAGTATGATTGGAAAGAGATGGACTCAGAGAAGCCTTTTCCCAATTACCATGTACCTGTGATCCAAAACTTTACTCCAAAATTGAATCACACTTAAACTTTTTTTCATAACTTTTGTCTACGTTTTAATTATGCCATTGTGCATACATGTCAAACAAAACATTTCCATGCCATTTATAGGTTTCATGTAGGGCACTACCAACACGATAATCAACTGTCAAGCTTTGTATCTGAAATTTGGCAAGACAACATATGTTATTACAATTTTCACAGCTGCAGTGGAGCACGTAAAATATCTCTGGTCAGTGGTAGGCAAACACATCACCAACAAAACACGACAACAGTCCCCTCATATTCGTCCGTATTAAACCTGACAGCCTTCACATTTTGAAACTTATAACACTACCCCAGTGATATTAAAGTGAGGCACCCAACAAACAGGAGACATATTTCCCTCCCCTAAGCGTATACATTGCAGGGGATCTAAAACTGTGCAACCCTACCTGATGAATTTTACTCATATCCAAGCTCGCCTGCTCTAGATGGTCTATTGTTGTAGGGATTCTGCACATACACAGAGCTATGCACAGGATAATAGGACCTCAGAGTATAGTGGTGAGCCAACCATGCCCCTTAGTACCCACAATCCCAATCCGACTAGCTTTAGCGTCTCATTCGCAGCGCAGCTACCAATGATTAGACAACCCAGAACACGGTCTCTCTCAGGACTCGCGGGAGCAAGAACACTCTTTCATAACTCACTCATACTTGTCCACAACGTGCGTAATAAGAGACACTGTATAGTTTAAAATGTTTATTTCAACTATCGTGCTCTAAGATACAGTACACGTGCCAGTACTATCAGCATAATGCATAATGATAAAATAATAAGCATGGTTACAATTCCATAGAATACAAACGGGGACAGCATTTTATAAAGACAGTAGATATAGGACTAAATGGCCTAGCCACCCTCCCCGTGCTAATAACTAGTTTATTATAAAAATAGAAGACCTCTGGGCTTTGTCTGGCGGACCCCCATACCTCAATATCTAGATGCAAGGTTTACATCATCAGACAAGCACAGCTCTTCTCCCTGGAAAGGTTTTTCTCCAAGTGCCACAAACAGCGAGATCACAATATTAAAAGCACACGAATTTCTCCAGTGCAGCTGTATTCTGTGTTATGTCTAAGTGCGAGGGGCTGACCAGATCAGCAGGAACAAGGGACGTTGGTTTTCGACCTTGTACATGTTGTGCAGATGAAACCCACAGGGAACAGGAGAAAAGGTGAAAGGCAAAAAGGCAGACAGTTCTAATATAGCCGGGCACAAGCAGAGTCTGGAAAACAAAGTCACAAAGTAACGTGTGCAAAAAGGCAGCATGGCAGCCAGGCCTAAGCTAACTTAGCAATGTAGCCAATGAGGCCACAAACCACACTACACTATCATCTGTCTTGGCTTTCAAGACTATAATTCTCTCGTCCCATTTGGTTGCATTTACCCTTCCTCTAGCATACCTCTGAAAACGGTCTAGTGTGTCACACTCTGCCACTGTCCACTTCAACAATTCTCTCAACCAGGTACCTAGAGACGGGCGGTGAGCCGCCTTCCACTGCATGGCTATTTTCATCACCCTAAAACCTAATGGTTTTGCCCTCCACAAAGGAGGACTCGCAGCGTGTCAATTAATTTAAGCTCTGTTCTTCAAAAATTGAGAGACAGAAACGTTATTGAGGGCAAAGGAACAGACTGAGTACAACATAGGCTAAAAGTGAATACAACCAACACAGATTGTGTTAACATGGAATATAAGTGATTTTAAAATGTATCAAAACTGAAAACAATAAAAAAAATACAAATTAAGCAGGACGTTGTCACCTCCTGTACCCCTCAAGGTTGATAAAATTATAAGTGTAGATGATTTGGGGGTGCTCTGATTCCACATGATTAAATTGGTGGAGGTCTTAAGGGCATTACAGATAAAGACAAAACAACATGGAAAATTAATCTGAAAAGCAGAAGAAGATAATAGCTGCAAGGAGCAAGACATGAATGAGGAAATTAAAGAGTAAAATTAAAACTGAAAACAAAAAGCAAAATACAAGTGACACTCAGTGCTTACTTTGTGTAGGTGGTTCCGAGTGGTGATATCCAACAATAATCTTTGGGGACCTGGTTTAATTTCTCATCATTACACTTTGACTTAGGTGAGTGAGAAAGTCAGAAAAGGGAGAAAGAGGGAAAAGCAGGATCAGAACACATTGGCAAAGAGAGAAAACAGATGAAAAATAACCCGAAAGAGTGAGATAAAGAGAAAGGAAATCTACGGTGGTAGAAAAAAGAGGAATGAGGTGGAAACAAAGCGATACGACCTTGGGTTTGGTAACTGCAACATTCTTCAAAACCAGTGACAGACTCCTAAGAAAAACTTTGGGCCCCTGTACTTACTTATTTTTTATTTTGTCTTTACACTTTCAGCACTGGTGACACCGTATGTGCGCCTGCCCTAATGGCTGTATGTGCTAGCTTATTTCTATTACTCTGCCTTTACATATCCATTACCACCCGATCTGCATCGCTCACCCCAGTACTTACCGTATCAGGGTTTCTGATCTTCACAGGCACCCTGCCGGTAATCCAAAGTTAATCATACTTTCCAGTTTGTCCTTCAGGCTTAAAGAGCAGGTCAATCTACCGCTCCTCCAGTGTTTTATGATTCTCAAAGAAGCCACTAGACAAACTTACTTTGTCGCATCCAGGAGAGAACTATTACGTTGTCGCTCTCATTTGCGGCTTAGTTTTCCACAAAAATCTGGGCCTCCTTGACTCATTGAACGTGACTGGGGGTGTTGAGTCTGTGCCCTGTCTGCTCGGCTTATTTCCCAGGTCTCTATGACCGCATCCTTGTGGTGACCACGTTCCCAGGTTTTACACTTTTGGTAGCAATTTATGATGAAGCCGAAAGAAAAGGCTGATTCTAGCATGGCACAGTACAGCAGCCTAGACTTCTTAGGTTGTACAGCCATCTTGGATTGGTTTACTGCATGCTTGTGACTAATGAACACTGCAATTCAGTTTTAGAAATGCCACCAAGGCTTTAAGAGGAATGTAAGATAGGTATTTTCTCATTTATTTTATCCTTAGAATATAATTGATTTGAATCATTTCTGTATCACCGTGGGAAAGGATCTTACTTAGAGGGAACATTCTGCCTCCATTGATGACATCAAGAGGGCATCTGAAGCAGGAAACCCTGAGGAGGTTGCCACTGCTCCTTCTTTACCCATGTATTGTCCCTGTGGCGAGTCTAGGACAGATGACATGGAGATGCTGGCAGAGTTTCTCCATAAGAGAAAGATTCACTGATGCCAGTAGGGTTCTTACCTGGAGGAAGGCTGCCTTGCCTTCTCTGTTTTCGATCTCTCTCTTCTTCCTCTTCACACAGTACTGTCTAGGATTGTCCCCTACTACAAACCACCATGGGTGACTTGTTCCCAAGGAAGAGAAGGATGAGGTCATGAACTATTGAGAGAGAATGTGGAGTTGCCTATTGGGAAGGAGGGCCCCATTAGTGGCAGAATTATATTTTCTTCATTTTGAAGTCAAGTAATTCAAAGGCTACTAAAAGTTGTTAAAGATGACCTCCTTAGCAAGATGTACTTTACTGCTGATAAAGATGTCCCCCAGACAATGATTGGTGAATTTTTGCTGACCCATTTAGCAGGTTGCTTGTAGGTGGCCTTAGATGTCGTTACCCATAACTACCTGATTGACAAAACATTTGATTTTGTGCTTTGTAAAAACTAGACAGGTTTGAACCTGACTGTCATCCTTGACATACTCCAATTAAGCAGCCAAACTGTGCCTAAGAATTTCTCACACTGTTTTCTTGTATTGAGAATGGGGAAGCAGAATAGTCCCTGGTAAAATGTTGTTTATGCAGGCATAATCTTGCATAAATTCTAGAATTGCGTGTTACACTTAGGGATTCATTACGATGTCGGGTGGAAAGCCTCCTCCCGACAGTCGGAATCTCCACGACCGTGTAGAAGCCCTTCTGACCGACTCGGTCGGTTTGCATTCCGACCGCCCGACTAAGATGTTTGCGGTCGGAATGTAAACTGTGCAGTCATTCCGAATCCGTTCCGAGCGACTCACGGAGTATTCCTGTCCGTCAGAACCGCATCGTACACCCCTATGGACAGCTTTTCCGCCCTCGGGATTACGATGACGATTTCCAACAGCCTTTCCACGTCGCCCTGTCCGACACGAAAAGGCTGTGTGAAAGTGACGTTGGGGGCCCCTGGCAGGGCCCCCTAGGCTCCGCAGCCTACGGTTGATGGCCAAGTGGGCACCTAAGGGACCCCCCTGTAAAACTCAGCATTGTGTGTCAGGCACCGTGGGGTGCCTGTGACAGGGTGCAGGGTTTTCCGCAAACACGCATTTCCCCATAGGAGCCTGTGTTACGGCCGGTTGTCGGGTGGAACATGAGCTCCCATAGGGAGCAATGGGACTCCAACCAAACAGTGTTCGGTCGCATCATAATCCGGTGGTCGGAACCGCTGAGCGCAAGTCAGTCGGACCTGATTCCGAGTCTGTGTCGGGCAGAGGCTTTCCGCCTAACATTGTAATGAGCCCCTTAGTACATGAAATGCCTGTGATTGTGCCATTAAGCCACATTGTGTCATTAGGATGTCATTCAGGTAAAAGTACTATCATAGAAGCATAAGAACAACGAATTACAAGAATAATGTAAGTGGCTGCTGTACACTTCATGCATGTTTTTGCACTTTGTTAGTGCAGAATACATGTTTGTGCCCAAAATGGACACGAGAACGAATTTCACACTAAATACATACCACAAAATTCTAGACCAGCATGCCACATAATTTCCTATAATTTTTTGGGCATTTCATGCAATGTCTGCAAACGAACTTATGCAAATTTTACCCATGCCTTCAGGAGAACAGAAAGCAGGTTGTAGTAGCAGGCTTAATGTATGTCAGACCCCTGTGTTGGCAGGCATTGTTCAACCTATTTGTATTTCAGCAGACTGTGGACAGAAATATATATATTTTTGTTTGTCCTCATACACTGCACACCTTAACACCACAATCTGTAAAGTACCAGCCCTTTGTTACTGTAACTGAGTGAGTGGGATGTTCAGTATACCACTGAGTCTGATGATAGTGGTTCGGGTTCGGATTTACTTATCCAAGGTCAAGTACCGAAGCAGGAAGTAGGGGTAATCATTGGACAAAGTCTTATACCTTTTTGTTAACCTCAGCGGATCTTTTAGTCTATAACACGTACGGTAGTCTGAAAAAGATCTAACGTAACCAATCAAACATGCTTAGCCCAGTTAATCACAGATTGCCAGGTCCTTCGTCTCTTATTAGAACTGTCCTCCATTTCCAGTACATATCTTAAGACACTGAGCCATGCACCCATAGTTGATGGTAGGTTAGACAACCATTTCCTACAAATATCCCTTCTGGCAAGAAGCATAGGACAGAAAATAAGTCAATAATTCTGTCCAATATAATAATAATAGATAGTGGACAGGAGTATTGTCTGACATAAATATTGTATCCTAAATATTGTTTACAAATATTGTCCCATTTAAGTTTTCTTTAACTAACTAATTGGGCAGTATTTTTTGAAAATATACTTAGGTTAAAATATTTATTTCAGACCATGTACTGGCCATTATATTCTGGTACCATACCATGTAGCTCACTAGTCACTGACATGTCACTGACTGCCAGGAGACAGATGTGACCTACCCATTGAAAGGTGGATAGTGAGGAAATGTCACCAATACTGTGTCTTTTTTGCCTCATATGAAAAGTATTGGGAACTTTACTGAGGGAAACGTTTCATAAGACCTTTGAGAAGAGGAAACCTGTGCCACTAGGATGTCTTCATATCTAAAGTCATCCAGACAATACAGGAGGAAGCATTACCAGGCCCAGCCAGGTTCCAACAAGAACATCCCTCTGGGTTTAGGCATTGTCAGCCAGGATAGTCTCATTTGAAGCCTGTGGTGCTCACTGTTCTGTGCAGGGCCAGCAATCCTGACTATGTCAGGGTTTCATTTTGCCTTTTCATTGAAGGACTCCATTTCAGCCAAGTGGATGCTGTACATAAACACATACTGGAGTTCTACTATACCATCCTTTATTCCAGTGTGCTGAACACAACAGTTTCCTCATATGCAGTCAGAAAGTGAGGTGGATGGATGTGCACTCAGGATCTTTTGCAGAAGAAGATCATTGTCCCAGTCCCACCAGAAGAAAAAGTCCAGCAACAAGATCTCAAATCTTCCTGGCACAGATGGTATCAAGGGATTTAGGTCCATCAATAACCTGAAAGATGCAATAGTGAACATGAGCACCCTCTAAAAGATCATCACTCTGATGCTCACAGGGGAATATGTTTGTTTCTTCAACAGGGCCCCCGGGTGCTTCCCTGAAGTATATGTGCTGAGTTGCATGATTATTTCTTCCCATTTGTTTCATCCACTAAGGGATGGAGGTGGGGAACCCTAAGGAAGATATTTATGAGAACAAGGCTTTCACTGCCATTTTACATGCTTAAGTTGTTGGTGATATAACATACTTGACCTTTTACATTTGATTATGTTACATTAAGCTGAAAGCATCAAAGCTGTCTATTGGAAAGATGCCCTTTGCGCAGGGTCTCCCCCAACTTTTCATTTTGCCTTTTTACTGAACCCTATCTTTCTGGCTATAGAACTCTTAGGGGGATATTCTCAAGAACGTGCGATAATCATCACCAAAATAGGTTAACGCAATTTTTCACATCGCCGTCTATCGCGGGAAAATAACTCTGTGTTAACATCTTATTCTCAACACGGCGGTAACATGCGATAGTTTCCCGATAACGCGTCAAATGTCCGCGATAGAATTTCCAGGACGGCGATAAAAATCTAAAGCCCAACGTGAAAAAAGTTGCGATGGGCCCAACTGCGATAAAAAATCCAGCGATAAGCAGCGCCAGGCCTGCAAGTCCCACAGGTCAGGCGGGAAAAACCACTATAAAAGCGGCAACAAAAAACACAAACAAAACACAAACAACTGCGAGGCACCATGGAGGTTGCCGGAGCAAGTACAGAGGACAACCAGAACCCCACAAGCCCCACGGAGGACCAGCCTGGGACCTCGGGGTCAGGGAAGGGCAAGGAGAAGAAGAAGAGGAACCCGCCTTTCAGTAGCTGGAAAACCAGATCCTCCTTACGGAGGTGATAGAACACCACCACCAACTGTTCATCACCTCCACTGTGTCATTGGCAACTAAAAATACAATATGGCAGTCCATCTTGGCCAAGGTGAATGCAGTCGGAGTGAAGAGAAGGGAAGTGGACGACTGCAAGAAGCGCTGGACTGATGTGAAGCGCAAAACCAAGCTGAAACTCGCAGCCAACCTGAAAGCAGCAATACAGACTGGAGGTGGGGGTCCAGCGACACACCAGGAGCTGGATGAGATGGAGGAAATGGTGACCCGAGTCATCATTGGGGAGACGGTGGCAGGAGTTGGGGGACCGGACACTGCACAACATGACCTGACCCAACAGTAACAGGGTGAGTAACGACCAGGGACTGGGGGGGACGGGGGGAGATGGGCACAATGGCACACATGCACAATTAAGTATAGCACATCTGCGGACAAACCATGCCCAAGAGTCACAACTCCGACTAAGAGCCCAATTTACCCAAGTCTAGAATATATCTGCACTGTATAAGCACAGAAGTGAAAGGCACACCACCTGAAAGGGATAAGGGCCAGCAAAATCAGAGCTGAAAGGGCAACACACTCACAATGCAGCACACACACATAAGAATCAGAGCACCTCAACATTGACAACAATGTGGTATAAACTGCAACCTTCACAACAGAACAGAGGACACAACTGCTGCCGCTTGTGTGTAGAAAATGGCCATTCGCATTTGGCATAGCAGGAAACTGTGAGATGATAATGTACAAGTACAACCTCACATCCCTGATGGTGTAGAAATGTCAACTGTCCCGCATCAAATAGGCATCTCCTCACAAACAGTCACAATGTACATTGTCATGCAGTCTGTAAGTAAACTTGTACAATGCGTGAACATACATGTGAACACAATGTCAATCTGCATCTCCCCTTCACATTGCAGAGGGAGAATCAACACCTCCTGCAGAGCAGACCCAACAACTCAGCACTGATGATGAAGAGGACCTCACCAACATCGACACCGACGCCTGTCAACAGCTCACGGACAGCTTCGGCACCCCACCTCCAGGAGCAGGGCAGCCCAGCTGCATCGAGGAGACCCCACCCCTGCACAGACCACACAGCAGGAAGCACCCACCACCACGGCTGTCTCCCAGGACCCCCACAACCAACACATGGCATTCCAACGCCGTGTGTTAGGGTGCCTGGAGAAGATGGCTGATCAGCTGCGGGTGGGGTTCAACCTCATGGCAGCCAAACTAGATGCCATACGTGGGTGTCTAAGTCCCATCAGGGACCACTTACAGACCCTATCGGACACCCACTGTCTGCTCCATGCTCTCCAACAATCCATGGCTGACATCACTGGAGTCATGACTCAGAGCCAAGAACAACTTTCTAGTCAGAGTGGCTCCAGCGATGTCAGCCGGGAGTTGGGACACATAAGGAGAATGATGGAGAGCTTGGAGCGGATGCAGGCGGAAAGAATGTTTGCCACGGCTGCACACCAGCGAGATGTAGCTGTGATCTTCCATGCCCTGCAGATCCTCGTCATGGCATTGCCACCACAAGGCCTGGCGCGGATGAATGCTGCTGCTACTACTCCATCCACATCTCCGCCCCCTGAAGTGTCAGTGCCACACAGTGTGGCAGACATTTCACCTCCGGCCCCTGATGTGTCAGTGCCACACAGTGATGCAGACTAAACACCACCATCCACATGTGAGGCACCTGACACATCAGAGGACGAAGATGATGATGAATCTGGCTTTGTGGTAAGAATGAAGTGGTAGCATTCATCTCCGCCATATGGGCTGTTTCAGCTTGGTTCTGCCCTCTGCATCATGCCCTGGAATAACACCTTCCACTGTCCCCCGATACACTCAGCGACACTCACCTTGGACCTCGACATGGACTGCCATATTTTGTTTGGTTACCAATGACACAGCAATCACATTGCGGGCTGAAGTCTTCCTCTTCCGATGAACTTGTCAATCCCTAAAGGACTCTGGCTGGCCCTCCACGGGGCAACAATGTAAAGTGGGGTTTGCATGGCCCTGTACTGGTCCAGCTTCAACACTCCACTGAATGCGAATAAAACAACCTAATTTACACAGATGTGTCATCGCTATGAGCAATCAAGTATGAAAGTATGGATGAATGTAGGGACAGCGATTCCACAAAAAGATACTCCCTGGGTAATGCTATCAATGCGCATGTATAGCCATGACCCAGATCGGCAGTGAGACACACATTGTCATTCAAATCAACACTCATCACAGTTGAATACAAGTGAAGGTGCGTAGACTTTATTAGCATATGCGTGTCAGTACGGGCAAGATAAGTGCCACAACATGCAGACCAATGCAGCAGTATGTCCGAATTTTGGAACGTTGCCAAGCGCTGCAGTCCACTCCGGGGGAGTGCCTCACCTTTCACAGGTGTGTGTTAACCCGAGTTGTATTCGGAGTCCAGACGAATGCAGCCATGTCCACTGTTGTCGTGGGATATGTGACCAGATCTCCAAGATGCAACAAGGTGTTGGAACATGTGCAATGGGTTCCAATCTGTTGTGGCTGCAGGTACGTAGTTACTCGTCCATGAAAGCGATTGCAGCTTCGTAGGTTATCATTTCCAACATGAAGTCATTGTCAACTTCATCAAACAGGACGGCGAGGCAATCCATTAGCAGGTCCGGACAGATGTGCTGCGTCCACCCCCTTTCACCAATTAGCACTACAGCCCAATAGGGGAGCGGTTCAATGTGGTCACTGCACACGAGGAGTTGTGCAATCTCCCAGGTCCAGCTGCCAGCATGTATGCCAAGTATCAAGGCATCCCATAAACGGGTATCACGGTGACACTCCTGGTCGTGGGCCAACAGGGGGCGCACACACATGTCAAAATCCAGTTCAGCTACCGTCCTGTTGGATAGGCAGACATCCATGGACCACTCGAATATGCACGATCGACAATGCAACACAGGCTGAACGCAGATGATGTTGGCAAGGCGGAAGCTTAGCCGGTAACTGATCCGCAGCACTGCCAATGGCAGTGCCCCCCAGTAAATGCAGCATATGTGCATGGTACAGTTCCACGTGACAGGGGTTGTGCATGTGTCCGGGATGTTCTGCCATTGCGTTAGTGGCTCTGGTTGAAGCGACACTGTTCTGACCTGCGCCAGTTCTGTGGATGAAATGCCACAGCTCGGATCAATGAGTTGTTTTAGTGTGCAACGTTTGTACGCCTGGGATGGTGTGGGAGTAAGTGTGAAGGCCATTCCATGCAAGATAACTTCGAGCAAGGACTTCTGTGTGTGGGGTGTGTATACGTTGGTCTTTTGCCGGGCTGTGCGTAGTGTGGGAGTCAACATCATCTGCTATAGTATCTGTCCAGGGGTACCGGGCACATGCAATTCCGAGGTCGGAGGTGCAGATGTGCTTCCACCTGATAGCTCAGACAAAGGAGCTTTCATCCCTAATGTTAGTTTGTCATATGCTTGCATTCTGGAAATGTGATGTGGCTTGTTGGGGGTGGGGTGGGATGTGTGCGACTTTGGGATTCATGTTTGACATGTCTTCCATGTGGCAAATGAGCAGCATCACTGTGTGTTACGTTGCCTCACAGCTGCTCCTCCCTCCCCCCGAGCCTATTTACTTGTGTGCGCTGTGCGGTTGCATCACTTGCACTCCTACGGCACACCATTGTCATGCCTGGCTGCGCATGTCCACAAGCCTGACAACGACACTGTGATGTTGGCCGTTGAAGGTGGGCGGCCACGTGAGTGTAGGCCTATGGTAAGGGTAGGGCGGACACAGATGTAGAGTTCGTGCCTGGCTGTACTCGCGCTGCGATTAAGGCTAGGCATTTGGCTCATGCTGCGTCAATACAGATACACACAACACTTGGCATGTATGAGCAAAGACCCCGAGCGGTCTTGCGCTCCTTCATTTCTCCATTCGTGCGAGCCCGCCCTCCGGGTGCATGCTACATTGCAACATTGTCGATTGCGGGCCGGGTGGCGCCGACACTACAACAGAGACACATGCATTAGTCACTTCCTTGTCCAGGCCAGCACTGAACCACGCCCAGAGCCCCGGGCAAATTCTTCACACCCCTACGCTGGACTGGCGTACGCCGGCCCAGACCACTCCACTTACGCTTACAGGGGGGGGGGACAAAGCTACGTGTCCAAGGTCTTACCCACTGCCTGAGGTGACATGGTTACATCCACTGTCCACAGCACAATGTAATGTGGTAGGGCCCTGGGCCATCATGCATACATAATGACCACACGGACACACTTAGATAGATAGTGGAACTGGCTACGGGCATGTGCGCCCGGCCCATTTTATTACCAGGGTCACATGTCCAGTGACGCCTGTGCTGGATGGGTGTGGGGTGAGTGTAAGCCAGCCCTCAGGGAGTGGTTGGTGCTGGCAACAACTAGAACAGTGATCATCGGTTCACACACACAAGACTCAATCATGAAGGGTCCATGACTTGCAGTGCACGGAGGTAGGGGCACCAGATCTGGAATCACACACACAAGATTCAAACATAAAGGGTCCATGACTTGTGGTGCACTGAGTTAGTGGCACCTGAAGCGCTCAGCGGGTGTGCAGCCAGCGATGATGGCGTGTCCTTGCAGGTCAGGATTGGATATGTGTGAGCCCTGCTGACCGCAGTGTAGGCCGGAGGCAGCTGTCAGAAAGGGCCCACAGCCACGTGGCGATAACTTGTGGTGCACTGAGTTAGTGGCACCTGAAGCGCTTAGCGGGTGTGCAGCCAGCGATGATGGCATGTCCTTGCAGGTCAGGATTGGATTCGATATGTGTGAGCCCTGCTGACCGCAGTGTAGGCCGGAGGAAGCGGTCAGCAAGGGCCCACAGCCACGTGGCGATGACTTGAGCTGCACAGAGTTGGTGGCACCTGAAGCGCTCAACGGGTGCGCAGCCTGCAATGAGGTCGTCCGGGCGGGCCGCACTGGAAGCAATGTCTGTTGCCTACTGGACTGCGCCATAAATAAATCAAGACTCAATTTGAATTGGGGGACCTGCTGACCGCAGTGTAGGCCGAAGACAGTAGTCAGCACACACATAACTCCGCGGTGCTGTGCCGCTGGGGGCCTGTGTCTCGGGAGCCAGCGATCGGCTGAGGAGGCTGGCAGTAATGGCGGCGCCCTGGCACACGCGTTGGCCATCCCGGAAGTGAACCACGCCCAGAGCCCCGGCCTATTTATTCACACTCCTACGCTGGACTGGCGTACGCCGGCCCAGCCCACTCCGCTTACGCTTACAGGGGGGGACGATACAGCTACGTGACCGAGGTCTTCCCCACTGCCTGAGGTAACATGGTTGCGTCCACTGTCCACAACACTACAAACACCAGCAGTATATGTCCACATGGACATGTCTGTGCTCTGCATACTGAAGTCTGTCCAGCACATCACCGCCACACTTGGCATTGTGTACATTCTTTTTCATGGGTGACTTGCCTCCTTCACACATACTTGGTTCCCACCTCTCCCCACATTCTGCAATTGTGTGGCTGAGGGACCACGCCGTTTTCGGAAGGTCAGCTGTCTTCTTCATCGCTGCCTAGGTGGTAGTCCTGGGGTTGTGGTCCGGGGGGGGGTCCTGGGGGTGGTGGCGGTGGGTGTTGTGGCCCTCTTGGGTCTCCAAGCTGCATGATCATTGGCTCCATGGCATCTGTTGGTCTTCAGATGTGGCTCTGGGCTGGGCTCCCTTTCATACTGGAGGTTGTTGTCCTGCTTAACACCAGTAAAAGGCAGGTGTTAAATCCCTGCTGCTAACGCGCCTTATCGCCTGTTTTTGGATCGCTTCGCCAATCTGGCTGGTCGTTGGGAATATCGCGAAGTGGTGTTTTCGTGTGTTTTTGCACGGGAACGCCTACTCTGCATATCATTAGCGTTAGTTGTCGCTCTCATCCGTGGCGATGTTTTTTGCGGCAGCTATCGCTGGAAGGCTGGCAATATCGACAGTTTGCACCAGCTTGAGAATAGGGCGATAAATCTATAGCCACTTTTGCGGCGCTAAAGTGCCGATAAATCGGCGATAAGTCCTTGAGAATATGCCCCTTTGCACGTTAACCCTGCTAACCAGTGGTAAAGTGCTTGTGCTCCTCCTTTCAACATGGTAAAATTGGTATAGCCATGCTTGGCATATTTAACATATCTATAAGTCCCTAATATATGGTACCAAAGTGTACCCAGAGCCTGTTTGTTAAAGGTCACTTTTGGGCTGCAGCACCCATTGTGCCAGCCACTACTGTGCGAATGTGAACATGACTGCAGGCCTGCTGCTAGTAGCCTTTGCTGTGCAGGTTTTAATTGTAAATTCAACCTGTCAAAATAATCTCTTTTGACAAGCCTAAACCTTCCTTGCAAATATTTATAAGTCATCCCTAAGTAGATCTTATTACCCATAAAGGTGGGGGTACATGGCATTTAAAATTAGGATATGTAAAAGTTTATTGTTAAGCATGTCCACACAGTGAAAAGGTCCAAAAGGCTATTGTCATTGTAGCAGGGTTAGCTACACCATAGGAAAGCATTGGGATATGATATTAAGTTTAATAAATGTATCGCAATCTAGGAAATCACAAGAGAACTATTTCAAGGATTCTTTGTAATAGTTAAACGAAATCCAATTTAATGATAAAGTCCAATTTGGTATACCTATCACAGAACATATAATTTAGAAAAGTTACCTTTTGCCTGCCTAAATTTCTGAAGCTTTTCAATGCCTTCCATCTCTCACCTAGTAGCTGATGGCTCCCCTGTGGTGAGGTGTGAACTGCTCACAGGAGCAAACAATAGGCTGACCTGAAAGGGCAGATTTTACTGATCTGAACCGGATAGAATATGCAGGACAGGCAGGGAGGATCCTCTTTGACATTAAAAAGAGTCAAGTCCAGCTTGAATGTCACATCCTGCCTGACAGGTCTGCTGGGGTTTCTCATATGACACTTGGCACCTCAGAGAAGCCTCAGGTAATTGTTAGCCGACACCAGGTGAGGGCTCTTCTGTTGTCCTGCCAGCCAGTCAGGCCCCATGTACAGTGGGACTCTTTGGCATTACAGTGCCACGTCCTGTTTGACAGGTCTGCTGGGTTTACATATAACATTTGGGGCACATTTCAAAGGAGGGAAACAGAATGACAAAACACTTGTGTGTATCTACTGTCTGGTTGCTGAAGCTCAGCCTAAATTTAACAACACTCCTGTTTCTGAGTTTGCTGTTGGTACAGGGATTCTCTAAAACTGGATTTTAGTGTTAGATTTGGGAGGGAGCCAGGATTACTGTAGTGCACTCCCCATACACCACCATCCCTCAGAGCACAAGTTCAGTGTGGCTGAAGACTTCTGTCATCATGAAAATGTCCAAAGTGGGTGGGGTGTGTCCCGGGAACCTTTACCCCATTGGTTAGGGCATTGGTCATTCCCACCCACTAGCTCATGCTAAGCATAAATGTGGCACCTACTTCAGAACACTTCTGGATCTGAAGAAGATCAAAAGAGGACTTAACCTGCTGTCTGCAGGGGGCGTGGCCTGAGGCGTCAAGATGGCGGTCGCACTCTAAGAGTGCTCCTGGACCCCTCCATCATCCGCCTCGTATCCTGCGTTCTCTGGCACCCATCTGCCATCCTTACCTGCCTGCCCTGACTCCTGGGGCACGGGGCATCGTCCGGAGCTGTCCGTCGCCCGTGTCGTCCTCCTGGGGCGACCTGCCGGCTTTCGAGTCCCCGGGACCTCCAAGCTCCAAGATGGCGGCCTTCATCGTGCACCACTGACGGGCCTGGCGCTCCGGCCCTGCGGATGGCGCCTTGTGTCGCTGCTTCGCCCTGGCCCGGCGGTGACTTCCTGGCCCTCGAAATCTGATTTGGCCTTGGCCCTGTGCGCGGCTGGCCTCGTTGGCTCCCCCGCACTCCGTGGAGGTGGAGTGGCGGCGCTTGGTGCTCTGGCCGCGGGACCTGTACCTCGGCCGGCGGCCCGGGCCTGACGCCCGTGGCGGCACCTCCGGATCCCCCACGTCCTCGTTGGGGGTGGGGCGGCCGCCAGCGCCTCTGATCTGCATCGGGCGTGGGCTCTGCCCGGGGCTGGCGGTGGAGCGGCTGTGGACTGGTGGGGGCCCTCGGTGCGGCGGCTACCATATCGGGTAGCGGAGAGTGTGTGTGGGGCTGGTGACTGGTCCTCCCGGGCCCCCTCTTCTTCATCCTCACGGCGCCGGATCACTTATCAGAGAGTTGTGGCCGTCCCGCATTTGCTGACATCTGCCTTCCTGGGGTCGCAACTGGCGGGCCCATCGGCTGTGCGGACCGGGCAGCGGGCACCCCCTTCTTCCCTCACGCCACTCCCATCCGAGGTGGTGCCTCACCCCCACTGGCCACCGCTTGGACATCCATCGCCCCTGGAATTGGGCGGTCTTCTGTGCCCGGTGGCCTACGCTGATCCTTGGGCCGCCTCCTGCCTCTCCTCCGGCCCGGCTCGTGGGCCCTGCCTTGCCGGCGGTGACCGGCCAGCACCCGCACACAAGACTAGGCCGGTGAGTGGGGAGTGGGCCGGAGGTTTGGCCGCCTTGCCGGGCGGCGGGCCGGGAGGCTGACGCTGGGCCTTCCCGTAGGGGCCCCCCGACCCTCTGAGGTGCCATGGCGGCCTGAGACGCCACCCCTGGTCGTACCCGGCGGAGCCCTTGGGGCTGTGCCAGTGCCGTGCCTTCGCTGAGGGTGCTCGCCTCCCCTGCTGGACCTGCCCCGGCAAGCCCCTGTCCTCCCCCCGGACCTAGCACTTGTCGCCCTGCTGGGAGGGGTTGCGGCCTGGGTGCTGTGCCGCCGCCTGAGTTCGGGGCGTTCCTGGCCTGTCATCGTTGTCCACGCCACGAGGCCTAATCCTGCCACATCCTGCACGGGGCCGGGACTCCCCCCCTTTCTATCGGCCGTCATTTCGGGCGGCGGGGCACGGCTTGACGGTCCCCTCTTCCGGTGGCTCACCCCTCCCTGGCCGACGGCTAACTGAGAGTGTACCTACAGGGGCATTTGCAACCTTCATCCTCCTCTTCTCCCTGCCAATACCATACGAGTACAGCGGTGTGCGACATTGGGGCGGTCTGAAGCACCCCTTGTTCCCCCCCTTGATGGATAGTGATTACCCTGCCACAGTGGTAGATTGGGCTGACTCTCGCTCCTACAACTGGACCTTTGGCTGGGCTTGACGCCCCCCTACTCCACCTCTCACAGCCCCTGCGGCCTGTCCGGCTGAAGGTCAAGGGAAGGGGCAGGGTCCCTAAGTCCGCGACCACCCCCACGCAAACCAAAATGGACCGCTTCACCACCCAGGGGCCTGAACCACCTAGGCAAGTCGACGGCGCTCCCCCTATCCCGGGTACGGACCTTGCGACCATCTTGCAGGCCATCAGCTCTTCGCAGGCTTCGTGGAGGGGAAGATAGGGGAAGTCAAGGTGGACGTTTCTCTCCTCCGGCAAGATCTCCGCATCGCTACGTCCCGAGTAACGGAGGCTGAGTCCCGAATCTCGACGGCGGAGGACGATATTCGCCAGCTTAAGGACCAAGTGGCCAGCTTAAACTCGCACACCAGAGAACTCCACTGGCGCGCCGAAGACGCGGAAAATCGCGCGCGCCGCAACAACCTCAGACTGGTGGGGTTCCCGGAAGGGATTGAGAAGAACCAGGCGGCCGCCTTCGTAGAGGCTTGGTTTTCCTCCTGGATGCCAAAAGACTCCCTTTCTGCCTGGTTCGTGGTAGAGAGGGCACACCGATCTCTTGCCCCAAAACCACCGGCTGGGGCCACTCCTCGCCCTTTCATCCTGAAGATCCTCAACTTCAAGGACCGAGATGCCATCCTGCGCGAAGCACGCTCCCAGGGCCCGTTGAAGTTCCAAAATCACACCATCATGGTGTTCCCGGACTTCACCAGGGAAGTGCAAGACCAGCGTCGATCCTATACTGAGGTCAAGAAGAAACTGCGTTCCTTGGGCCTCCAATATCAATTGCAATTCCCGTCACGCTTACGGGTCATCTTTCAAAACGCAACGCATTTCTTCGACTCCCCCTCAAGCGGCCTGGACTTGGTTAACAGAGGAGCAGCCCATCAGGCAGCAGCGCATCCCGTCCCCCGGACCGCCGGGCTCCCAGCCTGCGCAGCCCAGGCCGCCGGGGCGCCAGCGCCGGCGACACACACACTCCAGCAGGAGACGCCGGTCTCAAATGGCATCCCAAAGATCCTCAAGCCTCACAGTTCACGGACCTCGAGGATCTTCCAGCTCCTCGGCCTCCCCTCCCAGTCTCAGAATCCAGGCTTCTGATGGCCCGCTGGGGGACCCTCCACTTTCGGCTAGGCGGGACCTCCCGGGAGCAGACACTGACCTCTCTCGCAGCCCGACCATTTGATGCGCCGCTAAGCGACTGCTGAAGCGGCTGACGCTTTGAGGGTGGGCCCCGACCTCCGGAGGGTCCGGGGTTCTGGCAGACTGCTTGCTCTGACTCTTCGTCTTCCTGCCGAGACACTGTGCATCCGCTCATATGGAGGGGTCCTTCCACGCTTCTCAACCCGAGCGTTTTAGTTTAATTTTCTGGTTTCTAGGGGGGTCGACAGATGCTTCTGTTCTCGAAGTATAGGGTGGGGGGCGGGCGGGGGAGGGATTGGGATTGTTCTTTCCCAAGGTTTGTTGTTTTTTGTTTTTTGTTGTTTTGCTGCACCAACACTCGCACGACACTCGGATCTGTCTCCCTGTGGGACTTACACACACGGTCCTTCCCACCAGCGCGTTTTCACGCCTGCTCCGGGCCCCACAGTTGCCATCAGCTCTCCAAGGTCCGACGAAACACTACAGCGACCTCCAGCCCCCATGACTGACATACCCTCTCCGAAAGCAGCCCTCCACATTTTATCCTGGAACGTTAAAGGTCTATTGGACCGTCATAAACAAAGGGCCGTCCTGCGCTATGCACAACGCCTCGGTATAGAGGTGCTTCTGCTTCAAGAGACACACCTGCTGGGTAATCACTGCCCCTTTCTCGCGCGCTATGGCTATGATAGAGTTTGGCACTCGGGCTTCGCTCGGGGTTCACGTGGAGTGGCCATAATACTGAAGCGCACCCTTCCCTTTGTGCTTTCGCAAGTTATCCATGACCCGCAGGGCACGTCCGTGACCATTTGCGGTACACTGGGTGGCACTCCCCTTAACCTTGTGCCCTTGTATTCACCCCCCTCGATGCTTACGGCGACCTTGAAACAATCCACCGCTCTGCTGACTACCCTCCCTCTGGGGTCCACTGTTATCGGAGGCGACTTTAACGCAGTTTCCACCCCACTCCTCGACACAACAGGTCCCCCATCTACCTCCAGGTTGGCGCAAGCGAAACAATTAACGAACTGGGCTGAATCCCTGGGCCTTTGCGACGCATGGCGAACATGGCATCCACACACTAAACAGTTCACTCACACCTCCGCCGCCCATCACACGCAGGCGCGCATAGACGCAATCTTCATCCCGTCCATTGATTGCACCACGATCCAAGACGTTCGAATACTCCCCAGAGGTATCTCTGACCATTCCCAGTTGCTCCTTAGCACAGGGACTCCCCCCCCCTACTCACGCCCGACATGGCGGTTGAACGCTTGGTTCCTTCAGGATAAGGACTTTAAGAAGGCTGTGGGGTCGGAGCTTAAGCAATATTTTTTAACCAATGTGGGTTCGGTTCCTTCTCCGAGTACCCTGTGGGAGGCGGGCAAGGCAACTATTCGTGGCTTTGCCAAAGGCCAAATTAAACGTCAGAGACAGGCCCAGCTGGTACAAATCACTTCGCTTGAGGCGCAAGCGTTGCGCCTTGAGCAATCCCCTTCCATTGATGGCGACGCTTCTCGAGAGCGGCAACTCGCCAGTGTTCGGGCCAAAATTAAACAGCTCTCAATGGAGGCCGCCAAGCTCCTCTGGAGATCTTCCGTAGCCAGAGTTTACGGCTCGGGCGATTAAAAACGGCACAATCCTTCATAGGCTCGCCACGTATCCCAGAGCAAACCGCATTATCCCGGAGATACTGGATCAGGATGGGTCGCCACAACGATCGCCGGTGGCTATGGCCGGCGCGTTTGCCGCCTTCTACCGTCGACTATACGCCGAACGTACCCCAGTAAGATCAAGCCTCGAGTTGCTGGACGCTGGTGGTGCTCACCTCCCTCAGCTAGACGCTGCTGCTCAGACTGATCTTGACCGCCCGATCTCTCATGATGAGATTAACGAAGCTATTGCTCACACTTTGTCAGGCAAGACTCCTGGCCCGGATGGCCTCCCCCAGGAGTATTATGCAGCATACCGCGATGCCCTCGTGCCTCACCTCGCTGACCTCTATGCTGAAGCTTTGGAGAAAGGTTCCTTCCCGCCCGAGATGGACATGGCCACCATCGTGGTCCTCCCAAAATCACAACCGCCATCTCCCCACTGTGCGGACTATCGCCCCATTTCCCTCATCAATACGGACGTTAAACTGTATGCGGCAATTCTTGCCCAGCGGCTGAAGCTGGGGCATGAATCCGCACTGGTCCACCCGGACCAGTGCGGATTCATGCCCCAGCGGGCACCAGACACTGTCTCCGGAGGCTGCATCTGGCCCTGGCTCACCGCCAGGTGCTTACCCCTTATTTGGAGCTTCTTCTTATCGATTTTGAGAAGGCTTTCGACTCCGTGGACTGGACGTACCTGGGAGATGTGCTGGCCGCGATGGGTTTTGGTCCTCGCTTCCGTCAGCTGGTCGGGGTTCTGTACGCCCGGCCTCAAGCGCATGTCTTGGTCAATGGGGTTCTTTCTGACGCCTTCCCCATTGAAATGGGAACGAGACAGGGGTGCCCCCTCTTGCCTCTTCTATTCGCGTTGGCGATGGAGCCTCTTGCGACCTTGAATCGGTCCAAAAGTCTCGTTCTGGGATGGGAATGGCCCAACTCAGAGGTGGACAAGATTGCACTTTACGCGGATGATGTCCTGCTCTTTCTGGCTGATCCCGCCCAATCGGGTCCTCTTTGTCTCCAGATCCTGCGATCCTTCGGGCAAGCCTCCGGCCTTCGAATGAACTCTAGTAAGTCGGTCTTGGTCCCCTTACATCTATCTAGAGACTGCTACGACTGGCAAACCACGATACCGCTTCAGCGTCAGTCCTTTAAATATCTTGGGATCTGGGTTGCTCTCCTCCCGGAATTGGGCTGGTCCCTCAATGTTGCCCCGGTCGTGAAGAAAGCTAGGGCGGATCTCCACAGGTGGCAGACGCTGCCCCTGAACCCCCTGGGGAGGGTCGCTCTGTTTAAAATGATGATTCTTCCCAGATTTCTTTACGTTCTCCAAAACACCCCCTTCTGTTTTCCTCGGGCTTGGTTTCGGGAGCTGGACACTATGGCTACTAAATTCCTCTGGGGGGGAGGTAGGGCCCGGTTGGCGTTGAATCTCTGCCGGATTCCATCATTCGACAGGGGCATGTGGATGACGCATTTATACCTATACTACCTGGCGACTCGCCTATTGACTATACATGACTGGTTTAACGGGGGTTGGTCTGACCCGGCCTACAGGCTGGAACTAAACGTGCTCGGCCTGCCCAACATCCAGTCCCTAATGTATGGGGCATTTATCCCTTCTACCTTGCCTGAAGTCACGCGCTCTGCGCTCTTGGCCTGGCGGGCAGCTCTGCGCCACACCCAGTGGACACACAAACTCACCCAACACACGCCTCTATGGCATGGTACATGGCTCCGGGAGGTCAGTGGGCTGCAGGGGTTTCGAACATGGGATCTTATAGGGATCTCTCAACTCGGAGATGTGTGGGCGAGCGGTCGCATGCGCTCTTTTCAGGACCTCCAGTCCAGATACTCCCTGCCCCAACACAATTTTACAAATATTTGCAACTACGACATGCCCTCCACGTACATATATCGGACGGCACCAGGATCCCTGAATACAGTCCTCCCGAGGCGCAGACAATGCTAGGCGACTTAGGGAAAGGGGGTATTTCCCGCATTTATCGGACACTGGTTAATAACACCCCAACCTCATTAGTCCGACTTAGGGACCAATGGGAGGAGTGGGTGGGTCCCCTAGAGGAGGAGGATTGGCGTGATGCCCTCATGTCACCCAAGACGGTCACAGCATCCGCTAAGCTCCGCTTGATCCAATTATATTATTTACATGCTGCCTACTTAACCCCGAGGCGCCTCCACCGAGCTGGTTTTTATCCGACTGCCTCGTGCACGAGGTGCGGACACGATCCAGCCGACTTTTTCCACATGGTATGGGCATGCCCACGACTGGCTTGGTTCTGGGGTGAGATCGAGGGGGAGCTTACAGAGGTCCTGGGATGGGAGGTTCCCCACGATCCACGACATTCACTTCTTGGGATTACGGATGGGCTAGACGGGTCCAGGAACAAGAAACTACTTTTCAATACAGCCATGGTGGTGGCCAAGCGGGACATAGCCGCCTCATGGAAGCTTCCCACACCACCATGTTCTGAGAAGTGGCGGAGGGGGGTGGACTGGTGCGCGGCACAAGAAAAGTCCATGTATGAGGCGCGGGATGTCCTAAGAAATATCGGAGGGTATGGGGCAAATGGTTGGGGGCCGTGGAGTAGCCTGAACTCTGTACACAGTGCTTGTATTCAATGCTACGTGGTGGGGTCAAATGTAATGTTTTTGCTCTTTCAGTTGGATGTCTGTCAATACTGTCACTATCTGATGCCGTATTGCTGGTGCTTGTTCTTTATCAAAACAATAAAATTGATTATCAAAAGAAAACCTGCTCTCTGCAACCTGAGAAGAGCCCAGGAGGCTGGACCTGCTCTCTTTTGTAGTCAGGGCAAAGATGGGGACTCCAGGGGTCATAAGAATGACTTCCTGTTAAAGCTACAAGTGACAAGTAGCAACAGGATCGGGACTGGACTCTCCTGTCGTCCCAAGCCTGCCACCCTGTAAGTTTCTAAGTGCTTTCCTTGAGGTCCTGTGTGGCTTTAGAATTGTACTCCTGTGGTGGATTGGGGCTTAAAGGACTCAGGGGCACATGCATCATTGTTTTTTGCGGTTGCAAAGGGGCAGATTCGCAGAATCTGCCCCTTTGCTACCGCAATTTTTGCATTTGGGTTGCATCATTCCAAATGCAAAAATCCCTATTTAAGTAAGCGCAAAATTTGTGATTACTTAATTACGATTGCATTTAGGGAATCGCAAATTGCGATTCCCTAAATGCAATGCTACAAAAAAAAAGCGATTTCGCTTTTAAGAAACGCAAATTACCATCAACTTAAAGTTGATGGTAATTTGCTAAAACTTTGAAAAATGCACAAAAGTGCCTTTTTCAAAGTTCTATGTTGCACACAAACATGCCCTAAATTCCTAATTTTGATGCATGTGGCCCTCAAAGCAGAAGGTAAAATATTTTACCAGGGCAAACCTGGTTAGTATGTCTGACCTGCGCCCCATTGTAGTCAAAGTTAAATTACGCTTAGATCCTGTTCTTCTGCGACCATTGACTATCATTGGCACTTTGTGCTTCTTGGAGTTATTTATACTTAAAACTTTACAAATTTGTATCTCCGGTTCCCCTTATTTGATTTTTGTCATTTTAGTGTAATTGTGTTTATTACATTTTATTCTATTTTTCTACTTTGTTTTGGGGGTATTTAGTGTTCTGTGATTTAACTTTACACATTGCCTCTAAGTTAAGTCTGTCTGCTGTGTGACATAGCTACCAGGGGGTTGAGCTTAGGTCTATATAGTGACTTTAGTTGTTCACCCTTACAAGGATTGCTATAAGTACTTGAGGTGAGTACTTATCACCCTCAACTAATACCCCAATTTCTTACACTATCTGATATGTTTTGTACTTCCCAACGTCGTAAGGATTATAGGGCCAGATGTACAAAGCTTTTTTCAGGTCACAAATGGCCCGATTCTCCAAATTGTGCTGTTTGTGACTGGAAAAGAGCATTTTACTTTGTACCAAACCCTATCTACTGAATCGCACAATGGATTACCGATTCAGTGTTAGGAAGGGGCATGTTAAGGGCGTCCCTTTCTATTAGCGACTCGCAGTGGTATGTGTGAATGTTTTGTGACTGAAATACGGTTGTAAACCATTCGTATTAAACTGCTTACTAGTAGGTGGGAACCCATTCACAAACAGGAAGGGGTCCCCAAGGGACCCCTTCTCCTTTGTGAATAGTTTTGAAAACTATTTAAGAGCAGGTAGTGGTCCCACGGACCGCTGCCTACTCCTAAAAAATTAAAAGAAAGCTTTTCATTTTTCTTTTTGAAAAGCATCCTGTTTTAAGGGAAATGGGCTGTATTTAAAAAAAAAAAGTTACTTTAGTTAAAAGCAAACAGAGACATGGTGGGCTGCTGTCCCCAGCAGGGCACCATCCCTGTGTTTTAAGCGATTCCCAATAGGTCGCAATTCGCAAATTGCGACCTATCTCATGAATGGTAATGAGGTAGGTCAATTGCGACCCACTGGGAATTACTAACAATGTTAAACACATTGTTGCACAAAGCTGTTTGTGATTTCCTAATAGCGAATCGCCAAAATTTGCTATTAGGGAATCGCAAACTTGCGATTTCGTACATCTGGCCCAAAATGAGGTAATGTCTTGATTACTTAGCTTGTAATTCCATTATGCAAACTTTTCCATCCCTCCTGGAGGCTACAATCTTAAAGAAGAATCAAGTTGGGAGAGGAGTAGGCCTAACGGCTAGGGCGGTCGACCGCAAATCTGAGGAACTGGGTTCTAATCTCGGCAATGACGCATCCTGTGATTCTGGGCAAATCACTTAATCTCCCCCTGTCCTCATGTAACGCAACTGGTGCTATGTAAAGCGCTCTGATACCCGATATCTTCGGGTCAAGTTTGCGCTATATAAAACTCCATAAAATATAAAAATAAAAAAATAAATAAGTTCCTGGTCTAGATATTAGCAGACGCCTTTCAGCTCTCTGAACCTGAACTAAGGTCTCTCCATTTACACGGCGGTAACTTACCCACAGCCGAAGTGCATCTAACTCATGGAAGGCAATTGTCTAAAGCTCTTGATCTGCAGGAAGCTTCACACATTTTAGGGGGCCCAGCTTGATCCAATCAAACGAGGCTGCAGCACTTCAGCCCTACTTAAAGGCATCCCTGGGCAGGCCAGCTTTAAAAAGTATACCCAATATGAGATTGTTAGCCCTACCATTATGGGAATTCCAAGTGCATTGGATTTCCAAAAGCATGAATCTGAGCCCCTGTGCCACCTATTATTCCGCTGCCCAGCGTTGTTAACTGACAGACGCATTCTGCTGAAGCCACTATTTCTAAAGCATGAGCTAAGAACCTGCAGGGACGCGGTCATCTACGCTTACACATGTGAGGTCCCAATGGAACTAGCAAGAATGGCAAAATGTTACTCCATTTTAGGGGAGCAGCTAAGGGCATGCAACACTTGAACTCTTCCAGCCACTGTAACACCTACTTCTAGAACATTATGGTTGGAACCACCTACATTAATCCACTGTACACCCTGGATTGAACTTGAAATGCTGTTATCCCATCTATGGCCAGAACATGGGGCAATTTTCAATAAGGCATTGTCCATGTTGTTCTTAATTGAAACACTGTCGCATCACTTGCATTTAGATCTAACTTTGCACTTTATTTCCATCTCAGATATGTACTAAGTGGCAACAAATGGGTTGGTGGAGCCTTCATACTCTTGCATGCCACACCCTGGTTGGCTGAGCTCTCACACCCTAGGCACGTTGCACTTTGGCTTGAATTTGACACATTGTTAGAATATATGTGCTCAATCGGGTGGTTAAACTTGACATGCAGCTATACCACCAGTACCTTGAATATAATTTTGCACATTACCTCTTCTCCATCTTTTTGCACAATGGGAAATCGAAAGCATATTTTTTTAACCACATTACAGTTTTAAGCTATTCATTATATTGTAATGTCTTTTTATTCTTTTTATTTTATTATTGTGAAGATTTCAATTAATCATACAAAGCATTATTCACTAATTCCTGGAGGCTACATCCTTCTTTGAGGTACGATAGAGCAGTGGGCATGGTTGCTAATTATAGTGCTGAAGGACAGGCATGGAGAGTTTGTGTTTTTTTCTTTGGATAATCAGCAGGAAGCCTGGGGAGGTGAGGACACTTCATATCTTACATTGGGACAAAGGAAATGATTCAGGGTGAGATTGCTGGTAAATCATCATGAACGGTCTATCTTTGCTTCTCTTTACTCTCATTGTGACTGAATACTTTATAAAGCTGTCTGCATGCTCTAAATCTTTCATTGCTTGCTCTGCGCCTGCACACTTTTATTGGAAAATCTACACACATATTAAATCATGTTTCTGCAACAGATTTCTAAATGCTGTTTCCTCACCTTAGAATATTCCTCAGACATTACACTGGATCTGGATAATCTTGAGCAGTACCTCTGCATGCCAGGGGGTGGTGTCATTCATCTGTGCATCAGCATCGTCTGGATCGGAAGTGTTCCTTTCTGTCAGTGCCAACAGCATGGATCCGTAGTGCTACCTGAGTCACTTTTTGAGGACGCCTTTTTTGACATTTGGTCGAGCTATTTTGAGCTTTTGCTCCCAGTGTGTTTAGGGAACATGTCCCTTCCGAAACTAACGAGTTTAACACCTTGTGCGCCTTCGGACCTCACAGAGCCGAGAGGTGCCTCTGCTGGAGGTGGTCTCTGGATCCATCCCCAGATCCAGACCTACTCCACCTTGGGTGCCTGCTCCCACCCTGAAACCTCAGTACCCGGTGCTAACCCTGACGTAACAGGAGCCGCTTGACGACAAAGAGCTTATTTTCATCACCGACTCTGGCACAGCACCCCCGAGCAAAGTTTGATGTCGATGCCAGCACGGTCCAGGCCTTATCAGACCCTGGAAACGCTCCTATCACCTTTAGACTCACCCTTCTTCCCTGAGGTGAGATGTTGAGTGGGAAGAAGTTAGTTCTCTGGACGAGGACGGTGATGAAAACTAGTATGAGGAGCTGTGTGATGCCAGTGGTTTGGATATCTCTCTAGACTCTGGCATGCTTTCCCATTTGGGTCCAGTGTTAGAGGCAGGCTCTTCATTCGCTATGGTGATGTGCAGGGTGGTGGAGGTCCTCGACCTACAGCTACCTGTCGTCGAGATCAAGACCAACATATTGATGAATTTGCTCCAACCAGCAGCAAGCTTGGCAGAGCCTCTCTTCCCCTTCAATGAAGTCCTTACCAACGTCTTCCTCAGGACATAGGTCAAGCCTTGCACAGGGGCACCCTGAAAAGCGACACCGCTCCACTCCAGGAGACTCAGCTTTCCTTTCAGAGCACCCTTTTTCAGGGAGCCTCCTCAGCCATATTTACACCACCCTTGTAAATATGGGTCAGTGTGAAAATCAATGGAATGCCCACCACAACACCCATTGCCTGCCCATTTCGCACTACATATAGCGTGAAAGGGTGCCTTATTCACAAGGCAGCGCTAAGCCACGTTAAATGGCTTAACGCAGCCTTGTGAATAAGGCGAAGCCCCTATCACCACTAAAACGTCGAGAAAAGTGACATTGTGGTGGCAATAGGGACTTGTAAATATGCTCCATAGGTTCTTCTCCACCAGCCAGGCTTTGCAGTCAGGAAACATCACATGCCTCATCGGCCAATATTCCCATGCACTGTGGGATTCAGTGACGCAGTTGTTCTCGATCCTCCCAGAGGAGATCTGAGTCATTCTTAACAAGCCCTAATCGATGGCCTCCACAGTGGTTCTGCGCCGCCAAACCTAGTTGCGGTCCACTGAGTTTTTGATGGACATCCAGTCATCATTCATTGATATGCCATACGGTGGCTCCCTCTTGTTTGGCAATAAAGCTGACAAAGGCCCTAGAGTAGTTTTGAGAGAGCCATGTTACTGCCAGATCTCTTGGCCTTTCGCTGACTGACGGCCCCCAACAGCAGTCCTTTCGCCTAAGCAGCAGAAGAAGTCGGGCGTTTTTGGGCTTCCACAGTTATCAACCTTACCCTTCTACCCAGCAGGACACCCTGTCCTTTCAGGGAAAGGGTCGCAGATCCCAAAATGGAAGAGGGAGCCACAACCAGTGTGTTGCCCAATTCCATGCCTCTCCGTTTTAAAAATTATTTTCATTTTGTTTAAGGTATTTTATTTGTTTTTAATGTTGCACTGACTGGAGTGGGAATAGTACATTTTACCCCTCCACAATCCTACACTTTCCCTACTGTTGCACTGACTGGAGTGGGAATATTAAATGTTACCCCGCCGCAATCCTACTGTTGCACTGACTGGAGTGGGAATAGTAATTTTTACCCCTGCGCAATCCAACACTTTCCCTACTGTTGCACTGACTGGAGTGGGAATTGTTAATTTGACCCCTCCACAATCCAACACTTTCCTTACTGTTGCACTGACTGGAGCTGGAATAGTGAATTTGACCCCTCCACAATCTAACACTTTCCCTACTGTTGCACTAACTGGAGTGGGAATAGTAAATTTTACCCCTCCACAATCCAACACTTACCCTACTGTTGCACTGACTATAGTGGGAAGAGTTAATTTTACCCCATCACCATCCAACACTTTCCCTACTGTTGCACTGACTGGAGTGGGGATATTAAATTTTACCCCTCTGCAATAAAACATTTGCCCTACTGTTTAACTGAGTGGAGTGGATATAGTTTATTTTACCTCTCTGCAATTCAACACTTTCTCTCCTGTTGTATTGAGTGTAGTTCGACTTGTAAATTTTACACCTCCTGAGTATGACACTATGGGGCCGATTCCGATGTCGGACGGACTCAGGTCCGTCCGACATCGGTCCGGAGCCGTAACCGACCGACCTGCTGTCGTCGGTTACGGCCCAGGCAGTACGATGCGACTGAACCCTGTTCGGTCGCACTCGTATCTCCCACAATGGGAGCATGCATTCCGGACGGAATGCATGCTGGCATTGGAGAAAGCAGGGGTGCAGTTCAACCCTGCACCCTGTGGCCGGCACCCCAAGGTGCCTGCCACCGGGTGCAGGGTTCAACAGAGGGGCACCATAGGTGCCTCCAGGCCGCCATGGGGGTCCCACTGTGGGCCCCCAAAGACAGTGACCGACTGCCTTTTCGTGCCGGAAAGACCGGCACGAAAAGGCAGTGAAAAACTGCCATCGTACTCCCTCGGTCGCAAAGAGGCAGCCGGGGGAGTACAGAGGGATTTCCGGATGGCTGACGGGCTCTCCGAACCCGTCGTGAGCCATCCGGAAATCCGAGTTGGATTCTTTTCCGACCGAGCCCATCGGAATGACTCGGTCGGAAAGGAATCCGAGCGGCACGTTCCGATTCGGTCGGAAGGGCTCCGACCATCGTTCGGTGCCCTTCCGGCCGAAATCAGAATCGGCCCCTTAGTCTGCTCTGGTATAAATTGTAGTGGGACTAGTACATGTATTAATTTGAATTGTATTTAGTTTATTTTATATTGTTTACTTTTATATTAATATGTTTTTGGTTATTTAAAATAATAATATTTATAATTAAAAATGTTTATAATATTTTTAGTAAATAATCTTTTTAATTTTTTTCATTATTTATTTGTATTTAAAATGGTTTCTTTAAAAAACAATTTTATTGGATAGATGCATAAACATTTATTTTTCATATAATCACATTTTAAAAAGTTCTAAATTATAATATAAATTTAAAATATTAATTTAATAATGTTATTAAATTAGATATATGTAAATATATATATTAATATATATGTTTGTTTTAATTTTTGAAATTAATCATTTGTTATATATTTTTTACAATTATATATATTTTATTTTTATTATATTAGTATAATTATTTAATTGAAGTATTGTTTACTATTTAAGTTTATATATATTTAAAATTCGATATTTTAGACAACTATATTAGTGACAACTATATTTTTTTCTTGATATTTTTGTTATTTTAATTATAAGTATAGGAAGTCGATATTTTTGAATTCTATATTTTTGACCCGATAGTTTTGTAGTTAGATATTTTGTCAGTGAACCCTATTTTAGACCTGTGCATTTTCAACTATTTCCTGCAGAAAGAGAAGTTCAAAATGCTCTTGTTGGTTCTGCCCTGGATCCTGGATGAGTGTTTGACCGGTGGGACATGTATTTTCTCATCCCTGTCCTGCCATCCCACAAGAATTATCTGCGGTTCACGGAGGGCTATGGGCATTTTCAGCATGCTGTGCTCCCCTTTGTCTTTACCAGTGCACCTCAGGTTTACACAAAAGTGATGGCAGTGGTTGCAGCACATTTGCAGAAGTCAGGGGTTCCAGTCTTCCCTACCTCAATGACTGGCTGCAGAAAAAGGCCTCACCCCAGGCAGTCGTCCCTCAACTATGGCGAACTTTCTGCTTTCGCTGGGGTTCATTATCAATGTGCCAAAGTCACACCTGGCTCCCTCTCAGAAGCTCTGCTATGCAGTTCCAGGCATACCCTCTGGAGTGGCAAGTGCAGGATATTTAATGTCAGACTAAGATTCCAATGTTTCAGCCTCTATCCTGGATTTCCGTGAGACAGACCTGAAGTCCCAGTGGATGCAGCATCAGGGAAATCTCTCGGACCTTGTCCAGATATTGGAGGAGACGGCAAAAGATCTGCAGTGGTGGCTGACGAACTGTGACTGTACCAGCGGCAGAGCCTTCACTCTTCCCCACCCAGAGCTCACAGTGGTTACAGATGCATCACTCTTGGGTTAGGGCGGCCATCTGGGAGAGGTGGAGATCAGAGGACTTTGGTCTCCAGCATAGTCTCTGTATCAGTTTTCTGGAGCTGAGATCAATTTGCTTGGCACTAAAAGCAGCCCTCCCAACCATCAAGGGGAGGGTGGGTCAGGAGTCCAAGGATAATACCACCGCCATGTGATTCAGCAATATGCACGGCGGAGTGGGGCCACTGGCTCTGTGCCAGGAGGCACTGAGACATTGGGCTTGGCTGGAGATCCAGGACATTTTTCAGTTGGTAGAGCACCTAGAGTGATCTCTGAACACCAGGGTGGAGACACTCAGCCATCGATGACTTGCCGATCACGAATGACAGTGACACCAGGAGTTGTTCTTCTGTGCTTTGGCGTTTCCAAAGCGTACCCACTCAGGGACGCATTTCACCTTAAGTGGGTCTCAGGACTCATGTACACTTTCCCGTCAATACGATTCCTGCCCCTAGTTCTCAATAAGGATAGGAACGACTGGGCCCAGGTCATTTTTGTGGCTCCGGATGGGGCACTAAGAGTCGGATATGTCGACCTCCTGAGCCTGAGTATTTGCCCTCTGTTCAGGCTGCCCCTTCAGGAGGATCTTCTGTCGTAACAACAGGGCAGGGTCATGCTCAAACTTCATGCATGGAGATTGAGTGGAGACCTTCCTCCCTCCTGAGGTCTGTGATGTAATCTTGGCAGCCAGGCTTCCCTCCACCAAGATGGTATACAATGCCATTGAGATAAGTTCATAGCTTGGCAATCCTTGTGCAAGGTGAATCCCTTATTGGCTTAGTTATCAGACATTCTGTTATTTGCTCTTAACTTAACCCAGCAAGGCCTTGCTCTGGGCACTGCTAGAGGTTATATTTTTGCCATATCGGCTTTTCTGTGGCTGCTGGATCAACCCTCCGTGTTTAAGTCACTGGCTGTGACGAGGTTCTTAAAAGGGTTTTAACATTTGTTTCCCCTATTCCATGTGTGCAGACCCAGTGAGATCTCAATTTGGTTCTAACTTTTTTGAAGTGTACCCCATTCAAGACTTTGCACAACTGCTTGTTGAGGCTGTTTGACATTGGCTAGGAGAGTTCGCGAGCTTCAAGCTCTGTCCATTAACCCTCCATACACCAGATTCTACCCAGAGAAACTGGTCCTTTGGACACATGCCTTTTTTCTACAAAAGGTGGTCACCCCTTTATATATATATTAGAACATCACACTGCCTACATTATTTGCTCCACCTCATCCTGCAAAGGAGGAGAGACTCCATCGGCTGGACCCAAAAAGAACTCTCTCTATATTGATTGCATCATCGGGTGGACAATCAACTCTTTATTGGGTTCAGAGGGGTGAAGAAAGGCAAAGCAGCGCAGAAACCAACCATCTGTCAACAGATTGTGTTCTGTATTTAAATCTGCTACACACTAGCTGAAACTCAGCCTCCTTAGGGCTTGAAGGCCCATTCCAACAGGGCCAAGGCCTCCACTACAGGGTTAGCATGCGGGGTGCCAGTCCTGGACATCTGCCAGGCTGCTACATGGGCGTCACGTCACACATTCGCAAAGCATTACTGCTTGGACAGTCAGTTCCATCAGGACAGGCAGTTTATCACTTTTGTTCTCCAGGACTTCCTGATTTGAGCCTGTCTGCAGTCCCACCTCTGGGGAAGTATTGTTCTTCTGATAGAGACTTCTAACTGCAGAGTCCTCACCTTAGAAAAGGTATCCAAGCGAGTTACTTACCTTCGGTAATCCTTATTCTATTAGAAACTCTATCTAACTGCAGATTCCTCACTGACCCTCCCATCATCCCCACTCTGCGATATGGGCTCTTCTTCATCTTGAAGCTTTTAGATTCTGCACACTAGTCACCTATTGGTCACTCGTAGCCAGTAGCGGTCAGCAGGGAACAAGAGTGGAGGGGCGGGTGGGTGTTGCAGGGGGAGGGCACAAAATAAAAACATAAACACTTACCTCTTCGCCGCGTCTCGAGTCCTCAGCGTCTCTCCTCCATTGTCCCTCGTCGTCTCTCTGCCGGAACTAGGAAGCACACAGGCTCCCTCCCCTAAGCCAATGCAGCGTTGTGATTGGTCTGAGCACCATGGCTCGGTGCTCAGACGGGGAATGGGAGGCTGGGCATGTTCCGCACCAGGATGTTTAATGCAGCCTGGTGGGGAACATGCAAAGTGCGCAAGACTGCTTGGCTGGCCCGAGAGGGCCGACCAAGCAGTCATGCGCACTTTGTCGTGCAGCAACCACTCCATGGCATCATGGGAGTCCCAGCCCAGCCCCGCCCTGCCCAACCTGGCCGATACAGGAAATAAAATGATAATAACAGAAATATCTTCTGTGTATATCATTTGATTTTTTTTACACTGCCCCGAGAGCAGTGGGGCCACGCTCCTCTGCCTTAGCTGAGGAGCCGCCACTGCTCGTAGCTCCATGTTTTGATGTGGAAATATCCGCAAAAGTAGCTGATGGCAGCACGCCAGAGTGGCGCTTATGTGGGCACCGTGAAATCACTTCCGTCCCGGACAATGCCAACGCAGAGTTGAACGTGCCACCTCCGGGCATGCAGAGGTACTGCTCAAAGTTTTCCAGATCCACTCTAATGCCTGGGGAATATTTAAGGTCAGAAATCTGTGGTTAGATAGTCTCTATCAGAAAAAGCATTAACAAAGGTAAATAACTTGTTCTGCTGACTTTACATGTGCGCACTTAATTCAACCCATTTATGTCTTTCTTTGACAGTGTGTGGCAGTCCCTCATTCAGCCAAACCCGGATCGTTGGTGGAGAGCAGGCGCAGCCCGGAGAATGGCCCTGGCAGGTCAGCTTGCAGCGCTATGAGCAGCATATGTGTGGTGGGTCACTGATCTCCAGCAGATGGGTGATCACTGCTGCTCGCTGCCTCTGGTAAGCATGAGTGCAGGCTACAGGCATGTAGTCAATGGAATAGAAGTGTTTAGTTGGTATTAGCAGTAAATTATTGTAAATCAAAATAATCTTACTTAATAATCATACTTACCTGGCAGGGGAGACACCATGATCACGAAGTGTTTAGTTGGTATTAGCAGTAGATTATTGTAAATCAGAAAAATCTTGCCTTTTAATTATACTTACCTGGCAGGGGAGACATAAAGATCACGAAGGCGGTTCTCCCAGGGTGAGGCTCATCCATTGCACTCCAGATGTGCTGACCCCTGTGATGTCCCCAAATGCGGGATACTCAACTGCATCATTTCTGGTAGTGGGGGACTAGATTTGCACTTTGCCCTGGAAAAAAAAAATAATAATAATAATTTATCCAGTTTTCAAGAAAGTGCATCACAGGACTTCAATGAGCGCAACTGCTCATCACTTAAATGCTATGTGAACGATAACCATCCTGTCACGTGTATCATTGTGTGATGGAGGTATGTCTGCTATTCTTACATTATTTCTTAAGAAACCAAGGGCCCATATTTGATCATATCTGAACCAGACCTGATTACTGTCCAGATTTTATCACAAATCACAGAGGTTGATGTATGCAACGTCATTGCCATCATTAGAAATGTTAAGGGGTTGATGACCAGTTTAGATTAATGGAACTGATACAATTGTCTCGGTTGTTTCCCTTATTTGGGCCTCAATTACAAGTGGCCTGTTAAACAAGTTACCTGGTCTATCCAATTACAAGTGTTTGTTGTTCACACAGAGACTGCTTCTAAAGTAAAGTTCCTTTACTAGAACTATATAAAAGGAACTATATCACAGGCTATAGGGATGTAAGAATCCTACAGGTTGAAGAGAACAGGGTGTGCAGGACATTATTGTTGATCCCAGTGTCTAGTCCTGATTTCGCAGCACACCAGGAGAAGTGATCCTCAAACATTGCGCCTTTACTACTCTGGGCGTTAGTATGGCACAATGAGCATGCCTTGCTCAATAAAGGGGTAATTGAAGACTGTTTTGCCTGTGATTCAGGGATGGGAAAATCTCTTGGCTTAAATACATTAGGGATTCTTCTATCAGGCTTGACAATTTACCCCCATTTCTTGTCTCTACATGGGGTAAGGAAATCAAATAGGGGTGGGTTGCCAAGAAATTTATGACTGCACGGCAATGCTACAGAGAACAGGCTGAGCTACCTAAATCCCACATGCTGAACTATGGGCCTGATTAGGATGTCGGGTGGACTCACGTGCGTCCGCCACCCTAACTGAGATGGGGACCGCCCGACATAGTGTCGGGGGTCCCACAGGCCAAATTACAATGCGACCGCCACAGTGGCGGTCGCATTGTACAGGTTTTCCAGTGCGGCGGGTGCTGCTGGCTGCAGCACCCGCTGCAATGGGAAAAAGGGATGTGTAACACATCCCTGTACTACGTGACAGGCACCATGCGGTGCCTGTCACTTGGTACAGGGATCTGTTGGGGGGCACCCCCCACACCCAAAGAAAAGGGCCCGGGGTGAAGGGGGGCCTGCTATCGGCCCCCAATGTCCATCCCTGCCAGCCTTTCCATGGCGGGTGAACCGCCATGGAAAGGCTGGTGGGGAGGGACCATCCTAATCCCTACCTGATAGGCACTGCCACCATTGTAGGGATTGGGAGGCCCTCTGCAGCACCGGTGGGCTCAAGGAGCCCATCGGATGCGTGGCGGTCGGGCTTTCCGCCCGCCTGCACACTGCCCGCCATCAACATTTGGTGGGCGGAAAAGCTGCTTAGGATGGCGGGGAGAACGCCACCGACAGCCTGTCAGTGGCGTTCTCCGACAGCCTGTCGATGGCGGTCTCCCGCCATCTTAATCAGCCCCTATGTTATGATTCAATCCTCTGATGGCTAGAGTTATACCTGGACTAGGTTGCACAATCATGGAAGCATCCACCCCTGACTGGGTTCAAATCAGGCTCTATTATGTGGCAACTATGTTTCTTTTTTTTTTTTCTTTTTTTTTATTGGTTTTTTCCGTGTACAGCACAGCATATATCTATTGATTATGGCCAAAAAAGGATAAGTAATCAATATACATTTTAACAATTCATTGTAAACATACACCACATAATACAACCCCCTAGAAAAAGAAAGAAACAATTCTTCTAAAGTTAAAGGTTGTAATCATGAGGTAAAATAAATGAAAAAGAAAGAGCTATCCATCAGATAAATGAGAAAAAAGAGGAAGAGAAAATAAATAATACAGGATAACAAATGAGAAGCTAGCATAAGGACAAACTATATCATGACTCAAATTTTTATGCATAAAAACAAAAATATCTAGAAACCATTATGAGCCAGCGACTCCTTCCAACTATACATAGGGGCCCATATGCGTCTGCCTAAGATTTTCCCTCTTTTACCCTTCCTTTCATATATTCCCCTTTCCAGATTAAATATCGAGAGCAGCCGGGCTAACCATAACTGAAATGTTGGTGCGGCTTGATCTAACCAGCCTGAAGCGACAGTTATTCGTAATACAGCCATAGCCAAAAAAGAAAATAATCCGCCGTCGATTGCCCTTGGCTATTATCCACCCCGAGAAGCATTAAGGCTGGAGTTAATTTAATTTTATGGCCCAAGGAGGATTCAAAAAATGCTGTAATAGATAATTTAATCCTATCAAGGCCTGGACAAGTGGAAAACATATGGACTAAATCCGCGTTAAATGAATTACACCGTGGACATGTAATACCCTCTTGTCCCCCCATTGTGAAATCTTAGCCGGTGTATAATATAAAGAGAAAGCTGTTTTATAATGCTGGGCCCATAGCCCAGCTAAACTTAGTACTGTCCGCGCCAGCTCTAAAGACTGAAAAAAATTATCCAAATCAGTTCCCAGCCTGTCTTCCCATTTTTTGCCATGTTTTTCAAGATCATCCACTTTTGTTACAACTAATTCTTTATAAATTCCTTTAATAGTACAGCCTTCCCTACTTCTTATTGCCTCAATAATTTCAGCCTTACGGAATCCTAAACGCCCACCCCCCTTTTTAGTGAAAAAGCTTCTGAGTTGGAGATATTTAAAAAAATTCCGTGAATCGATTCCAAACTTATCCTGAATATCCTTAAATTACAAAAACCCATCTGAACCCGTTAGATCTCCAACTTTCGTAATGCCACACTCTGCCCACACAGCCATAGTTTGGTCCGAACAAATTTGTGGGAGCGTGGGATTGCCAAACAATTGAGTGAAGTAATTTATTCTCCCTAACCCCAACTTTTTCCTTAATGCGGCCCAGATTTTAAAAGCTGCTTGCAGGGTTTTAAATTTGGTTCTCTTGTAATAACTCGGCTCACTAAATTTTAAAAAGCAATTCGCTGCATCTTCCCCCACCAGTGACCTATAAACATCTGATGATCTATCTAGAAAATTGGCTGGATCTATAACACCCCCACCAATCATCCCACACATATACTGAAATGCCGCGGCCCAATAATAAAACTTGAAATCTGGGACAGCCCATCCACCTCTTTCCAAGGGTAAAGACATATATCGTAAAGCCCTTCTTGTTTTGCCATGTGCCCACAAAAATCGATTGGTCATATTATCTATACTAGTAAGCCATTTTTTCTCGAATTCCAAGGGGATTGCCCTGAATAAATATAAGATCTTTGGGAGAAGAACCATTTTAATCACATTACAGCGGTCAACCAGTGATAGTTGTAGATTGTGGAATCTATCAAGATCTATATTTGCCTTCGGTATTATTGGAGCAATATTCATAGCCACTAATTTATCCAAGTCTGAGGTTATAATAATCCCAAGATACACCACTGAGTCTAACATACGCGGATCAGAACTAGCAATCTCCCCATTCACTACAGTCTGGGTCTTCTGATTGTTTAATGTGTATCCCGAAATTTCTCCAAAAGCTAGAGCTATATCCTCAACAGCCTTTATTGCTGTTACGGGATTAGATGTTACCAAAGCCACGTCATCTGCATATGCAAGGACCTTTGTGGGTATCTCATGATATATAATAGGCTTGATTTCCCGGCTAAATTCAAATTGCCGTAATAGGGGGTCTATATAAATAGCAAAAAGAAGGGGTGAACATGGGCACCCCTGCCTGGTGCCTCTTTTTATATCGAAAGATGCGGTGTATTTCCCATTAATTCTAAGGCGAGCTGTTGGAGCTTTATATAAATTGCTGATAGCCTTGATAAACCCCTGTCCTAAACCAAACCATCTCAATGCCTCCCATAAATAATCCCAGGAGACCCTATCAAAGGCCTTCTCTGCGTCTAAGAGCAGCAGAGCCATAGGGTCCCCTGAGACTTCTGCTGCATCGAATAGGGTTATTGCCCGCCGAATGTGTTGAGTGGTCCCTCTCCCCGGAATAAACCCATGTTGATATGGGAATATTACCTTTCCAATTATAGAATTTAACCTACTAGCAAGAGCCTTAGATAGTATCTTTACGTCACTATTTATTAAAGTAATTGGCCGGTATGACCCTGGTTCCTGGGGTGGTTTCCCCTTTTTTTAAATTATAATGATATCTGCCCCAGACCAAGAATCTGGAGTTGAACCCCCAAGTTGTGCCAGACATAATATTTTAATCAAATCAGAGCAGACTTCTACCCAAATTTTTTTATAAAATTCAAGGGGGATCTGGTCAGGGCCAGCGGCCTTCCCTGAGGGGAGGTTCTTTAAAGCGCAAAAAATCTCATCCTGTGTTAATGCTGCCTCAAGTTTAATGCTATCCTCACTTTCAATATTCTGCAATGGTATATCATTGAGATAGCCCTGAATCTGACTCTGCTGTATGGGGGTTGCTGCATCATATTGTTGTTGGTAAAATTGCCGAAATACTTCTTGAATCCCTGATGGGTCCGTAATTAGACTTCCGTGTTTGTCTATAATTTGATTTATTTCGCATCCCACGCTTCTTTGCCTAAGTCTAACTGCCAGCAAATGGCCCACTCATTCGCTGAATTCATGGCACTGTTCTTTTTTGGCTAAGAAGAGTTCTGCCACCTTTGATGCGGCACGATCACCAATTTCTGCCTTTGCCCAGGCTAGCCTGAGAATAATATCCTCTAAGGGTAACCCTATCTTTACTGCAGTAGCCAACTCCTCCTCTATTTTAACTAGATTTTTATTCTGCAGTGCCTCACGTTGCTTCTCCCTTTTCTGTCGTGAGAGGCTATAACTAAGTGTCTCCCCCCTAATCCCGGCTTTAAAAACGTCCCATACAATCCCAGCGGGAGCGCTATATCTGTTTATATCCCAATATATCTTGATCCATTTCTTCATATGGATAATATAGTCAGGGTCTAACAAAAGCCCTCTTTCAAACGTCCAGATCCGCTCAACCTGTGCTACACTAGTAAACGCCAGTGTAAGGACAAGGGGGTTGTGGTCAGAAAGTATTCTAGGGTGCTTCTCAATTTTAACCCGATACCCTAATGAATGTGAAATAAAAAAGTAGTCAAGCCTAAAAACTGCCTTATGTGGAGCGGAGAAGAAGGTACTGCCGGGATCGTTGCCATTTAATTGGTGCCATGAATCTATTAGACCATGATTATTAACTAAATTTGTGAGAGCCTTAAAGACTCTCTTCTTGCGTCCCACGTAAATGCCTCCATAACTGTCCCATAACCCACCAGAGCCATCAATATTAAAATCACCACACATTAACAGTGGGGTAGGCCAATTTGCTAGCTCAATATCTAAATATTCCAATGCTTCCGGATCATCAGCCGTAGAACCATATAGTGAACATAAAGTAAAAGGCTCCCCGGAAAAAACACAATTCAATACTACCCATCGGCCCCACCTATCAGAGAGTTTCTTCTTAACTACTATATCTTTCCTTCGAGTCAAGATCGCAACCCCCCTTGTCTTAGTACCCTGTTTAGTAGCCACCAGAAGGCGAAAGCCCAGTTGTTCCAGAATTCCTTCTCTGCTACCCTCTATGTGAGTCTCTTGAAGACATAGAATGTCGACCTGCATAGATTTCAGAATAATAGCAGCCCTAAGACGTTTGGCTTGATCATTAAGCCCACAAATATTGATCGTAACAATTCTAAGATTAACAAAATTCATAATTACACTTTGTGCCTTTCCTCATACTTGAAGTCAATACTCTTCCTTTCTCTTAATACAGCCCTGCGCTCCATAACCTCTCTAATCCAAACTCCCACTATATACTTCATATGCCTTCTGTGAACGTGCCAAACTTGAACGATTGTGCTGTGCTGTACCTTATCTCCCCCCGACCCCTTGCCCCCTGGGCAACACCTCCCCCCGACCCCTCCCCCCCCTACTCCCTACAGAGGCAAATAGGTCAGGCAGACCTATGTGTGACATTCTGAAACCCAACTCAACTGTCACCGGCCCTCCCACACGCGCATCCCCCCACCCTCGTAATCCAACATCTTACACACATTTCAAAGAATCCCTCTCCGTGTATTACAAAAAAAAAAAAAAAAATCATCATTGCTAAACAACCCGTCATATATATCATTTATCAGTTAAATGATTTTTACATCAAACTGCCCCCGCCCTACCTTTTGAAGCCTTCAGTTCTGCCATAAATTCTTGAGCCTTTATTTCTGAAGAAAAAATATGAACTTGGCCCTTAGCTATAACCTTAAGGCGGGCGGGATAAAGGAGATAGGCTTCGCAGCCCAGCCCCTGAAACCCAGAGATCATTTGTCGGAGCCTCCACCTGCGCTCCACTGTGGTGTGACAGAAATCAGGCCGGGTAAAAAATGTATGACCATCACAAAGCCGCTTAGCGTCTGGTCTGGCCATATCGATTAGAGCCTGCCGCAGGATAAAGTTCCCGACATAGATCAGGATTGCCCTGGGGTGTTCTTCCTGCCTCGCTGAATAGTTCCTCTTCTGCACCAATGGAAAGCGATGGGCCCTTTACATCTCTGTCTCCCAATTCCACTGTGAAAGTTCCGGGAATGCTCTCTTTAACAAGGATACCACAAAGGACATTATGTTCCCCCCTTCCGCATTTTCAGCAATCCCAAGAATACGGACGTTGTTTCTCCGTTGGCGATTCTCGAAATCCTCGAGCTTCCAACACATGTCCATCGCCTGTTTTGCCTGCAGCCCTTTGATCTCCTGCAGTTTGTCCACAGCCTCCTCCAGAGCAACCGTTCTATCCTCCACCTGGGTTACCCTTTCAGTCATTTCAGAACATAGCTTGTTTACTTTATGAATAGAGGCCTGCAGTTTCTTTGTTGCTCGAAGCGACCTCCTGCTTTCTGTTCTGGCCTCGGTCTGCATTTGTTTTAGCGTAAAATACACTAGATCAAGAGACGGAGGAGGAGCGTTACTCCCAGAGGGAGCAACTGACCCCTCTACAGCCCCCGGCACCCCGTTCACATAGACCTGGCTAGTAGCCGAATAGTCCCATTCCAAATTTCGCTCCATGACTCTATCTGTGCTTGACTTTGATCTGATTCTGCGCCTGTGTGAGGCTGATTTGCCACGGCTTGGCCTTTGTACTGTAGATGATTCCTCCGAGTCTGTTTCATCCGTTATACTTATATCGCTAGGGATAGGCGAGTCAGAATCATCATTTAATGAATAAAACTTATCCCCTTCCGGGGAGCCGTGCGTTGTTGTTGCAGGGAGCTGTGGCAGTTGCAGCAATTGTCCAGAAACCACAAGATTAGGGTCGGCCAGAGTCCTTGATTTATTAGTGGATACGGCCCCGGTGCTTTCCAAAAGGTCGTTGTTCTCCTCCGCTAAAACTACTGGCTGAAATGGAACGCATAGTTCAACTGTGCATGGTAAACCCTCTGAGTCTGAGTGTCCAAATATCAGACCCCCGTTAGACAATTCTGAAACTGTTTGTGGATTCAACTCCAGTCCTGGTTGCACTTGCAGCCCAATTGCCAAAATGGTAGGCAGACCTGAATGCAGAGACTCGTTCTTTTTTTCCATTTCTGTGCTTTTGCCGGAGGACGCAGGATCAAATATGAATTGACTTGTGCTTGTACTTTTAATTGCGGTGCTTAATGCATCAGGGAGTGCCAGCGAGGCTTTTGCTAGTGCCTCTACCATTGTAGGCTGCCTCAAAGTCCCCTCTATATTTACCGGCACTGCTGTGCGCTGACGAGTCCCTCCAGCAACACCGGCAACCCGTTAACAGTGACGGGGTCTTTAACTCCGGCAGCCTTTTTTACTTGAGTGCCCCGTCTGCCTGGATTCAGTCTGCGCGCTATATTAGGGGCATTATCCAGCGCTTTCAACACATCAGTATTAGGAGCATTGGGCGCACCGCAGACATCCGTCAAACTTACAGTTCCCTCCGGAGTTTCTTGCGCCCCTCTGGCCGCTCTGACCTGCTTGGGAGCCATGATTCGCTTCAACCGCCAGTACCGCCCCAGAGAGACCGCAGAAACCAGGCGTGGGCAGTGTGGACTCCGGACCAACAGCCGGAGCAGAGCAGCATAGATACTTATGCGAGGCAGTAAACTAGCGCCAACCAGCCTCATACCGCTTAACATACACCTACAGCATCAAGGCGCAGACCGCTAACAAAGTGCAAAGTGCGGGATGCAGATCAAGGGATGCGGAGTGTGAAGGACCGCAGCCTCGTCAGGTCAGTCCGCCATCTTGCCTCCCTCGCGCCTTGTTCACGCTTTTGTGGCAACTATGTTTCACTTTTGAGCAATATCACAATTGCAGCATTTGTTGCTGTCCATGTGATGCAGTTTTGGCCCAGACTCTTACAAACTTTTACTTTTTTTGCAATTTTATGAGCTACTGTGCTGTAAATATTTGGTGCCCATTTTGGAAAGTCAACATTTTAAGAAGTGCAGACCAGCGTTGCTTTACTTACAATTATGGAATTGCCCTGAGGAATGCTTTAGAGAGGACTTGTTTTTAAAATCAGCCATCAGAAATTGTATTAGCTTATCATTTGTAGGTGGAAGAGAATGAATTGATTCTGATCCGGCCATATATTCTCTTCATGTTGCTGTAGATTTTTGGATGGATTTTTTACTTCTCCATGTTATTTATTTATTTATTTATGATGCATGGATTTTATTGTTATTGGTTGTGTATTTTTTATTTGTTCCTTTATGATTGTTTTTAAGTAATCAAATAAAGTTTGTGAATGAATGACTGAGTGCAGAAGGTTATGATTAACACCAGAAACCATCACTCACATGCCTCACATGCAAGCAGTAGCTCTAACACTGTATGTGGTGCTTAATGGCCTCACAATATTTCTACACTAAATAAGAGGACTTCATACCACATCTTTACATTTAAACACGTACAAAAAGAGATTGTACTTCTACCATAGTCATGCCATTCAAAATCTTAGTTATAAGTTAAGAATATTATGTCACTATTGAGATGGTGTATGACATTATATATATATATATAGTCTTACCTACCAGCAGTTGCCAGTAGGTAGTTATAGTTTCCATAATAAAACCATTTTTTGACTTGCCTATATCTTTGTGCTGTTTGACAAATCTTCAGAAAATTTTCCAAAAAAGTGCACTGGTGATGCTGTTTGTGCATGGAAAGTTTCGGGGTGATCCGTCAAGCAGGAGCCGAAATAAAAGGGCAGTCAAAAATAGTGTGTTTCCCATGTTAATTCCCTTAGGTATTTTAGACATGACTACAACCCGAACCGCTGGACGGATTTGCACCAAGTTTGGCAGAAAGGTAGCTCTTGGTCCATAATGCGTCCTTTTTGTCAATTGGTGTAAATCCGTTCAGTAGAATTGAAGAAATTAACGGAAAACCAAATTTGTATATAGGGGCGCAGATCCTCCAAGGATCCGACAGTCCATATGCTAATATCTGATTGGATAGCAACACCACAACCAGGAAGTGTTGGCAGCCATCTTAGGACTCTGCTTCAGCTGAGGCCCAAAAAAAGTTTTTAAAAAAATAAAAGGGGCATGGTAGGAATACCCTTACCCCCCTAGCCCTGGTCCTGGGATCCCCCTGGGACCTTGTCAGAGAAAAAAATTATTTAAAAAAAAAATTGCACCAAAAACCACAACAGATCCGTGGCTTCGGTGAAAAAAAAAAATTTAAAAGACAAGCGTGGGCTCCTGTGCCTGTTTTGAATGGAGACCCCAGGTGGGCGAGGTCCCAGGGGCTTTTTTAAAAAAGAGGAGGGGGTAAGAAGGGCCCCTGTCCTACGGCTCTTAAGAGCCCTGGAGCTTATTAATAATATAGGAGGGGGACTGCATGGACCCCCTTGCATGGGCTCAAATGAGCCCCAGGGACCTCCACCTCCCTGGGGCTTTATTTAATTAATGGAGGGGGCTGCACGGTCTCCCCTCCTGGAGACATTAATGGCCCTGGGGTCTGCCACCCTCTGGACTGGCTCCTGCTATGCCCACCCCAGGGACATAGCTGTTTGCTCTGACTTGGTAGAACTTTTTACAGCTCCCGCCAAGTCAGAGCAAACAGTAACTCCGCTCCCAACAAGTGCTTGCTGGGAGTCATGTTTTCATCTGTTTCCCTGCCCGCTGTCATGCAGGCAGGGAAAACGATGAAAGGATTGCTCCCACACAGAGGAAGCGGCATGTTTAGCAGCTCGTGTTTGTGGGAAGAATTCCAGCAGGGACCGTGGGGGTATTCAGTCTCCCCGCGGTCCCCAAAGATGCAGACTGGGTGCCCTGGGTGGGCTCCAGGGCACCAAGCATGACGAGGCTGGGCCCTGGGGGGGTGGGGTCCCCAGGACCAAAATCGGTCCATGGTGGCGGCCGCACATGCCCGTCCAAATTAACTCGTGTCTGGTTCCTGTGGATGGAGTCCCTAGGGCCATTCTGGCCCTGATGCTCCTTTCAAAGAAATCAAACCTCAACAGGAAGCACTTGCAAATATAAACATAGCAGGTGCCCCAGCTGAAGCTCCACTTCTGTAAAGGACAAATGAATTTAACTCCTGGGTTGACGTAGGCAAAGCAAGTGTGTTTTCTCAGCAATTGCATATTGAAAGATGATCTGAAATGCTTCGTTGAGGTGAATGCATCGTTGAACTATTGGAGGCAATGTATAGTGAATGTGACAAGTGGGTTCTTTCTTGACCTTACCTGGAGAGAGCAGAGTCCTTGGTTCTCCCTTTAAAGTGCTACAAGTATTTAAATGTACAAATCAGTTGGAAGCTTCGCTGTTTGGCCCCGACCACCTTAGTAATATGCCTTTTGCCAGGATGATGGACAGCTTAACAAGCGGCCCTCCAGCGCGTTTCCCGACAATTTTGGTGAGGCATTATGCCTAGGAATATGAGGACATCTCTACCAAAAAAAGAAGCACTTGCTTCATATAGTTAGGAAGAAAGACTCTTGTTTGGTTGGGATTTACCTCTTTGTAGTCTCGTGTTCTTCTCTATAGGCGGATTTATGTTATCACATATTTCTGGTTAAAGACGCACCTGGAACCATCACATTGCCAAAATGCACTCAAGGTCACTGGTGACATTTCCTTGTGCTCCAATACCCAGCTCTAGTGTAGAATACGTACTGGACATTTAAACAAGGTGGTAGCACTTAGTAATAAACCAATAGAAAGTACCCCAGTTGGGTAGTTATTTTGAGCAAAACTGTGGAGTCTTCTTGGATTAAGTTGCAGGTGTGTTCCCTTTGTGGCCCAGTCACTCACACAGCTACTGACACACCCACACAAATACTTAGACACCCACTCACACACTCAGGCATTCACACACTCACTGATAGACCCACTCAGGCACTGATACACCCACTAACAGACCCACTCAGACACTCACACACCCACTCATACATCCACTAATAGACCTACTCAGACACTCTCACACACACTCATAGACATACTCAGACACTCATGAACCCACTCTCAGACGTACTCAGACACTCTCACACCCACTCACAAACCCACTCCGGCACTCATGCATCTACTCATAGAACCATTCAGGCATTCTCACATACCAATCAGACACTCATGCTTCCACTCACAGACCCACTGAGAGACTCACAGACCCACTCAGACACTCATGCACTCACTCACAGACTGACTCACACTCTCATGGAGGCACTCACAAACCCATTAAGACACTCTGACACCCACTCACAGAGGCATTCAAACACTAACGTACCCACTCAGACACCCCCTCACAGACTGACTCAGACACTCACGCACCCACTGCCACACCCATCGAGACACTTACGCAACTACTCCCAGACCGACTCACCCCCCCGGCAGACTCACTCAGACACTCTTACACCCACTCACAGACCCACTAAGACACTCATACACTCACTCACACACTCTCTCTCAAAGGTGACAGGTTACAATTAGGAAATAAAATTTAAAAAACTTTAGAAATTTGCTTAAAAAGCAAAGGTTATAGGGACGTTATAGCTAGGAAATAACACTAAAGAAACTGTAAAAATTCACTGAAAAAAACCAAAGGTTACAGGGACGCTATAGGTAGGAAATAGAATTTTTTTAAAACTTAGAAATTCAATGAAAAAACCAAAGGTTACAGGGACATTACAGTTATGAAATAGAATTATAAAAACCTTAGAAATTCACTAAAAAAAACAAAGGTTACAGGGACATTACAGTTATGAAATAGAATTATAAAAACCTTAGAAATTCACTAAAAAAAACAAAGGTTACATGGACTTTATAGTTAGGCTCAAGTTTTTCACATACAAAACCAGTGAAATTCAGCAGTTATAGTTAGCTGAGCTAACTGTTACTTATGCCCCCACAATGCCCTGCTTATGACCTTAAACATTACATCGCTCATGACATGGTCAATGATATCACTAATGACATCTCAAATGACAACACTGATGACATCACTGATGACCTCATTCAGTGATTGTGAGTGTTTTCTAAACATTTATGAGTGTTTTTTTTTTTTAGAGTTTTATATAGCGCGAACTAGACCCGAGAAATCGGGTATCAGAGCGCTTTATATGAGCACCAGTTACGTTACAGAAGGACACATTCATTTTTGCTAGGCACGGGGAGATTAAGTGATTTGCCCAGAATCACAGGATGTTTTAGTATAATTACCGAAACTCGAACCCGGTTCCCCATCTTCGAGGTCGACCACTCTAGCCGTAAGGCTACATCCTCTCCCTCTCTTATATGTTAAACATATATACCAAGGTACTACAAAAGTTAAATTTGTATACTTTGTGTACTATTAATGAGTGATACTATTTCTAACATATATTATGTGAGTGACTGTGTGACTATGTTTATCCATGTGTGAGTGGGTGTGTGAGTGACTGGGTGTATGAATGATTGTGTGAGTGGTTGTATGGGTAAATGAGTGGGGGTATGAGTATCTGTATGGGTGAATAAGTGGGTGTGTGAGTAGCTGTATGGGTGAGTGAGTGGCTGTATGGGTGGGTGAATGGGTGTGTGAGTGGCTGTATAGGTGTCTGAGTGGCTGTGTGAGTGACTATATGGGTTTGTGACTTGGTTTGTAAGTGGCTGTCTGGGTGACTGAGTGGCAGTTTGAGTGCGTATTTGGTTAACTGAGTGGGTGTGGAGTGGCTGCATTGGAGAGTGACTGCATGACTGCTGTATGGGTGAGTTAGGAGATGTGTAAATGCTTGTATGGATGTGTGAATGGTTGTATGGGTATGTGAGTGGCTCTGTTGAGAGACTTTTTGAGTGAGTGACTGGGTGCATGAGTGTCTGCATGGGTAAATAAGTGGGAGTAGCTGTATAATTGAGTGAGTGGCTGTGTGAGTGAGTGTATGAGTGAGTGTATGGGTGAGTGGGTGGCTGTGTGAGTAGGTGCATGGGTAAGTGAGTGACTGTGTGTGAGTGAATGAGTGTGTGAGTGGCTCTGTGGATGAGTAAGATGGTGTGTGAGTGGTTGTATGGGTAGGTCATTGGGTATATGAGAGGTTTGGTGGGGTGTGACTGGGTATGTGAATGGTTCTATGGATGATGTCATTTGAGATGTCATGAGTGATGTTGACCATGTCATGAGTGATATATGTGAGGTAATAAGCAGTTAATTACAGGGACCTAAGTTATAGTTAGCTCAGCTAACTATAATTGCTGAATTTCACTGGTTCTGTACGAGTAAAGTTTGAGCCTAACTAAAAAGTTTTTTTTATTTCTATATACTAACTATAACAGCCCTGTAACCTTTGGCTTTTTCAGTGAATATATATATATATATATATATATATATATATAATATCACACCCTCTTTTGGTATCTGATGTAAATCTATTATGTGATATGCAGGCCTTACAGGATGATGTTTCATTTTCATTTGACTCACAATCTATAGACCATATATTAGTGAATCAATCAATCCAAACGAATGCCATAATCAAAACTAGCTTTAAACCAAAGTCAACCTTTGTCCCGATTCTACCAAGGGATTCTATAGATACATTCAATAAGAACATTCTGATAGAAATTAAGAAATTAAATTACAAAATACAGACAACAGCCAAACATCAACAAGCGCACCAACACCAATATCATCAGCTGATTAAAAAACTACAATCAGACAATTCCCTGGTTATAAGGAACTCAGACAAAGGGGGAAATGTGGTACTCTGGCCAAGGGCATTATATTTGGAGGAAGCACTCACGCAACTGAATGACCGATCATGCTACAAGATCAGCACCAAAATAACGACGGTTGCAGCACAAAATGAACTGTTTAAATATCTGTTGGCGTGGAAAAGTGCTGGTCTATTAAATCCAGATGAATATAAATTTCTTAAAAATGATTATCCGGTCATACCTGTGATCTATTTTATCCCCAAAATACATAAAAGTATCAGGAAACCACCAGGGAGACCGATAATTTCTGCTAAACAAAGTTTGTTAGAAAATGTATCTATATATATTGACTCATTTCTACAGGACTATGTGAGAACTCTGCCATCGTTCATTAAGGACACTACAGATTTTTAAGGACTCTACAAGAGTGTCAATGGTGTGAAGATTATCTGTTAATAACTATAGATGTATCTAATTTGTATACTAGCATACACCATAAGGATGGCTTAAGAGCACTAAAATATTTCCTGGATAGGCGACCCATTCAATTCCATAACCATAACAAGATGTTGATAAGTTTGACTGAATTTTGTTTGAACAATAATTACTTTTTGTTCCAGACCCAAATTTACCAACAAGTGAGAGGTGTGGCCATGGGGGCAAGTTTTTCTCCCAGTTTTGCTTGCCTCCATTTGGGATGGTGGGAGGAAATGATTGTTAACACATTATATGGAGATACTTTATCAAAACATGTAATCAAATGGGTCAGATATATAGATGATTTGTTTTTGATATGGCAGGGTGATAGAGCGAGTGCGGAGGCATTCATCACCAATTTAAACAACAATGACATCAATCTACACCTCACACATAACATCAGTGAAAAGTCTGTCTATTTTTTGGATGTGGAGGTATTTGTTGCCAATAACCATCTAGAAATACGATTATTTCGCAAACCTATGGCAGGAAACACGTTACTGCACGCATCCAGTTTCCCTCCCAAACACACAATAAACAGTATCCCCTATGGGGTAATGCTTCGGATGCGTAGGCTATGCAGTAGAGAGGAAGATCTTAGGCAGGCACAAAATCAATGCAAAGAACGTTTCCTAGCCAGAGGATACTCAGCCTCAACCATAGATGCAGCTATTAGAAAAACAGATCAACTATGTAGGGAAGACCTTCTATCAAAAACCACTGTAAAACCTGACTCTAAGTCTACTCCTGAAACCAGCAATCCCAGACTTATTCTGACGTACAGTAGACAGAGGGAGGACATATGCCGTATTATAAGGAAAAATTGGCATATAATACGCAACGATTCCACAATGGGAGATTTAATCCCCAAAATCCTACTGTTACGTACAGAAGGGCAACTTCAACTAGTGATTATTTAGTGAAAAGCAGCCCAGAGTTTGTTTCCAATAAGAATTGGCTCTCAGGACAAAAGGGGTTTAGAAAATGTTTGACTTGCAAAGCTTGCAAGTTAGGCGTTAACAAAAATTCATACTGTACCCCTTTTAGGACCACACCTACCAACATTTCCAAGGTTTTGACTTGTAAAACTGAATATGCTATCTATGTGTTGGAGTGCTCCTGTGGACTTAAGTACATTGGTAGTACTAAACTGCCAGTCCACAGGAGAATCCTCCAACACATGAGAGCCATTACTAATTTCGATCCAAGTTACCCAGTTGCTCGCCACTTCAGGGAAGTCCACAAGAATCAAATGCAAGATCTAAAATATTTTGTTGTGGATTCCATACCACCATTAAGAAGGGGTGGCAATAGAGAGGCTAACCTGAGAAAATTAGAAACTCACTACATTTTAGAGTTTGATAGTAAGAGTACTAATGGTTTAAACACCACTGAGGACCTATATACGTGGCTCTAAAAACTCAGGTTGAGAAACTCGGTCTACAATTACACTTGGTACCATTGTAAAATTAGAAATAAAAAGTGTACAAATAAATTTATAATTTTTACAGTTTATCAATTGAAAGTTAACTGTTAATATAGAAAAGCTTGTAGGATTAAGCCTAAACAAATTTTAGCAAGCTAACCTTTTTATTAAATCACGCGCAACCTCCATCATTTTCCGTAAAAGAAATAAGATAAAAATATATAAAAATCATTTTTAATGTTTTTACAAATATATCACTATTATATGTTCACTACAAATGGTGTTATTTTAGTTCAGCACTTTGGCACTTTATATTTAGTATTTTTTAACACTATTGGTATGTAAATATTTTAGACGACTGTTTTGGATGTTTAAGTACAGCAGCAAGACATAAGAGATAACATATTACTGTTGGTAGTTGAAAAGTATTGGTCTCAAAAATAAGTAAAATGTGGAGATTGCAGTAAAATAACAAGGGAAGATGCCTTAGCTGCATAGTATGTGCAAAGTGTACTCAATGTTTATATTTATATTGTATAGATATGTTTTACCAAAAATCAACTAGAGCCTTTTATCTTAATTGTATTTATAGGCCCAAAGTAATATTTTATTCAATATTTTCATCATGTATTTAAACAGATATTATTGTGTTATTTATAAATGAAATTTATATGTATCTTGCTGCTAAAAAGACAAAAGTGAACGAGAAAACAAAACGAAAGTCTGTTTTCACTGTCGTCTATTGCACTGTCACTTTAAATAAGGGAATAATGCACTGACATGTCATGTGATCAAGGGCTTTAGAGCCCGAAACGCGTCATGGCAACATTTATGCACTTAAAATAAACTGGCACGAAGAAATTGGAGTCCGTTTCTCTTTTTGCGAGTTCCTGAGAAAAATAGGACTGCAAAGCTGGAAAATTGATACATATATATATATATATATCCTTTCACCTTTCTCCCACTGATTCCTTGAAGTCCCATAAATCAAGAAAGCACGAACTCCTCTTACTAGGTGCAATATTTCTTTTTTATTTTCAGTGCTTGGCTGCCATGACGCGTTTCGAACCTCCTGGGTTCTTGATCACATGACATATTGTGTGTTACTCTCCCGTTTTTAAAGTGACAAGTGCACAGTTTTTTTAAAACAACTCAAAAAAACCAAATAAAGCTAGAAAACAGACTACATGTCTGTATTTCCAATTTCCATTTTGCATACAAGGGATATCTCATGCTGAATACAGTTTATGTACATTTATCAGGTGCACATGATATAACCTCTATGATAAGCTTTTATTTGCAAAAGAAGAACAAAAACATTTTTTCCTCCCTCTCTTTTCTCTTATGGTTCTTAATATCTGCTTAAATGCATAAAATCATGATACATCTAAAACATGATTGATAAAAACAATTTAAAGGGTAAAATTCCTCGGTCATATAATTTTTTATAAGACCTCCCTTGAATTATATCTAATTTTGAAACATGGGCAAAGATACTATAACCCACTAAAAGATCTTTCTTATCAAAGTCATGTGCAAAGTACGCAATAAACTTGTTAAGCAATAATTTACTTGTTAATACATAAACAACAATATTTCCCCTATTGGAAATCCAATGTGTGCAAAATACGCTTTGAAAGTGCTATAAGTGTTTCAAGTGACAAATCTCACCCTCCTAAAGTGCATAGTGCCATAAATGATGTGCAAATTTTGCTTCTATACATGAGCCCATGTATTTAAGAAGTATTTTTTTTAAAAACATTTACATAAGAGAACAACATATATGGGATGGAGTTTTTGGCATATAAAATCATAGTTCTTGAAACCAGTTACATTCAGATTATATTGGGGCAGCTTATAACCATCAAGCAAGTAACATATGTGTCCTACGACTAATACTGAGAAACAAACATAAGCAGTCCGAAACTTCTATATTATTTATTTGTTATTTGGTTATAACCAGGTATGCAAATCTTCAGTTGTGTTGAGACCATATGGGTTCTTGGTATCACACTCCAAAATATATCTGGTCTCTAACTTCCTTAATGTAGCCTCCCTATTTCCTCCTCGCCTCAAGGGAGGAACACTGTCAATTGCATAGTATTTTAAATGCTCTAGGTTACTATCATGGGAAGTTTCAAAATGGCGGGCCACCGGATAAGTGCTGTCTTTGTTTGTGATGGCTCGCATGTGCTGGAGTACTCTTTTGTGGACCTGCAATTTTGTGCTTCCCACATACTGCAGTCCACAGGAGCACTCCAGCACATAAACCACATATTCAGATTTGCAAGTTATGAACTTATCAATAATAACTGGCCTGTTTTTACATTTGGTCACAAACGAGGTTTTATTGATCCCATATTTGCATGCCCGACATGTATTACACCTCACAAAGCCTTTTCTCTTAGACAGCCAGTTCATATTTTTGACTACTTCAGGGCTACTGCTCACCAAATAATCACCTGTATTAGGAGCTTTTCTATAAGTGATTAAAGGTGCTCTTGGCATTTCTTCCCCTATCACAGGGTCATTTTGTATTAAATGCCAATTATTTTTTATTATTTTTCTCAGGCTGTCCTTCTGCTTGTTATATGTTAAAATTAGACGTGGACTGCTTTTGGTGACTGTTTTATTTAGATGTTTAATCTCACTTGCTGACGGTTTAAAAATCAAATCTTCCCGAATTTTGACTTTTGTTTTCTTTATTGCGTTGTCAATTACACTTTCTTTATAACCCCTAGCTAGGAACCGGTGTTTGCATTCATTTTGGGCCATGATTAAATCCTCTTCCTTGCTACATATTCTACGAATTCTCAACATCTCTCCATACGGTATGCTGAGAATTGTATGCTTGGGGTGGAAACTGGATGAGTGTAAGATGGTATTGCCTGATGTTGGTTTACGAAATAGACGGGTCTCCATTTGGTTATTACTGACATAGATCTCCACGTCTAAAAAGCAGACTGTATCTGCACTGATTGTATGAGTGAGTTGGATATTTAAATCATTGTTGTTCAGTTTAATTATGAAATCCTCAGCACTCTGAAAATCCCCACACCAGATTAAAAACAGATCATCTATGAATCTTATCCATTTGATGACATTATTAGCCCATATCTCAGCATACTCAGTTTTTACCACCATCTCCTCCCACCACCCCATATGGAGACAGGCGTAGCTTGGTGAAAAATTCGCACCCATCGCTACGCCTCTCGTTTGATGATATACCTGCGATTGAAATAAAAAGTAATTATTATTCAAACAAAAATTTGTCAGGTCCATTATCATCTTATTGTGGTTGTGGAATTCAATGGATCTCTTCCCTAGAAAATGCTCAAGTGCTCTCATCCCATCTCTATGATGTATAGATGTATAGAGATTGCTTACATCCATCGATATCAACAAATAATCTGGCTGCCACTGACATCCATAAATTTGTTTTAAGAAATCTGTTGTATCCTTAATATAGGATGGTAAAGATTTCACTTGTTCTTGTAGGAAAGAGTCTATATATACTGAGACATTTTCTGTAAGGCTATCAATTGCTGATATTATTGGCCGCCCTGGTGGCTCTATACTGTCTTTATGTATTTTGGGAATAAAATACAATGCAGGGATTTTAGGATAGTCATTCTTCATAAATCTTAATTCATCCTGGCTAATCAATCCCATGCTTTTCCATGCCACAAGTTTTGTGTGTAAATCATTTTGCGCAGTCATTATAGTCATTTTGTTGCTGATTTTGTAGCAATTGCGGTCCCCCAGTTGTTTCAATGCTTCTGCCATGTACTTAGTTCTGGGCCAAATGACAACGTTGCCCCCTTTATCTGAGTTTCGTACTATGATTGTATCATTATCTCTGAGTTTCTTGATCTACTGATGATATCTTAACTGCTGATTGTTTTGTTTTCTTTTATTAGCTTGAGTTTTAAAGTTAAGAGTTCTCACCTCTTTTGTTATGGCTTCATTAAATACATCGATAGAATCCCTTGGTAAAATAGGCATAAATTTGGACTTTGCTTTGAAATTTGTTATCGGATCCCTATTCACATTAATTCTTTGCTGGTACATTACTTGTTGCGTGGACTCATATTCCGTGGTTTCAGTGATTTCACAATTTTCTTGCTGTAAAGCATGCATATCACACAGTATATTCACATCGCATGCAGTCAAAGTAGTCCTGGATGGTGACATTGTTTCCCCAACATCCACCTCCACATTGCTTTCTTTTCTCAATTTATGATATTTTTGAAGCTTAAGTTTCCTTATATACTTATAAATATCCACCCTTGTTTGTGGGTAATTAAAATTGCTTTCTACACTGTATGTGAGTCCTAGGGCCAACAATTGTTTTTCTGCTGAGTCCAAGTCTATGCCTGCCAAATTGATGACAGTGTTTGCGTTCAAAGATGAAATGTTTGGGACTATTATTGGCGCCACCCTCTGTTGTTCTTCCTTTTGTATGTTTGTTTTTTGGCGCCTTTTTCTCCTTCTCTCTCTTCGTTTCCTGTTTTGCTTCTGCCTACTTTGGGTTTTTCTTTCCTCGGCCGTAATGTTTGTTTCCTGCTTTCCCTTAAAAAATTATATATATATATTCACTGAAAAAAACATAGGTTTCAGGCACGTTATAGTTAGAAATTTGCATTTAAAAAACCTTAGAAATTCACTGAAAAAACCATAAGGTTTTAGGGACAGTTATAGTTAGTTGGACATTGCACTCGTACAAAACCCGTGAAATTCCCCGTTATAGTTAGTTCAGGTAACTATAACTCGCGCCCCGCAATGCACTGCTGATGACGTCACATATTACATCACTCATGACATGGTCAGTGACATCACTGATGACATCACTGATGACATCTCAAATGACATCACTGATGACATCACTGATGACATCATCCAGTGACTGTGTGTTTGTGTAAAGTTTAAATATGTTTAATATATATAGGGAAAGGCGTATTGAAGAATGAGTGGGTGTATAAGTGTCTGAATGGATGATTTAGTAGGTGCGTGACTGAGTCTATAAGTGAGTGATTAAACGTATCTTACTGGATGCATGGGTGAGTGACTAAACTGTGTGAATGTCTGTATCCGTCTGTCTGTTGTTGTGTAAGCAGCTGCATGGGTTTCTGACTAGCTAAATGAGTGTCTATATGGGTTATGGATTGGTTCTCGGAGTATCTGTATGGGTGCCTCAGTGTTTGTGTGGGTGGGGTGAGTGTGACTCTGTGCATAGATGTGTGAGTGGGTGATTCACTGGGTGCATGGTTTCAAGAGTGCGTCTGTGATGGACTGTATGGGTGGGTGAGTGTGTGTATGGGTGTGTTAGTGATTGAATGTATATCTCAGTGGTACATGTGTGAGTAACTACATATGTGAAAGGCAGTATATATGTGTGTTGGAGTATATAAATGGCTATAAGTGAGAGTGTGTGATTGTGAGAGTGGCTATATGGATGAGTGTGTGCTTGCATCAGTGATTGCATAGGAGCGTAAGAATGTGCTAGTATTTTTATGAGTAAGTGAGCTGGTGTGTATAACTGTATAGGTGAGTAAATTGGAGTGTGATTAATTATTTGCATGACTGACTAGGTGTGTGAGTACCTCTATGGATGAGTTGCGTTGTGTGAGTGTTTATATAGGTGTATGAGTGCATATGATAGTCCTGTACTGAGTGACTGTAAGTATGAGTGACTGTACGGGTGAGTGAGTAGATGTGTGTGTGTAGACCTTAGAATCAGTGAGTGGGTATGTACTTATTGGTATTGGAGTGTGTATGGTTTTGAGAATGGCAGTCTGTAATTTAGAGTGGGTGTTTCAAAACTTATATTAGGGTGTGAGAAGATGCATTAAATTCTCACATGGATGATGTCATCAGTGATGTCATCAGTGATGTCATTTGAGATGTCATCAGTGATGTCATCAGTGATGTCACTGACCATGTCATGAGTGATGTAATATGTGACGTCATCAGCAGTGCATTGCGGGGCGCGAGTTATAGTTACCTGAACTAACTATAACGGGGGAATTTCACGGGTTTTGTACGAGTGCAATGTCCAACTAACTATAACTGTCCCTAAAACCTTATGGTTTTTTCAGTGAATTTCTAAGGTTTTTTAAATGCAAATTTCTAACTATAACGTGCCTGAAACCTATGGTTTTTTCAGTGAATTTCAAAGGTTTTTTAAATGCTAATTTCTAACTATAACGTGTCTGAAACCTATGGTTTTTTCAGTGAATTTCAAAGGTTTTTTAAATGCTAATTCCTAACTATAACATGTCTGAAACCTACGGTTTTTTCAGTGAATTTCAAAGGTTTTGTAAATGACAATTTTTAAATGTATTAATTGTTATATTTATTTTTTTCATACTGATTTACTACATTTTTAGAAACAATTTTTTTTACATATTTTATTTTTTAAATTACATTGTAATTACATTATACATTACAAAAAATACTTTCTCAGAATGAATTACTTTAGTTTAAATACTTTGCACATAGGCAATAGACTTTTAAGTACAGTAGTTACAGTTGTTGCAATGGGCAACACATTTTCAAACACAATGCAACATTGAGCTCAATGTGAATTTCTAGTTAAATGCAATTAGTTACTTTATGGATTACTTTTCTAACCACAGGACTGGATCCTAGATTCAGTCCTGGGACATCTCCTGTAAACAGTTGAGTAAAAGCGTTTTGGTTACAGTAGTGATTTTTAAGGAATATTATTGTATTTTAAAAGTTGACACTTTGAAACTTTTTCTCATAGTATCACCAATGTTATCCTATGGAAGGAAATTCACTTAGCAGGTAAAAACTGTTATCGTTACTTTTTCTTACTCAGTGTTGGATCCTGGATCCAGCACTGGTGCATCTCCTGTAAACAGTTGAAAGAATGCGTTTAAGTCATACAGGCGATTTTTAAGGAATATTTGTAGTTTGTGAAAATCGACACTGAAACTTTTCTGCTGAAAACCAGACAATGGATTCCTATGGAAGAAAATATAAGTTACTGGTAAGTACGGTTAAAATTACTTTTCAGGGTCAGTGCTGGGCTAAAAGATGCAGCACTGAGGTCTCTCCTGATAACAGGTGAGTAAATCGGAATTCGTATTTCGGCTGATTTTAGAGGAATATTTTAAAGTTCCAAAACTCGACACTTAGAAGAATTTCCAAGTGAAACCAGTCAATGTTAGCCTATGGAAGGAAATTCAAGTTACTGGTAAGTACGGTTAAAATTACTTTTCAGGACCAGTACTGGGCTGAAAGATACAGCACTGAGGTCTCTCCTGATAACAGGTGAGTAAATCGGAATTCGTATTTCGGCTGATTTTAGAGGAATATTTGTATGTTTCAAAAATCAACACTTAGAAACTTTTTCAGCAAAAAGCAGGCAATGATATCCTATGGAAGGAAATTCAAGTTACTGGTAAGTACGGTTAAAATTACTTTTGAGGATCAGTACTGGGCTGAAAGATGCAGCACTGAGGTCTCTCCTGATAACAGGTGATTAAATCGGAATTCGTATTTCGGCTGATTTTAGAGGAATATTTGCACAATGGTGAAGGGAGGGGCGGGGCCTGAGGTGACATCTGTGCAAACGCGCCCCGTGGCACGTTTTAAGTTGGGGGATTAAGTCCCCTTGAATCATGAGGGTCCCTAGGGGCCAACTAGCCCACCAGGAACCTCCAGTATGCGCCAGGGGCTGCGTTGCAGAGACGTGTAGAGAGGCCACACCCCTTTTACACCTCTCTGCAACGCAGCTCTGTGGCACTTTCTGGATGTACCTGTTGGGCTAGTTGGCCCCCAGGGACCCTCAGGATTGAAGGGGATTTAATTCCCCATCTTAAAACGCGCCACGGGGCCTGTTTGCACACATGTCACCTCAGGCCCCGCCCCCTCCCTTCACCACTGTGCAAACGTGCCCCGTGGCGCGTTTTAAGTTGGGGGATTAACTCCCCTTGAATCCTGAGGGTCCCTGGGGTGCAACTAGCCCACCAACTACCTCCATTAAGCGCCACAGAGCTGCGTTGCAGAGAGGTGTAAAAAGGGGCGTGGCCTCTGTACACCTATCTGCAAGGCAGCCCCTGGCGCATACTGGAGGTTCCTGGTGGGCTAGTTGGCCCCCAGGGACCCCCAGTATTCAAGGGGAATTACTTCCCCTTCTTAAAACGCGCCAGGGGCCGCGTTTGCCGAGTCCTGCAGGGAGGGGGGCGGGGCCTCCGCCACAATGCCGTTTTTTTTTTTTTTTTATGGGAGGGGGGCTGCGTGGCCCCCCTTCCCTCAGCCACTTTTGGCCCTGGGGACCCCATCCCCCGGGGCCTGAGCATTTTTTTTTGTTTTATTTTAAAAAAAATAAAAAAACGGGAAGGGGGCCGCGTGGCCCCCTTCCCTGGGCCTCTATTGGCCCCGGGGACCCCATTCCCCCGGGGCATGCCCTGTTTTTTCAATAAAAAATATGAAGGGGGGCTGCGTGGCCCCCCTCCTCAGGCCATTTAAGGCCCCGGGGACCCCATCCCCCGGGGCCGGCCTTGCCCTTAATTTTTTTTTTTTTTTTGGGGAGGGGGCTGCGTGGCCCCCCTCCCGGGCCACTTATGGCCCCGGGGACCCCATCCCCCGGGGCCTGGCCTCTGGTTGGGGACTGTGGGGGGTCCCCAATCCCCCACAGTCCCGCCGGCTCCCGCGTCCTATGGGAGCCGGCATTGCTTTTCCACATGGGGAGCAGCTAAGATGCTGCTCCCCATGTGGAAAGCAATTGGTTTGCATTTTGAAAGAGAGAGCAGGTTTCCTGCTCTCTCTATCAAAATGCAAACCAAGTTTGCTATGACAGGACGGGAGCCGCGAGGCTCCCGTCCTGTCATAGCAAACTACAGTGTCCCGGGGGTAGGCACCCCGGGACACTGCAGGAGCCGGCCCTGGGGGGTGGCGGTCCCCAGGGCCATCAAGGGGGCCGCGCGGCCCCCCTCCCTACATTTTGAAAGCCCCGGGGAGGTGGTGGTCCCCGGGGCTTGGGGGTCCAAAACGGACCCCCATTTTCAATTTTCTTAGTGCCCCGGGGAGGTGGTGGTCCCCGGGGTGTGTGGGGGCTGGAGCCCCCACACAGGTTTTAAAAAATAAAAAATAAAAACCCCGGGAGGTGGCGGTCCCCGGGGCTGCGGGAGGGCTCAGAGCCCTCCTGCACCATTTATGATAAAGCCCCGGGGGTGGTGGTCCCCGGGGCTTGGGGGCCCTTAGAGGCCCCCCATACATAAAATAAACACCCCCCAGCATGCCCCCGGGACTTGGCCCACCCGGGGGCAAATTAACATCGAAGCGCGGGAGACCGCGCTTTGATTTTTTTTTTTTATCGGCAGGATCCGCGCACCCTGAGCGCATCCTGCCGATTAAAAAAAAAAAATGCTTTTTTGCCCAGGGGTCCTTGTGGGACCCCCTGAGCAGACCTAGGGGGTCAGGGTGTTTCTACCCTGCCCCCTTTGTGCGTTTTGCGCACTTTTTTACTGCTTTCTTGTTCCTCGGTTCTACCGAGGAACAAGATGGCTGCCAACACTTCCTGGTTTGGAGTGTTGACAGCCAATTAGCAGACAGCTCGTGATCGGGAGGGTGCGCGAATCCGACGCGGCCATAGATATATATGTACTTTTACTTTTGATTTTCTCAGCAACTACTGAACGGATTTACACCATTTAACAAAAAGGGTTCTTTCTGAACCAAGAACTACCTCTTTGCCAAATTTCGGTGTAATTCCGTTCAGCAGTTCGGGCTGTAGCCGTGTCTAAAGTTTCCTATGGGAAAATGAATGGGGGAAACACGTTTTGGGACCCCCCTTTTTTCTTGGCCCCCACTTGACGAATCACCCTGAGACTTTCAGGGTAGGAGCGGACCGGAGAGGGCCATAAAGTTTGAAAATTTCGCGAAGATTCGTCAACTGACGCAAGAGTTATTTCAAATAGAATGTCGCGGATTTCCTATGGAAAATAGGTCCTAACTATAACTATCTACTGGCGACCGCCAGTAGATAATATATATATATATATATATATTTATATATATATATATTTATATCACAAAGAACGTTTTCCGCCAAGATCGCCGCACTCAGCAAAGCGGGTGCCGCAGCTCAAGAGGACAGCCTTGTGTGAAATATCAACAAACAGTTCAAAGGATGCTGCGCACTCCGGCTATAGCTCAAAAGATATATATATATACACACACACACACACACATATATATATATATATATATATATATATATATATATATATATATATGTCATTCAAAGTGCCCTGAAGCTCGGGAGGGCACTCGACGGAGCTCTTTTGTAAAGATGCAGCCTGCCTTTTCTATTCCACTTGTAAATCTCTGCCAACGCGTTTCAAGGTGTAAAACCTCTTCTTCAAGGGCAACAAACGTAACATCTGAGGCTCGCATTATTTTGTGTTATACTTCCGGTTTAATTTATTTAGTATCTCCGCCCCCCAGTGGGCATGTGCTAAGTGCCAAATCAATTAGTGCATGATGGGACACCGAGTCCCTGATGCGAGAGTCTCTGTATTCTTTAAGTGAGTTCAAATGTTCGTTTGCATAGTAAATTCCATTATTTCCTGTAGTAGGTTTGGTTAGTTCAGACAGGCTAATTTTGCATATGGATCGCCGTGCCAGGCAGATTGTGAAACTGAGCTAACTATAACTCGGGCCCCTGCAAAGCTCTGCTTATGACCTCACATATTACATCACTCATGACATCATCAGTGACATCACTCATGGCATCACTGATGACCTCACTGCTGACATTACTGATGACATCATCCAGTGACTGTAGGGGTGCTTTTAAAAAGTTTATGAGTGTTAAATGTATATACCAAGGTGTATTGGTGAATCAGTGGGTGTATAAGGGCCTTTATGGATGGTTCAGTGGGTGCGTGATTGACTGTATAAGTGAGTGATTAGGTGTCTCAGTGAATGTATGGGTGAGTGACTAGGTTGTACGAATGTCTGTATCAGTCTGTCAGTTGGTGTCTAAGTGGTTGTATGGGTTAGTGAATGGGTACGTGAGTGGCTCTATGGGTGATTGATTGGTTGTCTGAGTACCTGTTATAGTGACTGTGTGGGTGGGTGAGGGGGGTGTGACTGCTTGCATGGATGAATGAGTGGGTGAGTCAGTGGCTGTATGGGTTAGTGAGGTCATCTGTGAGGGGATGTATGAGTGACTGAGTGTGTGTATGGATGTGTCAGTGGTATATGGGTGAGTAACTGCATATGTGAAAGGCAGTATAGGTGAGTGTTGGAGTATATGAGTGACTATATGTGTGACTGAGTGATTGCGAGAGTGGTTGCATGGGTGAGTGTGTGCTTGTGTCAGTCACTGTATATGTGAGTGAGTATGTGTTAGTATCTGTATGAATAAGTGAGTGGGTGTGTGTATAACGGTATAAGTGAGTAAATGGCTGTGAAATTGACTCTATGGGTGAGTGACTAGGTGTGTGAGTAGCTCTATGGGTGACTGACAGTGTGTGAGTGGCTCTAAAGGTGTATAAGTGAATATATCAGTGGCTGTATTAGTGAGTGACTTGGTGTATGTGTGTCTATATGGGTGACTGAGTGGATGTGTGTGTAGACCTATGAATCAGTGAGTGGGTGTGTAAGTACAGGTTTGGGTGTGTCAATGGTTTTGAGAATGGTAGTGTGGAAGTTGGAGTGGGTATATGAAAGGTTATATTGGGGTGTTAGTAGGTGTGTCAGAGATTCTGTGGATGATGTCATCAGTGATGTCATTTGAGATGTCATCAGTGATGTAATATGTGAGGTCATAAGCTGTGCATTGTGGGGCGCAAGTTCTAGTTAGCTCAGCTAACCATAACTGCTGAATTTCTCTGGTTTTGTACAAATGAAATGTCAGCCTAACTATAGAGTCCCTGTAACCTTTGGTTTTTCAGTAAATTTTGAATGTTTTTTTAATTCTATTTCCTACCGATTACGTCCCTGTAACCTTTGTTTTTTTCAGTGAATTTCTCAGGTTTTTAAATGCTAATTCCTAACTATAATGTCCCTGTAAACCTTGTTTATTTCAGTGAATTTCTATGGTTTATAAAGTAGTAGTCACATGTGCACAGTGGTGGAGAAAGGGGGGGCGAAGCCTCCGGCCAGCTCTTGGCCCCCAAGGTCCCTCAGGAGTAAAGTGGACTGTATCCCCCACCAGTAGTGTGCTAGGAGCTGCGTTTGCAGAGTGATGAAGAAAGGGGGCATTGCCTCTGAATACCACTCAGCAATTCCACTGTGTGGGACTTATTTCAGATAACAGGAGTGCTTGTTGGCCCCAAGGGACACTCTAGAGCCTAGGGGACTTCATCCGCCAACTAGTAGTGCTTCAGGAGGTGCATTTGGAGAGTGGTGGAGAAAGGGGGTGTTGCCTCTGACAACTTCTTAGCAATCCTACTGTGTGTGACTTATTGGAGGTAACATCAGGCGTAATTGTCCCCCAAGGACCCTCACCAGCCAAGGGGACTTCCCTTTGCAGAGTGTTTGAGAAAGGGGGCAAACAGACTTTAACAATAGTGTTAAAGCAATGTCATATTTATAGATATCTTTTAATTTTTTTGCACTGATTTATCACTACTCGCAAACATGGTGTGTTTTTTTTCAAAATCCTAAACACATATATTCACACACTATAGACAATGTTTGCTAATAGTGGTTTGGTACTGGTTGTTTTAACTAATATTTTTGTATTTATTATTTTAAAAAATCATTTTTGTAATCTTTTCTTTACTTTTTTTATGGTGCTGCTTGAATTGAAAATGCCATTGGTATTTCTGAAGAACATGTGCTTTTTTTAAACTCTAAAACACATATATTTACAATTTGCAGTCAATGTTTGTCAATAGGGGTTTCTTAGTAGGGACCTTAAAGTAATATTTTTGTATTTGATTTTTATAAAAATCATTTTTAAATTCAATTTTCTGTTTTTGCAAAGCCACCGCACGTCGCGATGACGTCGGTACTCGCGAGGACCGCATGTTTTTTTCTAAGTTATAGACACATATATACACGTAGTGCAGACAGTGTTTGACTATGGGGGTTTACTACTGGGGAGGTATAAGTAATCTATTTGTATTTTATTTTTAAGAATACCATTTTTATAATGTTACCCCATTCTCATGCCGCCACCGCACGTCGCGATGTCAGTACTCGCGAAGATCGTGTGGTTTAGAACACATATATACACGTAGCGCAGACAGTGTTTGATGATAGGGATTTACTACTGGGGAGGTTTGAGTAATATATTTGTATTTTAATTTTAAGAATACCATTTTTATAATTTTTTGCGATGCCACTGCATGTCGCGATGACGTTGGTACTCGCGAATACCGCATGGTTTTTTGTAAGTTTAAAACACATATGTACACGTAGTGCAGACAGTGTTTGATGGTAGGGGTTTACTACTGGGGAGGTTTAAGTAATATGTTTGAATTTTATTTTTAGGAATACAATTTTTATAATGTTTCCCCGTTTCCGCGATGCCACCACACACCACAATGACGTCAGTAGTCGCAAAGACCGTGTGGTTTTTCAAAGTGTAAAACACATAAATACACATATTATATGAGATATTTGAGCATAGGTACATGTTTAGAAAGTAACCGCAATGAAGTTGGTCTTTGTGAACATCATATGTGATCGGAACATACAGTAATCTCATAGGAATACCACACTTTTCATCTATCCTAACCAGAAGACTCCACCCATATCTTTTTTCTGGAACCTTCATTTCATTGCAGCAGCATTGAGAGCAGGTGGCTGAAGTTAGTGTGAGAGGAAAGTTGGAGTTTGAGAAGTTTTCAACTTGCACATGGCTACTGAAGATACATAACAGGTCCAGGTGCTTCAGGAGGCACAAGAGGACATGCAGGAAATCCATTGAAAAGATTCAGATGATGATGAACCTCCCCAAAAGAAGACCAGCATTGCCTGGGAGTTTTTACAATCCCTTCTGGGGAGTCTAAAACTGTAGCAAAATTAATAAAATGCTCTCTTTGCAGAAAAGTTTTGTCTAGAGGCTTCAGTAAAAAATATAGCTGTGGAACAACATTGATGCTTTACCACCTTAAAACTTATCACAGCTGCCAACTTAAGAGGGTGATGCGACAAAGAGTACATGCAGCACCATCAACAGCAGTGCCCAGAACATCTACACCTGGCCAGAAGATTCCTGTAGAGGTGGAAAATCAAAGGGAAGAAATGGCTCCAGAGTTCCTTTCAGGTAGCTGTGTACTGGATGGACACTGGGTAATTCTAAATGCAGGGAACAGGTCATCTCAGCTATGCGTGCTGCAGCCAATTTTGTTTTCAAATTTACTTTCTGCACCTTTTTTTGAGTGCATGTTTTAATTTTGTTTACGGGGGTAAAATTGACTATTCCCACTCCAGTCAGTGCAACAGTAAGGAAAGTGTTGAATTGTGGAGAGGTAAAACTTTCTATTGCCACTCCAGTCAGTGCAACATTAGAAACTAACTAATTCACTTCAACATAATAAAATAGTTTCAAAAACATTGTAAACAATTAAAAAAATAAATGTTGTTGCTGATTACTCTGCATCACAAACACCCCAAAAAAGTTTTTAAAAAACATTTTAAAAAAACACAAAAATAGGTTCTTTTTAGAACCGCATTTTATGGTTAAAAAAAGATAAACTGCCTGGGTGATTGTATGAGTGCATGAGTAGTGTCTGGGTGATTGCAGGAGTGCATGGGCAGTGCCTGGGTGATTGCATGAGTGTATGGGTAGTGCCTGAGTGATTGAATGAGTGCATCAGTAGTGCCTGGGTGATTGGAAGAGTGTATGAGTAGTGCCTGGGTGATTGCATGAGTGGATGGGTAGTGTGTGGGTGAGTGTATAAGTGCATGAGTAGTGCCTGGGTGATTGGAAGAGTGTAAGAGTAGTGCCTGGGTGATTGGATGAGTGCATGAGTAGTGCCTGAGTGAGTGGAAGAGTAGAGCCTGGGTGATTAAATGAGTGCATGGGTAGTGCCTGGGTGAATGCATGACTATATGGGTAATACCTGAGTGATTGCATGAGTGCAAGTACAGTGCCTGAATGATTGGATGAGTGCAACTACAGTGCCTGGGTAAATGAATAAGTGCAAGTGTAGTGACAGGGTGATTGATGAGTGCATGGGTAGTGCCTGTACAACTGGATGAGTGCAAAGGTAGTGCCTGGGTGATTGTATGAGTGCATGGGTAGTGCCTGGGTGATTAGATGAGTGGATGGGTAGTGCCAGGGTGATTGAATGAGTGTATGAAAAGTGCCTGGCTGATTGCATGAGTGTATGAGTAGTGCCTGGGTGATTGTATGAGTAGTTCCTGGGTGATTAGAAGAGTATGAGTAGTGCCTGAGTGATTGCATGACTGCATGGGTAATGCCTGAGTAATTGTATGAGTGCAAGTGCAGTGCCTGGATGATTGCATGAGTGCAAGTACAGTGCCTGGATCATTTGAGGAGTGCAAATGCAGTGCCTGGGTGAATGAATAAATGTTTTTCCTATGGTAATTAGGTGCTAACTATAACTAGTTAGCATATATATATATATTACCTACTGGCAGTCACCAGTAGGTAGTTATAGTTAGGACCTAGTTTCCATAGGAAAAGCATTTTTTGACTTGCCTATAACTGTGGCGTCATTTGACCAATCTTCATGAATTTTTCCCCAAAAAAGTGCCAAAGTAGGTTCTGTGTGTCATGGAACGTTTGGGGGTGATCTGTGCAGTGGGGACCAAAAAATAGGGGCACAAAAAAAGGGTGCATTTGTAATGTTAATTCCTATAGGAAAGCGTTGCCAAACCTACAGCCCTTACTGCTGGACGGAATGACACCAAATTTGGCAGAAAGGTAGATGTTGTTACGTAGATTGTGATTTTTGTTATTTGGTGCCATTGAATGTCTTGTTTTGTTTTCAGTTTTTGCGACGTATCCACGACCATCGCGACGCCGTCGCGAAGATCCCCAAAAACTAAAAAAAAGGATCTTTTTAAAGGAAATTAACAATATTTCGCGTACTAGGGTGGCCCTGACAAAATCCTTTGTGTGGATTGTGTGTATATGACAGCTACACATAAGACCGGATGCAGAGTTTCAGGTTACCTCAAAACACCCTGTTGCCTTCGTCTGTAAAGTGCACTGCATCATTTATATAAATTCCATGCATGTCAAAACGCAGATTGTTGTTATAGATACACCCATGCGATGGTCTCTGAGGAATGCAGAAACAGTTTTATTTACATGTTTCCTGGCTTTGTAAATCTGTGGACAGAATTGATTTGGCCACTTCCATTTCTGTCTTTGGCATATATTAGACTACACCAAGACAGTGTGAGGGAAAAGCGACATCAGTTCTGCAAAGGTATACTTCATTAGGATTTCCAGCCCTACCCCAGTCAGTGTGCCTAGGTCATTGCCACCACAGTGCACAATCATGAGGTGAGGAGCTCGGCAATTCACAATGGATTTAACTAAAGTCAGCAGCTGATTAAACTTTAACCCTCTCTGGCCAAACCAACTAATCTCCACATTTGGCAAGCCTAAGTCCCTGTCAATACCTCTCATTTTTGCGGCCTTTTTAGCCCAATAGACATAGCTGTGGCCAAAAATCCACACTCTAAGCATTTTGAAGTGAGGGAGCAATAGCAGTCGGCAGAAGGCAGGAGCTGAATGAGGTAGTTTTCCAAATGAAAAGCAGTTAAAATTGTGGTGTTAAAAATATATATATATATATATATATTCCAATTGAAAGCACCCGACACTTGGAGGCCCACTCACAGCGTGTTAAAATATTTATTCAGCAAGGCAGCATCAGACAGGAGTACGGTAGGTACAGCTTGCTTCAGCCATATTTCCCGACGCGTTTCAGGCTCATCTCGCCCTTTTTCACAGGGATGGCAGTAGGGAAAGGCAGCTCACAGGTGAGATTTCTAGTAATTGGTAATCCCGCCCAGTGGGCGTGTGCACTCACTGCACTCTGGTAGTTGGAGTCTTTAAAAATTGATATCCTTTAGTAGGACCAGCCGCCAATTTCCTCAAAAAATGTTTTTCTTCAGCCACAGTGGGTTGCTGCATCCATGAAGAACCAATGTCATGAATGATGTAATATGTGATGTCATCAGCAGTGCATTGCGGGGGCGCGAGTTATAGTTAGCTGAACTAACTATAACGGGGGGAATTTCTATGGTTTTGTACGAGTGAAATGTCCAACTAACTATAACGTCCCTGAAACCTATGGTTTTTTCAGTGAATTTCTAAGGTTTTTTAAATGCTAATTTCTAACTATAACGTGCCTGAAACCTATGGTTTTTTCAGTGAATAATATTATTAAAATAAATCTATAAAATATACTATTGTATTACTAAACAAACACGTTGTACATAAAAACCATTTAAATGCTTTGTTTTAAAATCACAATCCATTTACTGCAGTACACAGGTACTAACTGGATAATTGTAGGACTGAATGAGTAGTGTTTACGTGTTTAGAGGACTGCATCAGTAGTGGATAGATGATTGTAATACTGGATGTATTAGTACCTGGGTCATTGCATGAGTACATGGGTACTGACTGGATCATTAGAGTACTGCAACGAAAGAGAATGGTGAATTTATAAATGCTTGGGTTTAGGCGCAGTGATTAGATAAGGACATGGTACTGGCTGGATGATTGGAAGACTGCACAGAGAGTGACAGTGTGATTACTGCACTTCATGGGTACTACCTGGGTAATTGGACGAGTGAATCAGTACTGTGTAGGTGGTTAGGGGACTGCATGGATAGTACACATTTCATCGTAGCACTGCATATCTTAATGCCTCAGTCATTATACAAGTACATAGATAGTTGACAGTACGGTGAATTTATAAGTGCTTGGATTTTGGCGCAGTGATTAGATAAGGACATGGTACTGGCTGGATTATTGGAGGAGTGCACGGAGAGTGACAGTGTGATTGCTGAACTGCATGGGTACTACTTCGGTAATTGGAGGAGTGAATCAGTAGTGTGGAGGTGGTTAGAGGACTGCATGGATAGTGCACATTTGATTGTAGCATTACATGTGTTAATGCCTAAGTGTTAGACTTGGCATCTTTTGGCGTCTTTCCCCTGACTTTTTGCTTTCTGACCTCCCGGTTTTGACTCTATTTTTGCTGGTGTAATGATTCTGCGCACTTTCCTCACTGCTGTCCAGTGGGAAAGTGCAAGTGCTCCTGTATAAAATGTGTTACGGATTGGCGTTTTCATGATTGGCCTATTTGGTTTATGTGTCAGTCCCTTGTAAAGTGCACTGCGAGTGCCAGGGCCTATAGACCAAATTCTGTTGGTGGGCTGCAGCACTGGATTGTGCCACCCACGCAAACAGCCCGTAAAGAGTAACTCGGGCCTGCCATTGCAGAGCCTGTGCGCAGCCTGGGGCTGCCATGTCGACTTGGCAAGTGCGCACACTTGCAAGTCCCTAAACCTTCCCTTTTCTACATGTTAGTCACCCCTAAGGTAGGCCCAAGGTACCCCTGTGGGCAGGGTGCGTTGTATGCGAAAGGTAGGACATGCCCTGGTGTGTGTGGCATGTCCTGATAGTGAATTACAGCCTAGTTCGTTTTTCACTATTGCAAGGCTACCTGTTCCCCATAGGCCAGAACGGGCAGTTTTGATTATTACAGCTTATAATCCTAACTGACCCCGGGAACATGGTAGAAATTCGAGTTTAGTATGCCTGGACTCAGAATGATAAAATGCATCTTTTAGTGAAGTTGGTTTTAACATTCTGTGTTTGAAAATACCACTTTTAGAAAGTGGGTATTTTCTTGTCTAACCATCCAAGCCTGCCTCTGCGAGGTTGTGTATTCCTTGTCTGGAGTGTGAGTGACAGGGGCTGGGGGATGCCAGGAGACAGGGTGAGTCAGCACAGGGCTGAATAGCAAGATCTACATGTAGATGGGTGGGAGGAGTTGCACCTGGGCTCTGAATAGGACAGTGCCTTCCCTCCACAATGCTGGCTCCACCTCCTGTGGTGCGTCTGATGTCCCTGGCCTACTCTCTGGAAGAAGGGACAGAGACTTGTCAACAAAGTGCTCCAGAACTGGTTTGGACTAGGCAAAGGCCTCTCTGCCTTCAGAGAACAAAGGAATTTGGGATATAAATATTGGGGCCCTGACCCCATGAATTTAGATCTCGCTGGAATCAAGGAACCTGTCAAGAAGAAGAGCTGGAGAGCTGCTAGGAGGAGTACTGCCCCTTTGCTGAGTGACTGCTTTGTTGGGTTGGCCTGCAGTTGCTGCTTCTGTCTTGGGCAGTGAAAGGACTGGACTTTCTACAAACTTGTGCTGAGTATCTCCAAGGGCCTGAAACCGAGCTGGCCTCCTGTTAAGAAGTCTCAGGGACTGCAAAGACTTCACAAGCCTCTGGGTACCACTTCTGGAACGCTGTTTCAGTTGCCACAGAGGAAGGGAACTGCAACCGACTCCGTCAACCGACTCCATCGCTGGCCCGGCGTCCTGTTTGCACCGCAGACCGCATCGCCCCGCTTCGCACCGCAACCCTGGTCTCACCGACGACGACGTCCGACGCCGTCAACATCGAGCCGCTGTTTGCATCGTGACCTGTGGGCACCGCAGTTCGCATTGCATCGCTTCACTGTACCGGCCGGACCAGACCGACGCTGTCGCTGCATCTGGCTCAACCATCGTGACCGCATCGCAGTTGGGGCACCACTCGCACGCTTCGCGACGCACCGCTCCGACTCGCACCGCGGTCCGACGCCAGCTCCCGCACTCCGGCTTGGTCGCCTGCATCGCAACCTGCCAGCACCGCATCGAGCACCGTCTCACCCTGCATCGCCCGCCTTGGTCTCACCGACTCCGTCTGCACGACTGTCATCGAGCCGCTGCCTGCACCGCATCGAGAGGACACCGCACCTTGCATCGCTCCGTCTTGCACCGCAACCGCGACGAACGCCGACCGGCTCGTACACTCCGTACCAGCCACAACGAGAAAGGTACTGTGACCAAGTCTGTGCATGACTCTGCCGGCCCGTATCGACGCGGTCGGCTGGAACTGTTAGACTATGTGGTTTTCAGCATCGCGGTAGACTCGGACGGAGCTACCGACTCGTACGAACTTTGTTTTTGAACTATTCCTGCAAAGAAGAAGTTATCTTGCAACGTATTCATTTTTAAAGTATTTGTATTGTGGATTTTTATCGTATTTGGTCTTGTCTTGAGTATATAAAAATATTGGTTATTTTTCTAAACTGGTGTGGTGTCTGTTTGTAGTGCGTACACTATATTACTGTTGGTTATGTGCAAATGCTTTACACACTGCCTCTAGAATAAGCCTGACTGCTCGTGCCAAGCTACCAAGGGGGTGAGCAGGGGTTATTTTAGGAGTGTAACTCCCTTACCCTGACTAGGAAGAAGGGTCCCTACTTGGACAAAGGTGCAAGCCCTTGCCAACTAGAGATCCCATTTCTAACATTGGTTGTCAGCGGTGAGGATAGGACTTGTGTTTGCACTTGACTTACAGTGATTGGTGTGCACTACTACCATATCGCAGACCATTACGTACCACATACTGGTTCTTTTTCTTTTGGCCTATTTTTGATCTTGCCAGTTTTCAACTCACTACTTTTGTCATGCCTGAATCAACTGCATCATCCGTTGCATCTCTGGAAGTTATCTTTGAGGAGGATAGGTTGGAATCCTACGCCGTAAAGGAGCTAAGAGCGATTTGTAAAAACCTGAAAGTCCAAATTAAAGGCCTCACTAGGAAGGAGGAGCTACAGAAGGCGCTGAGGGCCTGGGTAGCAGCCAGACATGCCAGTGGGCAGCCTGGTAATCTCAGTGAGGAGGTGGAGGAGCCTATTTCCAGGGTGGATGTGCTTTTGGGTGAGGGGGAACCCGCCAGGTCAGACAGCAGCAGTCTGTCCGCAGAGGAGCTGGAGGACAGGCGGCAGGCAAGGCAGTTTGAGCTGCAGAAGCTCAGGCTGGAGGGTGAGCGGGAGGAGAAGAGGGAGGAGAGGAGATTGGCCATGGAGGAGAAGAAGATGCTCTTAGAGCATGAGAGAGAACTGAAGGAGCTAGAACTTAGGAGTAAGTCAGGCTCAGATGGTGGCAGCAATTCGTCCAGAAAGGCAGACAGGATTGTGCACATTCCCAAGAATGTAGGCAAGGAGTTCAAGAAGGGGGATGACATACAAAGGTGTTTTCAGGGTTATGAGGCAGCCATACACATGAATGGGGTCCCTGAGGAAAATTGGGGAGCAGGATTGTGGCCACTTTTCCCTGAAGAAGCAAGGGATGCTCTGATAGCTTTGGGTAAGGGGTATCACCTCACCTATGCTGACATGAAGGATGCCCTTCTCACTAAGTATGGTCTTACTCCTGAAAAGTACAGGGATCAGTTCAGGTCCAGTAAGAAGTCTGATGCCAACACTTGGTTGGAATGTGTGGATGTGTTCTGCAGGTCTCTGGATGGCTGGGTAAGGGGCAGTAATGTGACAGATTTTCAGGGGCTCTACAACTTGATTGCATGGGAGCACTTGTCTAGTCTATGTTTTGCAGATCTGCGCCAGCACCTAGTGGATAGTAAGCTAACTGACCCCAGGAAGCTTGCTATGGAGGCGGACCGCTGGGTGAGTACCAGGGGCCAAAGGAAGGGTTTGGGGGAGACTCAGCCAGAGGTGGGCAGGGTCCCCAGCAGAAAGGTGGGGGGAACAAGGGTAAAGCACAGGAGTTCTCTAAAGGGCCCCAAACTAGTACCCAGGGTAAAGGTTCCCAGCCCCCGGTGATAAGAAGAAAGGGGTCTCTATAGGGAAGCCTGTTGAGACCGGCCCCCGCAAGTGTTATGCATGTGACCAGGTAGGTCACTTTAAGGGGGACCCCAAGTGCCCAAAGGGGACACAGCCACCCACCGGTGGACAGTCCAAAGTGTTGGCTAGTGTAGCGCTTGGGGAGGAGGGGTGCCCACAGGGGGGTGGGGATCCCGCAGAAATGACCCTTGTCTCACTAGGGGACAGTGAGATGGTCCCAGGAAACCAAGTGCCCCCTAACACAAAGAAATATAGCACCTGGGTGACCATTAATGGGAACAGGGTAGAGGCTCTCAGAGATACTGGAGCCAGTGTGACCTCAGTCCGGTGTCACCTGGTGTCTGAGAAGCAAGTAGTCCCAGGAGCATTCCACCAAGTAGTTGCTGTAGACAACTCAGAGCGCCAATGTATGGTGGCGCAGGTTCCCTTCGAATGGGGGGGGTCTCAGGTCCCTTGAGGGTGGTTGTGAGCCCTACCATGCCTGTAGATTGTCTGCTAGGTAACAACCTGGAGTAGTCCTTATGGAAGGATGTTGAGCTCAGGTCTCACTTGGAGATGCTTGGGTTGCCAGAGTGGGCATGCGTGTCTACTCGGTCAATGGCAGCCAGGAAGGGTGATCAAGAGGACTTGGAGCCTGGAACAGTGGCCCAAGTCCCTGCCAAGAGAAAGGGCAGGGGGCGCGGGAAACCGGCCCCCGAAGTTCCCACGAACCGGGAGGAGGCGGACCTCGAGGGGGACGCCCGGTGCCTACAGGGGAGCAGGTAGCCGAACTGGGAGACATCACTGAGCTGACCCATTGGCAGCAAGAAGGGGGTCCCACCAGGGAGGAGTTCTGCAGGGAGCAGAACGAGTGCCCTACTCTGGAGGGTCTGCGGCGGCAGGCTGCAGACCAGGCAGCTGGTAATCAGTCCGGGTCACATCTGATCTACTGGGAGAGTGGTCTCCTATACAGTGAGCCTAAGGTTGCTGAGCCTGGGTCAGCCCGTGTGCTGGTGGTACCCCAGCGCTTCAGGACCTTCCTACTGGGTCTGGCTCATGACGTGCCTTTGGCAGGACATTTGGGGCAGGACAAGACCTTTGGCAGGCTTGCCACCCACTTCTTTTGGCCCCAAATGCGAAGGCAGTCAGATGCACACTGTAGGTCTTGCCAAACTTGCCAGGCGAGTGGTAAGAGTGGGAGGAAGGTCAAAGCTCCTCTCCAACCTTTTCCGGTTGTTGGTACACCCTTTGAAAGGGTAGGGATGGATATTGTGGGGCCACTGGATCCCAAGACAGCCATGGGCAACAGGTACATCCTGGTCTTGGTGGACCATGCCACCCGGTACCCGGAGGCAATCCCTCTCAGGACAACGACGGCGCCAGTGGTGGGCCGGGCGTTAATGGGGATCTTTTCCCGTGTGGGATTCCCCAGAGAGGTGGTTTCTGATAGGGGGACCAATTTCATATCCAAGTATATAACATCCCTGTGGAAGGAGTGTGGTGTAACCTACAAGTTCACCACTCCTTACCACCCACAAGGAAACGGTCTGGTGGAGAGATTCAACCAGACCTTGAAAGGCATGATCAAGGGTCTAACAGAACCCATGAGGCGTAAGTGGGACGTCCTCTTGCCATGCCTACTCTTTGCATACAGGGAGGTGCCTCAGAAGTCTCTTGGGTACAGCCCCTTTGAGCTCCTGTATGGCCACCCTGTCAGAGGACCTCTGAGTTTGGTAAAGGAAGGCTGGGAGGCAGCTCCCAGGAAAACTCCCCAGGATGTGTTTAGCTACATGCTGGCCTTTAGAAACCAAACTGCCCGCTTCAGGAAACTCGCTCAGGCGAACCTAGAAGCAAGCCAGGAAGAAATGAAGAGATGGTATGACCAGAATGCCACTCTGGTCGAATTTCAACCTGGGCAAAAAGTGTGGGTCATGGCCCCAGTGGCACCTTGTGCCTTGCAGGACAAGTGGACTGGGCCATATGAGGTGGTGGAGCGCAAAAGTGACGTCACCTACCTGGTGGATTTGCAAGCTCCAATGAACCCTTTGAGGGTCCTTCACGTGAACCGCCTCAAGCCCCACTTCGAGAGGTCCGAAGTGAGTATGCTCTTGGCGACAGATGATGGGGTGGAAGAGGAGAGTGAACCTCTCCCTGACCTCCTGTCTACCAAGGAGCATGATGGGTCAGTAGAAGGTGTGATCCTCTCCCCTACTCTGACTCAGGAGCAGCAGGGGGACTGTCACCAGTTGTTGGGACAGTTCGCCCCACTGTTCTCTCTGACCCCCGGTGTTACTCACTGGTGTACCCATGACGTGGACACTGGTGACAGCCCTCCTGTGAAGCACAAGATTTACAGGTTGACTGACCGGGTCAGAGCCAGCATCAAGGAGGAGGTCTCTAAGATGTTGGCGTTAGGGGTGATTGAGCCCTCCCACAGTCCTTGGGCCAGCCCAGTGGTCTTGGTCCCAAAGGCTGCTGCGCCCGGTGCCACTCCAGAACTCCGGTTTTGTGTGGACTACCGTGGGCTCAATGCCGTCACCAGGACTGACGCGCACCCCATCCCCAGAGCTGATGAGCTCATTGATCGGTTGGGAGCTGCCCGGTTCCTCAGCACGTTTGATTTGACGTCTGGGTACTGGCAGATTGCCTTAACCGATGGGGCCAAGGAGAGATCAGCATTCTCAACCCCAGAAGGTCATTACCAATTCCGGGTGATGCCCTTTGGGTTGAAGAATGCCCCTGCCACCTTTCAGAGGTTGGTCAATCAGGTGTTGGCTGGGCTGGAGGATTTCAGTGCCGCCTACCTGGATGACATTGCTGTGTTCAGTTCCAGCTGGGAAGAACATTTACAGCACCTTGAGAAAGTGTTGAGGGCCCTGCAAGGTGCAGGCCTCACGATCAAGGCCAGTAAGTGCCAGATCGGGCAGGGTTCTGTGGTGTACTTGGGACACCAGGTAGGAAGCGGCCAGGTGGCGCCCCTACAACCCAAGATTGACACCATTCTGGCTTGGGAGCCCCCAAGACCCAGACAGAGGTGAGAGCCTTCTTAGGTCTCACCGGCTACTATAGGAGATTTGTTAAGGGCTATGGCACCATCGTTGCCCCCTTAACAGAGCTGACTTCTAAGAAACAGCCCAGGAAAGTGATCTGGACTGAGTCCTGCCAGAAAGCTTTTGATGCCCTGAAGGCAGCCATGTGCACGGCGCCCATGCTCAAGGCACCTGACTTCTCCAAGGAATTCGTCGTGCAGACTGACGCTTCAGAGCATGGTGTGGGAGCGGTGCTCTCACAACTGAACGAAGAGGGCCTGGATCAGCCTGTAGTCTTCCTTAGCAGGAGACTACTCCCCAGGGAACAGAGGTGGAGTGCCATAGAAAGGGAAGCTTTTGCTGTGGTCTGGGCGCTGAAGAAGTTGAGACCATACCTGTTTGGGACTCACTTCCGGGTTCAGACAGACCACAGGCCCCTCAGATGGTTGATGCAAATGAGGGGTGAGAATCCAAAACTGCTGAGGTGGTCCATCTCCCTACAGGGAATGGACTTTACGGTGGAACACCGTCCTGGTACAGAACACGCCAACGCAGATGGTCTGTCCAGGTTCTTCCGCCTTAGTGAAGAGAACTCCAATGGGGTTGGGTAGTTCTCCCTACTTTCAGCTGGAGGGGACATGTGTTAGACTTGGCATCTTTTGGCGTGTTTCCCCTGACTTTTTGCTTTCTGACCTCCCGGTTTTGACTCTGTTTTTGCTGGTGTAATGATTCTGCGCACTTTCCTCACTGCTGTCCAGTGGGAAAGTGCAAGTGCTCCTGTATAAAATGTGTTACGGATTGGCGTTTCCATGATTGGCCTATTTGGTTTATGTGTCAGTCCCTTGTAAAGTGCACTGCGAGTGCCAGGGCCTATAGACCAAATGCTGTTGGTGGGCTGCAGCACTGGATTGTGCCACCCACGCAAACAGCCCGTAAAGAGTAACTCGGGCCTGCCATTGCAGAGCCTGTGCGCAGCCTGGGGCTGCCATGTCGACTTGGCAAGTGCGCACACTTGCAAGTCCCTAAACCTTCCCTTTTCTACATGTTAGTCACCCCTAAGGTAGGCCCAAGGTACCCCTGTGGGCAGGGTGCGTTGTATGCGAAAGGTAGGACATGCCCTGGTGTGTGTGGCATGTCCTGATAGTGAATTACAGCCTAGTTCGTTTTTCACTATTGCAAGGCTACCTGTTCCCCATAGGCCAGAACGGGCAGTTTTGATTATTACAGCTTATAATCCTAACTGACCCCGGGAACATGGTAGAAATTCGAGTTTAGTATGCCTGGACTCAGAATGATAAAATGCATCTTTTAGTGAAGTTGGTTTTAACATTCTGTGTTTGAAAATACCACTTTTAGAAAGTGGGTATTTTCTTGTCTAACCATCCAAGCCTGCCTCTGCGAGGTTGTGTATTCCTTGTCTGGAGTGTGAGTGACAGGGGCTGGGGGATGCCAGGAGACAGGGTGAGTCAGCACAGGGCTGAATAGCAAGATCTACATGTAGATGGGTGGGAGGAGTTGCACCTGGGCTCTGAATAGGACAGTGCCTTCCCTCCACAATGCTGGCTCCACCTCCTGTGGTGCGTCTGATGTCCCTGGCCTACTCTCTGGAAGAAGGGACGGAGACTTGTCAACAAAGTGCTCCAGAACTGGTTTGGACTAGGCAAAGGCCTCTCTGCCTTCAGAGAACAAAGGAATTTGGGATATAAATATTGGGGCCCTGACCCCATGAATTTAGATCTCGCTGGAATCAAGGAACCTGTCAAGAAGAAGAGCTGGAGAGCTGCTAGGAGGAGTACTGCCCCTTTGCTGAGTGACTGCTTTGTTGGGTTGGCCTGCAGTTGCTGCTTCTGTCTTGGGCAGTGAAAGGACTGGACTGAACTTTCTACAAACTTGTGCTGAGTATCTCCAAGGGCCTGAAACCGAGCTGGCCTCCTGTTAAGAAGTCTCAGGGACTGCAAAGACTTCACAAGCCTCTGGGTACCGCTTCTGGAACGCTGTTTCAGTTGCCACAGAGGAAGGGAACTGCAACCGACTCCGTCAACCGACTCCATCGCTGGCCCGGCGTCCTGTTTGCACCGCAGACCGCATCGCCCCGCTTCGCACCGCAACCCTGGTCTCACCGCCGACAACGTCCGACGCCGTCAACATCGAGCCGCTGTTTGCATCGTGACCTGTGGGCACCGCAGTTCGCATCGCATCGCTTCACTGTACCGGCCGGACCAGACCGACGCTGTCGCTGCATCTGGCTCAACCATCGTGACCGCATCGCAGTTGGGGCACCGCTCGCACGCTTCGCGACGCACCGCTCCGACTCGCACCGCAGTCCGACGCCAGCTCCCGCACTCCGGCTTCGTCGCCTGCATCGCAACCTGCCAGCACCGCATCGAGCACCGTCTCACCCTGCATCGCCCGCCTTGGTCTCACCGACTCCGTCTGCACGACTGTCATCGAGCCGCTGCCTGCACCGCATCGAGAGGACACCGCACCTTGCATCGCTCCGTCTTGCACCGCAACCGCGACGAACGCCGACCGGCTCGTACACTCCGTACCAGCCACACACAACGAGAAAGGTACTGTGACCAAGTCTGTGCACGACTCTGCCGGCCCGTATCGACGCGGTCGGCTGGAACTGTTAGACTCTGTGGTTTTCAGCATCGCGGTAGACTCGGACGGAGCTACCGACTCGTACGAACTTTGTTTTTGAACTATTCCTGCAAAGAAGAAGTTATCTTGCAACGTATTCATTTTTAAAGTATTTGTATTGTGGATTTTTATCGTATTTGGTCTTGTCTTGAGTATATAAAAAATATTGGTTATTTTTCTAAACTGGTGTGGTGTCAGTTTGTAGTGCGTACACTATATTACTGTTGGTTATGTGCAAATGCTTTACACACTGCCTCTAGAATAAGCCTGACTGCTCGTGCCAAGCTACCAAGGGGGTGAGCAGGGGTTATTTTAGGAGTGTAACTCCCTTACCCTGACTAGGAAGAAGGGTCCCTACTTGGATAAAGGTGCAAGCCCTTGCCAACTAGAGATCCCATTTCTAACACTAAGTCATTGTACAAGTACATTGATAGTGACTGGACACTTAAAGTGCTGCAAGTTGACAGAGTGGTGAATTTATAAGTGCTTGCGTTTTGGCGCAGTGATTAGATAAGGACATGGTACTGACTGGATGATTGGAAGAGTGCACGAACAGTGACAGTGTGATTGCTGGACTGCATGGCTACTACCTGGGTTATTGCAGGAGTGAATCAGTAGTCTGCAGGGGGTTAGGGGACTGCATAGATTGTGCACATTTGACTGTAGCACTGCGTGTCTTAATGCCTGAGTCATTGTACAAGTGCATGGATAGTGACTGGATAGTTACAGTGCTGGTAGTTGACAGCAGGGTGAGTTTATAAGTGCTTGTGTTTCTGCACAGTGATTAGATAAGGACATGGTTCTGTCAGGATGATTGCAGGAGTGGACAGAGAGTGACAGTGTGATTGGGGCACTGCATGGCTACTACCTGGGTTATTGCAGGAGTGAATCAGTAGTCTGCAGGGGGTTAGGGGACTGCATAGATTGTGCACATTTGACTGTAGCACTGCGTGTCCTAATGCCTGAGTCATTGTACAAGTGCATGGATAGTCACTGGATGGTTAGAGTGCTGGTAGTTGACAGCAGGGTGAGTTTATATTTGCTTGTGTTTCGGCACAGTGATTAGATAAGGACATGGTTCTGTCAGGATAATTGCAGGAGTGGACAGAGAGTGACAGTGTGATTGCTGAACTGCATGGCTACTACCTGGGTTATTGCAGGAGTGAATCAGTAGTCTGCAGGGGGTTAGGGGACTGCATTGATTGTGCACATTTGACTGTAGCACTGCGTGTCTTAATGCCTGAGTCATTGTACAAGTGCATGGATAGTGACTGGATAGTTAGTGCTGGTAGTTGACAGCAGGGTGAGTTTATAAGTGCTTGTGTTTTGGCACAGTTATTAGATAAGGACATGGTTCTGTCAGGATGTTTGGAGGAGTGGACAGAGAGTGACAGTATGATTGGGGCACTGCATGGCTACTACCTGGGTTATTGCAGTAGTGAATCAGTAGTCTGCAGGGGGTTAGGGGACTGCATTGATTGTGCACATTTGACTGTAGCACTGCGTGTCTTAATGCCTGAGTCATTGTACAAGTGCATGGATAGTTAGTGCTGGTAGTTGACAGCAGGGTGAGTTTATAAGTGCTTGTGTTTTGGCACAGTGATTAGATAAGGACATGCTTCTGTCAGGATGATTGCAGGAGAGCACAGAGAGTGACAGTGTGATTGGTGGACTGCATGGCTATTACCTGAGTTTTTGCAGGAGTGAATCAGTAGTCTGCAGGGGGTTAGGGGACTGCATAGATTGTGCACATATGACTGTAGCACTGCGTGTCTTAATGCCTGAGTCATTGTACAAGTGCATGGATAGTGACTGGATAGTTAGACTTCTGGTAGGTAATAGCATGGTGAATTTATTACTGCTTGGGTTTTGGCACAGTGATTAAATAAGGACATGGCAGAATGATTAAAAGAGTCCACAGGGAGTGACAGAGGAATTGCTGGACTGCATATGTACTGTATTGCCGATGTTACCACTACATAAGTTACTGTATGACTTATTCCACAAATGCATGGATAGTACTTACATACTAAGTACGAGATTGGACAATATAGAACCAGTAAATCAGTTCTCATGTACTTATAAAATCACATATTCACTACCTTTGCACTCCTCTAATCTGTCTGGCACCTCTCATTAATTCAGTAAATATACATAGAACTATATAAATACAATCTAAACAAATACATGAGTCATGACATACTATCTACTTAAGTAGATAACTACTACATACCAGAAAGAGTAAAATGTACTGGTTTTCTTTTGAGCTACATATTGTCCATTAAATCTAGAAATATGCGACATCATCAAACTGTACCTCTCAACAGACTTAATGAAGAAGACTAATAAACAACACCTTTTTTATGAGGATTTCTAAAACCGCACAAACTGTGCAAAATAATAACAGAATCTTAATTATTAACACCTTATATGATCATCTTGCAAACAGCACAGTTGTACTTAATTTTACCGAACTATCTATAATAATGCAATATTATTAAACTATTCCTTTCTACAGAGAAGAAACAATCATGCCTAATAAACTGCACCTTATATGAACATTTTTGAAAATACACATTCTTAGTGCATATTTAACCAATTAATAATAAATAAGAGGCATCATTCAACTATACCTTTCAACACACTTAAAAATATATATATTACTGTACATACTGTTTTTTAAACAAACTTCAAATACAATAGAAATTATCCCAATATACATCTGTCCATTTAATAATTTAATTCAAACAACACAGTTTCATAAAAATGTCAAATCTATTTTAAATAAACCTCAAAAATATATAACTCACCCTTTAAATAAATCTGTTGACTGAAAAATCTCACACACTCAGACAGGATTTTGTTTAACACACAGTCAATATAAATCACCAGACTCTGGAAGGTGAAACCAGTAATGGCAAGGTTTTCCTCTATTTTTCCATACATATACACATAAGCCACAAATGGCATTGCTTCCCAGAGATTTTCAAATTGAAAAACGAATTTCCATTGGTCATAGAGAATAACACTTTTCAACTGACATTTTCACCCCTTTTGCTTAATGCCAGTTTCTATACCAACAGCTAATGCAACATTTAACTTAACTGTCAGGTCAAAAGTTCACCCCAGAATGTTGCAAATTACAACAGCAAGTATGGTTGCTTTTGCAAAGCATGCCCTTATCCTTTCTGCTGTACCTTTCAAACATTTGTTACTAACCAATAAGAAACATGCTTTCTAAACAAAGTAAAATGCACCCTATATTTGAATGTAGAATGTTCTTAAACAGCCAATCAAATCTCTACTTTCTTAAAAACAGCATCTTGTCCACCATTTTAGATATCTTTCATTCTACCACCTGCCTACCTCAGCTACAGACATCTTTTGATTACCTACAGAGATCCCTTCAAGATGTTTTCAGTGTGGATTGTTGGGCACAGCTATGTTTTCTGGTGCAAAAGGTATGCTGAAAGCAGAGGTATTGACAAAGACCTAGCTTTGCAAAATGTAGACATTAAATGGATTGGACAGAGAGGATTAAAGTGGCACCAATTGATGCCATTGGTTAAAACCTCTTTGCATCTCCAACCCCCTGACCTCATGATTGTGCACTGTGGTGGCAATGACCTAGGCACATTGACTGGGGTAGGTCTGGAAATGCTAATGAAGGACACCTTTGCAGAATTGATGTTGCTTTTCCCCCAAACTGCCTTTGTCTACTCTAACATATGCCAAAGACAGAAATGGAAGTGGTCCAATCAATTTTGTCCACAGATTGAGAAAGCTAGAAAAAATGTCAATAAAGCTGTTTCTGCTTATCTCAGAGACCATAGTATGGGGTCCATATACAACAACAATCTGCGTTTTGATATGGATGGCATCTACAGGAGTGATGGTGTACATTTCACAGATAAGGGAAACAGAGTCCTTCTCAACAACTTAAGACTCTGCATCGGCACTTACATGTAGCTACAAAAATCTCCCAATAAACACAAGGGCTCTTTTTAGAGCCACCCAATATCCTAACATATAACCTAGGTTTATAATAAAAAAATCTTAAATATTTTTGCTGGGAGTCGCGCACCCAGCGCGACTGGGAGTCGCGCACCCATCGCGTTCACACCAGGGGCCGCGCTGGGAGCTGCGCACCCCTCGCGTTCACACCAGGGGGCCGCGCTGGGGGCCGCGCACCCCTCGCATTCACACCAGGGGGCCGCGCTGGGAGCCGCACACCCCTCGCGTTCACACCAGGGGCCGCGCTGGGAGCTGCGCACCTCTCGCGTTCACACCAGGGGCCACGCTGGGAGCCACACATCCCTCGCGTTCACACCAGGGGGCCGCGCTAGGATCGCAACTCAAAATTTTACGAAAAAACCAGCTCCTACCATTAATTTATATTCGCCCCGGGGACCCCATCCCCCGGGGCATGTTTATCCTTTATTTATTTTCGAGGGGAGGGGGGCCGATTGGCCCCCGTCCCGGGCCATTTGTAACACCGGGGACCCCATCCCCCGGAGCCTGGCCACTTCGTTGGGGACCGTGGGGGGAGCCCCAATGCCCCCACGGTCCCACCGGCTCCCCGCGTCCTGCGGGATCCGGCATTGCTTTTCCACATGGGGAACTGCTGTCATGCAGCTCCCTGTGTGGAAAAGCAACCTGCTTTGGATTTTGGAAGAGAGAGCAGGTTTCCCTGCTCTCTCTTCTAAAATCCAAACCAGAGTTTGCTACGGTAGGGCGGGAGACGTACTCCCGCCCTACCATAGCAAACAGCAGTGTCCCGGTGGTGGGCACCCCGGGACACTGCAGGAGCTGGCCCTGGGGGGTGGTGGTCCCCAGGGCCATCACGGGCTCCAGGAGGGGGGCCGCGCGGCCCCCCTCCCATCACATGCACAGCCCTGGGGAGGTGGTGGTCCCTGGGGCTCGGGGGTCCGTAATGGACCCCCAAATTTACATATTAAGTGCCCCGGGGAGGTGGTGATCCCCGGGGCAGTGTGGGGGGGCTTGAGCCCCCCACACTATTTATTTTTTTAGCCCCGGGGTGGTGGCGGTCCCAGGGGCTCGGGGGGGTTGGGACCCCCCACGCATTTCTTTAGGTAGCCCCGGGGAGGTGGCGGTCCCCAGGGCTATGGGGGGCTGCGTGCCCCCCGCATTTATTTTATTTGGTGGTCCCGCAACATTATTTATAAGTGCCCCCGGGACCTGGCCCACCCGGGGGCTTTTTAAATACGAAGCGCGAGAGCCCGCGCTTCGTTTTTTTTTTGTTTTTTCGTCCGGATTCGCGCACCCAGCGCGCATTCGGGCAATTTGTTTTTTAAAGAAAATGTTTTTTTTGGCCCTGGGGGTCCTTGTGGGACCCCCTGAGCAGGCCTAGGGGTCAGGGTGTTTCTACCCTGCCCCATTTTCTTTTTTTCCACCTTTGTTTTTCTGTTTTCTTGTGACTCGGTTCTACCGAGTCACAAGATGGCTGCCAACACTTCCTGGTTTGGAGTGTTGTCAGCTAATTAGAATAAAGCTCGTGGTCGGGAGGGTCCGCGTATCCACCGCGCCTCTAGATATCGAAACTTTTATTTCTTGATTTTCTCAGCAACTACTGAACGAATTTACACCATTTTAAAAAAAAGGGCTCTTTCTGAACCAAGGGGTACCTTTTTGCCAAATTTGGTGTAATTCCGTTTAGCAGTTCGAGCTGTAGCCGTGTCTAAAGTTTCCTATGGGAAATTGATTTTCCGACCTCTTTTTTTTTTAATTTCTCAGGAACTACTGAACGGATTTACACTATTTAACAAAAAGGGCTCTTTCTGAACCAAGGGCTACCTTTTTGCCAAATTTGGTGTAATTCCGTTCAGCAGTTCGCGCTGTAGCCGTGTCTAAAGTTTCCTATGGAAAATAACATGGAGAAAACACGTTTTGGGACCCCCCCTTTTTTCTCGGCCCCCGCTTGGCAAATCACCCCGAAACTTTCAAGACAGGAGCTGACCGGAGTGCCCCACTAGTTTTGAAAATTTTGCGAAGATTCGTCATCCGGCGCCAAAGTTATTGGGAAAAGAAAAAACGCTTTTCCTATGGAAACTAGGTCCTAACTATAACTATCTACTGGCGACCGCCAGTAGATATATATATATATATATATATATATATATATATATATATATATATATATATATATATATATATATATATATATATTCCAATCGATAAGTGCTCCACTTAGAGAATGCCACACGCAGCGTGTAATTTCGGTTTCCTTTATTGGCAGACAGCAGGGTTGCATCCACAACAGTTCAAGCAATTCATCAGCCCAATTGTCACCATACGCGTTTTGGGAGCGTTACCCTTGTTCACTGGTTCAGGGCAATAGAGATCATGTGAGTAAAAGTGACGCCGCACTTGCAGCGTGGTTTTTAAATTCTGCCGTTCGTAGAAGGATTATGGGTATTGTAGTCCTTACAACCATAATGGATACTTCACTGCTTCTCCTTACCGATATTTTACCACAGTGGGGTTGCTTGCAATCTGCCGTGAAACAACTCTGTATGCTTATAGTCTGCCAACACCCACACGTTGCTCTTGGGGCAACACTCACATCGTCATTGCCGTAGACTCACTCCGTCAGTGAGGGGGCATTCTCGCGACCTAGAGCTGGCCGCTGTATACTCCAATCGATAAGTGCTCCACTTAGAGAATGCCACACGCAGCGTGTTATTTCGGTTTCCTTTATTGGCAGACAGCAGGGTTGCATCCACAACAGTTCAAGCAATTCATCAGCCCAATTGTCACCATACGCGTTTCGGGAGCGTTACCCTACGGCAACGACGATGTGAGTGTTGCCCCAAGAGCAACGTGTGGGTGTTGGCGGACTATAAGCATACAGAGTTGTTTCACGGCAGATTGCAAGCAACCCCACTGTGGTAAAATATCGATAAGGAGAAGCAGTGAAGTATCCATTATGGTTGTAAGGACTACAATACCCATAATCCTTCTACGAACGGCAGAATTTAAAAACCACGCTGCAAGTGCGGCGTCACTTTTACTCACCTGATCTCTATTGCCCTGAACCAGTGAACAAGGGAAACGCTCCCGAAATTGGGCTGATGAATTGCTTGAACTGTTGTGGATGCAACCCTGCTGTCTGCCAATAAAGGAAACCGAAATAACACGCGGCGTGTGGCATTCTCTAAGTGGAGCACTTATCGATTGGAATATATATATATATATATATATATTATCTACTGGCGGTCGCCAGTAGATAGTTATAGTTAAAACCTATTATCCATAGGAAATCCGCGACATTCTATTTGAAATAACGTTGGCGCCGGTTGACGAATCTTCGCGAAAGTTTCCAACTTGTTGGGGCGCTCCGGTCCGCTCCTATCCTGAAAGTCTCGGGGTGATACGTCAAGCGGGGGCCGAGAAAAAAGGGGGTCCCAAAACGCGTTTTCCCCATTCATTTTTCCATAGGAACCTTTAGTCGCAGCTACAGCCCGAACTGCTGAACGGAATTACACCAAATTTGGCAAAGAGGTAGCCCTTGGTTCTGTGTCGTGCCTTTTGCTTAAATGGTGTAAATCCGTTCAGTAGTTCCTGAGAAAATCAAAAGTAAAGTCACATATATATCTGGGCGGAGCCTAACCACACATGTCATCGTGAGATCTGATTGGCTGTCAGCACTTCATCCTGGAATTGCTGGCAGCCATCTTGGGACCAATATAAATGATAGTACCTCATTGAAATGCATTGTAGTGAATAGAAGATTTTGAGGGTCACCAAAAGGAGAACTATAAAGGGTGATAACAGGCTTTAGTTACATTAGAATTTATTTGTTGATGGTACCATACTAATTTTAGGAATTGTGGTGTATTCTAAGGTGATTTTACCATGTGAAAAACCTTCTGCTGGGATATCATGAATCATGTTTGAGAGAACACTATTTTCTCATGCTTGTCCCATGGAGGTTTGGAAGGTGCTCCAGAAGCTAAAATGAGAGCATATTTTGTGTAAATTCACATTATCTTTCTCACTCATGTGAGAATGAAGTCTGACATTCTCAGTAAAACATGTACATCCAACAAGGGCAGAGACTGTCAGTTGATTCCTTTGTGTTCTACTGCAGCTTCCCAGAGTGTTCTAAAGAACAACTAGAGTGCTAACAGCCTTACTTATGACAAAAGTATGGCACACCTGAAGCCATCTTGATTGGAATAAACTGGTAACACTTAAAACATTTAATTTAAAAAGGAACAAAATGATGGGGTTCATTTTGTCATAGTAATTATGGTTAGTGCTGTGGAAAGAAAAAGTAGGACATGTTTCAAGTGTGATCTCAAATATCTTCCTGTTATATTTCAACAGGAGCAGCCTGCCAGTTGATGCCTTTGTGTTCTACTGCAGCTTCCCAGAGTGTTCTAAAGAACAACTAGAGTGCTAACAGCCTTACTTATGACAAAAGTATGGCACACTTGAAGCCATCTTGATTGGAATAAACTGGTAACACTTAAAACATTTAATTTAAAAAGGAACAAAATGATGGGGTTCATTTTGTCATAGAAATTATGGTTAGTGCTGTAGAAAGAAAAATTAGGACATATTTCAAGTGTGATCTCAAATATCTTCCTGTTATATTTCAACAGGAGCAGCCTGCCAGTTGATGCCTTTGTGTTCTACTGCAGCTTCCCAGAGTGTTCTAAAGAACAACTAGAGCGCTAACAGCCTTACTTATGACAAAAGTATGGCACACCTGAAGCCATCTTGATTGGAATAAACCGGTAACACTTAAAACATTTAATTTAAAAAGGAACAAAATGAGGGGTTCTTTTTTAAATAGAAATTATGGTTAGTGCTGCAGAAAGAAAAATTAGGGCATGTTTTAAGTGAGATCTCAAATACTCTTCTATTTCATTAGAAAATTCTGACATGCAGACTGAAACAATCACTTTCAATACCAGCAGCAGACTACCAGTTAACTCCCTGGTGAGCAGTAGCTTTACTCCAGTGATCTAATGAGCAACTAGAGTGCTAACATTCTGAATTTATGGCAGATGTGAGACACATCTGAATGCCTTCTTGATGGAATCAAAGTAAAAAACTGAAAGCATTTCCTACTGAGGAGACTGCAGTAAATGAAGAAATTAGGAAACTTCATAACAAAGAAGTCTTCCAAGATGGCCACCAGTGAAAAAAGAGCCCAAATGTAGCACAAATATTACCCAGATGTAGCCCACATATAGCCCAATGACAAAAGTGTGCAAAACACTTTTTATTTTTAGTTTTTTTGCAGTTTTATGTAGTGCAGACTGGTCAGGTATTGGAGCATTGCATCTTAAAACATGACCCCCTACACTACAAAAACACCACTGCACTACCTTAAACCCTAAAACACTACCCCCAACACGACCCCCTACACTACACAAGCACCACTGCACTATCCTAAACCCTAAAACACTACCCCCAGCACGACCCCCTACACTACCCAAACACCACTGCACTACCCTAAAACATGACCCCCTATACTACACAAACACCACTGCACTACCCTAAACCCTTAAACACTACCCCCAGCACGACCCCCTACGCTACACAAGCACCACTGCACTACCCTAAACCCTAAAACACTACCCCCAGCACGACCCCCTACACTACACAAACACCCTGCACTACCATAAACCCTAAAACACTACCCCCAGCACGACCCCCTACACTACCCAAACACCACTGCACTAACCTAAATCCTAAAACACTACCCCCAGCACGACCCCCTACACTACCAAAACACCACTGCACTACCCTAAAACATGACCCCCTACACTACACAAACACCACTGCACTACCCTAAACCCTAAAACACTACCCCCAGCACGACCCCCTACACTACACAAGCACCACTGCACTACCCTAAACCCTAAAACCCTACCCCCAGCACGACCCCCTACACTGCCCGAACACCACTGCACTGCCCTAAACCCTGAAACACCAGCCCCTGCATGACCCCCTACACTGCCCGAACACCACTGCACTGCCCTAAACCCTGAAACACCACCCCTAGCACGACCCCCTACACTGCCCGAACACCACTGCACTGCCCTAAACCCTGAAACACCACCCCCTTCACGACCCCAACACTGCCCGAACACCACTGCACTGCCCTAAACCCTGAAATTCCACCCCCAGCATGACCCCCTACACTGCCCGAACACCACTGCACTGCCATAAACCCTGAAATACTACCCCCAGCAAGACCCCCTACACTGCCCGAACACCACTGCACTGCCCTAAACACTGAAACATCACCCCCAGCAAGACCCCCTACACTGCCCGAACACCACTGACCTAAACCCTGAAACACCACCCCCAGCACGACCCCCTACACTGCCCGAACACCACTGCACTGCCCTAAACCCTGAAACACTACCCCCAGCATGACCCCCTACACTGCCCGAACACCACTGCTCTGCCCAAAACCCTGAAACACCAGCCCCAGCACGACCCCCTACACTGCCCAAACACCACTGCACTGCCCTAAACCTTGAAACACCAGCCCCTGCACGACCACCTACACTGCCCGAACACCACTGCACTACCCTAAACCCTGAAACATCACCCCCAGCACGACCCCCTACACTGCCCGAGCACCACTGCACTGCCCTAAACCCTGAAACACCAGCCCCAGCACGACCCCCTACACTGCCCGAACACCACTGCACTGCCCTAAACCCTGAAACACCAGCCCCAGCACGACCGCCTACACTGCCCGAACACCACTGCACTGCCCTAAACCCTGAAACACCAGCCCCAGCACGACCCCCTACAATGCCCGAACACCACTGCACTGCCCTAAACCGTGAAACACCAGCCTCAGCACGACCCCCTACACTGCCTGAACACTCCTGCACTGCCCTGAACCCTGAAACACCAGCCCCAGCACAACACCCTACACTGCCCAAACACCACTGCACTGCCCTAAACCCTGAAACACCACCCCGTGCATGACCCCCTACACTGCCCGAACACCACTGCACTGCCCTAAACCCTGAAACACCACCCCCAGCGCAACCCCCTACACTGCCCGAACACCACTGCACTGCCCTAAACCCTGAAACACCACCCCCTGCACAACCCCCTACACTGCTCGAACACTACTGCACTGCCCTAAACCCAGAAACACCATCCCCAGCACGACCCCCTATACTGCACGAACACCACTGCACTGCCCTAAACCCTGAAACACTACCCCCAGCAAGACCCCCTACACTGCCCGAACACCACTGCACTGCCCTAAACCCTGAAACATCACCCCCAGCAAGACCCCCTACACTGCCCGAACACCACTGCCCTAAACCCTGAAACACCACCCCCAGCAAGACCCCCTACACTGCCCGAACACCACTGCACTGCCCTAAACCCTGAAACACCAGCCCCAGCACGACCCCCTACACTGCCAGAACACCACTGCACTGCCCTAAACCCTGAAACACCACCCCCTGCACGACCCCCTACACTGCCCGAACACTACTGCACTGCCCTAAACCCTGAAACACCACCCCCAGCACGACCCCCTACACTGCACCACCCTAAACCATGAAACACTACCCCCAGCAAGACCCCCTACACTGCCCGAACACCACTGCACTGCCCTAAACCCTGAAACATCACCCCCAGCAAGACCCCCTACACTGCCCGAACACCACTGCCCTAAACCCTGAAACACCACCCCCAGCAAGACCCCCTACACTGCCCGAACACCACTGCACTGCCCTAAACCCTGAAACACCACCCCAGCAAGACCCCCTACACTGCCCGAACACCAATGCACTGCCCTAAACCCTGAAACACCACCCCCAGCACGACCCCCTATACTGCCCGAACACCACTGCTCTGCCCAAAACCCTGAAACACCAGCCCCAGCACGACCCCCTACACTGCCCGAACACCACTGCACTGCCCTAAACCCTGAAACACCACCCCCAGCACGACCCCCTACACTGCCCGAACACCACTGCACTGCCCTAAACCCTGAAACACCAGCCCCAGCACAACCCCGTACACTGCCCGCACACCACTGCACTGCCCTAAACCCTTAAACACCAGCCCCAGCACAACCCCGTACACTGCCCAAACACCACTGCACTGCCCTATACCCTGAAACACCAGCCCCGGCACGACCGCCTACACTGCCCGAAAACTACTGCACTGCCCTAAACCCTGAAACACCAACCCCAGCAAGACTACCTACACTGGCCGAACACCACTGCACTGCCCTAAACCCTGAAACACCACCCCCTGCACGACCCCCTACACTGCCCAAACACTACTGCACTGCCCTAAACCCTGAAACACCACCCCTCAGCACGACACCCTACACTGCCCGAACACCACTACACTGCCCTAAACCCTGAAACACCACCCCAGCACGACCCCCTACACTGCCCGAACACCACTGCACTAAACCCTGAAACACCACCCCCTGCACGACCCCCTACACTGCCAGAACACCACTGCACTGCCCTAAACCCTGAAATACCACCCCCAGCATGACCCCCTACACTGCCCTAACACCACTGCACTGCCCTAAACCCTGAAACATCACCCCCAGCACAACCCCCTACACTGCCTGGAGCACCATTGCTCTGCCCTAAACCCTGAAACACTAGCCCCAGCACGACCCCCTACACTGCCCGAACACCACTGCACTGCCCTAAACCCTGAAACACCAGCCCCAGCAAGACCCCCTACACTGCCCGAACACCACTGCATTGCCCTAGACTCTGAAACACCAGCCCCAGCAAGACCCCCTACACTGCCCGAACACCACTGCACTGCCCTAAACCCTGAAACACCAGCCCCAGCATGACCCACTACACTGCCCGAACACCACTGCACTGCCCTAAACCCTGAAACACCAGCCCCAGCACGACCCCCTACACTGCCCGAACACCACTGCACTGCCCTAAACCCTGAAACACCAGCCCCAGCACGACCCCCTACACTGCCCGAACACCACTGCACTGCCCTAAACCCTGAAACACCAGCCCCAGCACCACCCCCTACAATGCCCGAACACCACTGTACTGCCCTAAACCCTGAAACACCACCCCTGCACCGCCCCCTACACTGCCCGAACACCACTGCACTGCCCTAAACCCTGAAACACCACCCCCTGCACGACCCCCTACACTGCCCGAACACCACTGCACTGCCCTAAACCCTGAAACACCACCCTCTGCACCACCCCCTACACTGCCCGAACACCACTGCACTGCCCTAAACCCTGAAACACCACCCCCTGCACTGCCCCCTACACTGCCCGAACACCACTGCACTGCCCTAAACCCTGAAACACCACCCCCAGCATGACCCCCTTTACTGCTCGAACACCACTGCACTGCCCCAAACCCTGAAACACCACCCCCAGCATGACCCCTACACTGCCCGAACACCACTGCCCTAAACCCAGAAACACCACTCCTGCACGACCCCCTACAGTGCCCGAACACCACTGCACTGCCCTAAACCCTGAAACACCACCCCCTGCACGACCCCCTACACTGCCCGAACAGCACTGCACTGCCCTAAACCCTGAAACACCACCCCCAGCACTACCCCCTACACTGCCCGAACACCACTGCACTGCCCTAAACCCTAAAACACCACCCCCAGCACGACCCTCTACACTGCCCGAACACCACTGCACTGCCCTAAACCCTAGAACACTACCCCCAGCATGACCCCCTACACTACCCGAACACCACTGCACTACCCTAAACCCTAAAATACTGCCCCCAGCACGACCCCCTACACTACCTGAACAC